>PPNT02000013.1:0-259957 GCA_003708285.2 Petasospora xylosilytica | reverse complement strand
CATACTCGTCTTTGAAGGACTGGGTCAAATGGATTAGCATCGTCGTCATCTCTGTCATGAAGTAGAAGAGCCGTGATAATTCGATCTTGTACCTCGTTAGGAAGGTCCTGCAATGTGATGGTCATGGTCATGTTGTTGTGGAAGCGTGTGGTTCGGAGTGTGATGACGCCTATTGGATAGTACCACACGGAAGGATGCGTCACACGGTCACTGAAACTGGCAGTGGCAGTGGATGAGGATCAATGGTTACACTGCTATGAGTACCTATTAGTATTCTCTCATGAGAAGTTAGAACTCTGTAGTTTGAAGGCACGGAAATGCGCGAAAATATAAGAATGTGTGGCTTATGTCAGCTCACGTGTCTGGATTATGTAAGCACGTTGTCAGTAAGTTTCTAGTTACTACGCTTCTTGGCTACAAACTAAATGTCACTTTATACCGTAAAAGATTTTGGATGATTATAGAAAGAAGAGCATGTTTTACTTCCCATACGAGAAGGTTGGGGACTTGAGGTAACGCGGGTGTGATTGATGCAATGATCCTGTCTCGTTGTGAATCGTGATCGACGAGGCGGTCCTCTTTGTTCATGTAAGACGACAACTTCACCGATTCCCCAGGCACAAGGTCAGGACGCTTAAGCCAAAGATGGGAAGTTCTCGTCGTTCAACTGTGGAGCCTTCTCGGACTTCTTTGGAGCAGCCTTGACAGCACCACGGCCACCTCTTGGGGCAGAAGCACCACGGCCACCTCTTGGACCGGAACCACGGCCACCTCTTGGAGCAGAGCCTCTTGGAGCTGGCTTTGGCAAGTCGTCAGCGAAGGTAGCGTCGAACTCAAGGATGTTCTTGGTCTTAAGAGCCTTAGACTTGAGCTTCTTCTCCTTGGTGGCCTGGATGAAGACCTCCTGCTCCTTGACGATGATGTCCTCGGAGGAGACGGCCTCAACCTTTCTAGCCTCACGCTGGGAGTTGGCAGCGGCAGCAGCAGCCTCCTTCTCCTTCAAGTAGTCCTCGAGAGACTTCTTGGCAACCTTTGGCTCGGAGTCCTCCTTGATCTCCTCAGCAGCGTCCTCGGCGCCCTCGTTCTCAGCCTCGAGCTCAGACTTAGCGTCGGCGGTCCAGCCAGCCTGCTTGACCTTCTTCTCAGAGTCGGTCTTACCAGATCTGGAGTGACGGTCGAACTTACCGCCCTTGGATGGCTTACCACCCTTGGTTGGCTTGGCCTCCTCGACACCTCTGGATCTGTTGGCGGAACGGCCAGCAGACTTGTCCTTGAAAGCAGCCTCGTTACCGGTTGGAACTGGTCTGTTCTTGTTGGCACGAGCTGGGTTAGCAGAAGCTGGTGGGGTGTCAGTCTTCTTGGAAGTGGTGGTCTTCTTGACAACCTCTCTTGGGAGAGAGATGTCGTTAACGTCCTCAACGTCGTTACCGAGAAGGTCGAATGGGTTCTGGAGTTCTTGTCAGTATAAGCACATCAAGGAGGGAAAGCAAGTCATCATCAATCCGACAAAGCGTGGGGGAGACACCCCTCAAAGGGCATAACAAAATATCCATGAGTCGCTGAATGCTCAAACAACATTCTGGCTGTTCCAAACACTGCCATCACTGGGTTTATCCAGGTTGTTCAAAGTCACAAGATTAAATCCGTGGGGTCATCGAAGTGTCATCTTCAAGGGCCCAGAATCCGCTCCAGACGGTGGAAATTGACCCTGAAAAATCACATAATAGACTCCTTGTCTTGTGGAATGTAATGCCATGCTCGTATGTGTTGCCAAACTTACGCTCATCTTGTAATTGTCGCTCCTAGAACTGAGTCAAGCCTGTACAAGTAGCGCTCGGCCCTCTATTTTTTTCAGCGTCGTCGACAAAAGCGCTCAAATTTTTCATCTGTACATCTGAGCACGGCTCCCCCGCCAAACTCCGAGCTTGCAGCGTAATTCTGAGCACGGCTGTGAACTCTGGTTATTCTCCGCAATAACTGCTTACTACGCTTTCTGAAGAGTATATAATGACGGAATCAATTCACAAACGCTAGGTATAAATCAGAAAACTAATGTGCTCGTCCTTTTAGAGACGTCATGCGCCCTCTTCTTTCAATCCCCCCTCTCTTCTTTAATGTACACGTCCCCCACACGAGCAAAGAAGGCCTTGATAGCGACTCTCAACTCTGTAGGCACACTCTTGTCCAAGATGTTCAGCACCAAATCGTAGACATGTGGGCAATTCTTGTTGAAATCCTTCTCTTCAAGCTCACAGTAGCCTTGGAGGATCTCAACAACGACTGGTCTCCATGTGGAGATGTTCTTCAACTGCGTGCTGTCATCCAGCTGAACGTATCTCTCCACGATCGACACACACATTGGGATCAAGCTGGCACTGATGGCATCCTTCTGCTTCTGGTTGATCTTCTTGGAATCACTGTAAAGTCTGAACGTCACTTGGATGAAGACTGCAGATGACGACGACTCTTGCTTCAGCAACGAAGGAAGCTTGTCAATCACACCAGACTCCCACAGACGGACTCTCAAGTTGTAGTCATCGTTGAACTTTCTGGCAAATCTGAAGGACTTCTCAAGTAGTGATGAAAGCTTGGTCAAGTTCTCGTATGGGATCAGCTCGTAGAATAACTCATCTTGGAACAACTCGCTCAACGTTTCAATCATCAGCAGTTGCAGAACACACTTCACCACGATGGCATTCTTGGACTTGGCCTTAGCACGAAGCTCCTCTGTACTCTTAGCTCTCTGGAGTCTCACCTGGCCGTCGCCATTGGTAGCACTTCCAACATCAGCACCATTCTGTTGCTCATTGAGTGCCTGTGTGGATGGAGAATCTGGAACAGCAGAGTTGCCATTTCTTAGTGGGTCTGAATCAAAGAGCTCTTTAGCTGTGGTCAAGTCGAACAGTCTCTCGAATGCATCGGTCACCTTGTCCCAGTGTTCTTGGTTGAACTTCTCCATGTTCTGCTTGATCATCTCAACAAGACACGATCTTCCAATTCTGGCAATGGTGTCGTTCTCCTGGCAGATACAAGAGATCAAGAGATCCAAGTACCCATTCATCATTCTGTTGAGAGTAGAGAAGTAATGTGTGAAGAGAGCGACCATGTTTCGTAGAGCCTGGATCAGTGTTGTGTTCAACCAAACAGACAAGTCATCATGATTGCTGAACTGGTTGATATCCCAGTGCTTGGACAAGATGCCAAAGATTGGGAACAAGAGGTTCACACAGATCTGGTCCCAGAACTCAGGATTGAATCTGCTTCCAAATTGAACAAGAACATCAAACAAGTAGTTCAGAGCTCTTGATCTCACTTCCAAATCCTCACCGGACATGATCACATCGTTGAAACTGGACAAACCTGGGTACCAGAGATCCTTAAAGATATCCTTGTGCTGCTTCAAAAGTGGGCTGTCCTCTTGTGGCTCCAGAGTCAGCTCAGCAACCTTAACAAAGATGGTCTTGGTCTTGTGCAAACTCTGTAAACTGATTCTCTGGAACTTGGTGTTCCTCGAAAGCTGCTTCAACACAGCAATCATCTCAGCAAAGGCATCCTCCTGCATCAAGATGGAATCATGGTGCTCCTTGTAGGCTGACTCAACAATCTCATATGTCTTCCAAACAATCTGTTCTGTAGAGTCGCCAGCAGTGAACTCCAAAGCAGAAAAGATGGTCTTCCAACCAGATTTGATCTTGTCACCCTTCAACATAATCAAGTTGTTCAAACAGTTCAACACCATATCAGTGACCTGGTTCTCCTTGGCATGTTGCAAGATGTAGTCAAATGGCTTCAAGAAGTCCTCCTGGAACTTGAAACCGGCCAATTCCTCGATATCCATGAAACGCATAGACAATTGTCTCAAAGAGTCAAGAGCAAAGAAGATGACAGAGAGGTTGTGGTCCTTGTGGGTAATCTTTCTGAAGAAGTCAGAAATAACATTCCAGATATTGGTGTACTCCACTCTGATTCTTCCCATGTTGTAATGACAAACATCGATCACCTTCTGAAGAGAGAATGTTCTTGGAGTAGTGCTGTCACTTGAAGATTCAATCTCCTCAAATGCAACTTCGGTCAAGGCTTTGATGAAGTCAACAATAGCAACACCATTCAACTGTGAACTCTGTGTGAAGATCTTGTCAATGGCAACTGAAACCTCTGAAGAAGTCAATCTTGCACCAATGGCAGGGTCCAAATGCTGGTTGTGGTGATTGATCTGTGCCTGCTCAGCCAGTGTGGTTCTCTTACCAAAGCTGAAGAAGCCAGTTGATGTCTGGTGACTTCTTGAAGACTCCATGGATGTTCTGTGCATCTTGGCGTTGGAGACATCTGGGACGACATCAGCCTCAATACCCTTGGCAATCAACTGCAATCTCTCAACCATGGACACAGCTGTCAACACATCTTGCCATGAGCTCTTGAGCTGATTTCCAAAGAGCTCACCACATCTCAAGAGAAGCATGACGGCATCAATGTTCTTGTCTCTTAACTCCTTGATGTTGATCAAGTTACAGAACTGCACCAAGGCCCCAATGAACGTAGTCTTGGCATAGTCCAACTCAAAGATGGCAGAAATGCTGATGGAAAGTCTCATACCCTCCAAACAAGCCTTGTCAATGTCAGAATCATCCTCATCTCTGAATGGTGTGGTCAAACAAGCCAAGAAGGACATCCACAAGTTGTCAAAGATGGACTTGACATGCTCAATGTGAGAAGCAGAGTAGAACACGTTCTTGCTTCCCTTGTTTCTTCCCAAGCTCTTGAACATTTTCTCGGTCTTGTTGGAGATCTCCTTGGAGGCCTGGATGTATGCCTCTCTGTTAGCATCTCTACCACTGAAGAGGTTGAATCCCTGTGGTTGCACTGGTGCCAGATCACCAGACAAGAGAGCAGCGTGTTGTTCGGACTGGAGCTTGATCTCATTCTGTTGAATCTCCTTGTAGATGGCAGTCAAGTACTCATCGGACAAACTGTTACCGTCGTCAATTCCACGGTTGTTCTTGATGAAGTCCTCGATAGTCATTCTGTTCTTGACGTTCTTGGAGTGCTGGTCTGTGTTCAACATGATGACAGAGTATGAGAGCACGTAAGCAGTATCGGCGTTGGCGAGAACACCGGGGTTACCGTCAACATATCTTCCAGCAAACTTCAACATGTAACGATCAATCTTCTGTGCCTCACCAGGGAGTCTGAAAGCCTGGAGGAAACGTCTCATTGCATCGACGAAGTTCAAGTTGGAGAAGTCCATCTGATCAACAAAGGCATGCATGATGGCAATGTTCTCGTCGTCTCCTTCACCCAAGTACTCACCGATAACGGTCTTGTCGAGGCCCTGCTGATCAAGCAAAAAGCGAGCGATGCTCTCTGGCTGCTTGTCTGGGATGAAACCGTGTTGGATCAAGTACTCAATACCTCTCTTGGCCTTGAAGTTGAACTTTCTGATTCCTTCTTGAAGAAGAGTCTTTCTTTGCTTCAAACTCTCAAACTCCTGTGGGTCGTCAACTTCATCAGTGGATATCACAGCTGGAGACAGTGGAATAGAACCATTCGTCGATGATCTCTTTCTTGTCATGGCAAATGAAGCCTGTCTTGAGTCTGGTGTCAATCCCTTCTGAGCCCAAGAGTTCAAAGACCTGAGAATACCAACGATGCAGTTCAAAGATGTCACCTTCAAAGAGTACTCAACTGGGAATGGCAAGACATTATCCGTAAGGGCAGCCTGCGAGGACAATTTGGAGATGGAGAGCAATGGGGTCTGAGACAAGTTGTACGTGGCAAGTGGTTTTGTAGTGTGCTCCTTGTACTCTGCCTTTTGTTTTGGAGTGATCTCAACCCTCGTCAATGCCAACTTTGTCAAGTAGTTTGTGATTCTCTCTGTGATGTTTGGCTGAGAGGAGTCACAGTCGTAATTCAAGTAGAACTCAATTAATGCTCTTGGATCGTTACAGAGTCTCTGGACGACAACAAGGAAGTATCTCTTCTGGTGGGATGTGGCAGTCTTCAACTCGGCAATTGGGAAGTATCCATCAACCAAGAGAACTGGAATCTCACTCTTGAACTGATATCTGAGGTTAGACAAGATCAACCAGAAGATCTCCAGAGTGGTCTCAAAGACTGGAGAGATTGCGGAGGTGGCATTTCTGGAAAGAGAAAGACACAAGTACTGTCTGACTGCATCAACAAAGACAGTGCTCTCCTTTGTCGTTGGCGAATTGATGACAATGTCGTTAGACAAGAAGATATCAATGTGCTCCTTGATGATAGAGTGGATGATATGCAAAGAGATCAACTTGGAACGAACAGCGTGTGATCTCATGTCCAAGGCATCATTGTCCAAGCTCTTGACGGACAACTTACACATCACTCTGCAGAGCAGGAATGCATCTTTGACGATCAGCTCATTTTCATCACCAACATCATTGTTCTGGTCAACCAGACGCTCCTCTTCATCGTTCAAAGACTTCAAGTTCTCCAATTTAAGCGGAGTCTCGTTGTTCTCTGGGATCTCCTCCTTGGATTGGGGGTCTGGAGTGTTGTCTGTGGACTCGCTCTTCGATGGAGTGTCCTTCGCTGTTGGGATCCTCTCCACCTTCTCAAAGACAGAGTTGACGATCTGAGTCAAAGAAGCCTGTGCAATACCCTGGTTCATGGGTGTGAGGGAGAGAATGAAGATATTGTAGATCTGTCTGACAGCTCTGAGCAAAGTCGAACCATGTGCTGGCATGTGCTCATTGAGCACAGCAGACATCAATGCCTTCACAACATGAATCTCAATCTTTGGATCGGTTCCCTCGCCCTGGAATGCATTAGCGATGGTGATGACAGCAGCTTCGATCAGCTTGACTCTCGGAGGAGGAGTGACAATCGACTCAGAACCTGCAGGAAGGTCCGGGTCCTCGGCCAGGGCAGTGATGGCATTGGATGGGGGCACCTGAATTGGGTCGAACAACTGGAAGTCAAACAGCTTTGCGAAGCAGTCCAACGCGATGACCACCACATCGTTGATCTTGGATTCCACTGCGATTCTCAAGGTCTCAAACACCTGGGCGGAGTCGAATCCCGTCGTGCCAAACTTGTCCAATGCTTTCTTCGTGGATGCAACAAGCAGGACGTTCTTCTTGGCCTCCTTGTGCTCACTGATGTCCGTGATGGCCTTCATGACGAATGAGACGTGGTTGGTGTTACGCGACTGCACGGAGGTAGCGGAAGCGATGGAAACGGCTCTCTCGTGTCTGGCATCGGTGTGAAGCTCAGTTATTATGCGTGGGAGAGGTGCTGGTTGGTCCTCAGCAGCTTCAGTCATGTCGCTGGCCTCTTCTGGCGGCGGTGGGGCTGGGTGTTCTTCAGCTGTGGAAGGAGCTTCTTCCGTGGCGGGCTCTTCCTGGGCGGTAGGCTCCTGTGGTGTGTCCTCTGGTATGGCAGAGCCGTTCGTGGCCGGTGTTTCACTCACAGAATCGGTGGGCTGCTCATTGGCAGGAGTCTCTGGCTTTTCTGTGCCCGTGGTGGTGGAGTCTGCCGTTGTGGGTGTGGTGTCCAGTTGGACGGGGCTGTGCGACTGATCTCGGAGGCTCTCGTCGGACATTGTGCGCTGGGAGGCCGGTGGCGCTGGGCAGAGTTTATGTGGTGTCTCGTGAGCGTGGACAGGTGCTTCTCAGCCTAAGCGCCGGGGTTGTTTGGCGTTGATTCGTTGTTGTTTGGAGCTCGGTGGCCTGCGAAGCCTCCGAGTTATTCGCGCGATCACAGGGGCTGGCTCGGATTGGCAGATTACACGCGTCGCCCGTCATTGTTTTGGGCGATTCGGAGTGGTAACTCAATTGTGCTGCGTGATTCTGTTTCAATCTCAGTGTTTAATTGGCCCTTTTCTCTGCTCTTGGCCTCCCTCAGTCCTGAATGGTTTGAGGGTCTTCTTATGGTGGTGTGGCCCCTACCGTGTTACCCGGCTCAGTGAATAGGGAGAGATCGACCTTATCTTTCCCCATTTCTGTCGTGTGATCTAAAGCCGTCAGGCATCCTGCTATCCGATCTTTCACCCTTTTGTGTGTTTAGCATCAGCTGTGGTCAATGACTGAAAGGTTTTATGTTTTATTAACCAGTGATCCCCCTGTAGAGGACACTGAAATGGTGATATGATGTCAACTAGAGCAAGTGATCTGATGTACTTCATAGCAAAAAATCATGACACGTACTTTGTAGTTCAAATAAATATGCAATTACTGATAGTTCATAGTTTAAACTCATCAGCAACGTTCTTGAAAATGTGAGAAGGCAAGACATCCTCGAACTTGACACCCCTCTTCCCCACAATCATTGCACTCTCCCAATCCGATCTAGGCCTTTCGTTCATCTGTCCACCAAACTCAGTGAGTGCGTAGATGAGATTTTCGTTCCCGATGTAGTTGTTCGAGTAGTTCCCTGTGGCAATGTGTGCGAGATCATACAGCATCTGTGCCGTGAGTCCCCAGAGGTCCTTGATCTCCGTGCGCGTGGTCTCCACGTTCAGCCCGTCGGCAAACTCGAGCTCCTCGTCTGAGCTGATGTCCACCACGTCGTCGAGCCACTGAACCTCGTTGTTGTTCTTTGTGGGAAAGTAGAAGTGCTTGATCGGGTGTTTGAGACGGCCCCAGGTGTGTCTCTGGATCGTTTTCTGGATGTATTCCCTCTTGATGTTCTTGTCGATGAGATCGAGCAAGGGGATGGAGAAGATGGATGCGGTCTCTCCCGGGTTGAGTAGCAGCTTGATGTTCTTGATTGTTTCATACTTCTGATCCCTCTGGTGGAGGAAACACACGACTGGGCGAACACTGAGGAATGTTCTGGACATGTAGCATGGCATCACGTTGAGCTTCTCCACCGCGAGGCCCTGTGCATGGAGTTCCTCGTCATAGGGCAATCCAATCTCCTCGTGCGACTCACGTCTGGCCATCTCCCACTCGGTCTCGGTGGGACTGTCTGCCTTGCCTCCCGGAAGAGAGACGTGGCCGGAGAAGTTGTTCAGCTGCCTGGACCTCTTGGTGAGGAGAACACGCATCTCGCCATAGTTGCCGACGAAGAGCACAATCAGCACCGACGAGCGTCTCTGCAGCGGCCACACGGACTGCACCGGGTATATCCGTGGACACACGTACCGGCGGATGTTCGCAGTGATCTGGGCAGGCGTCAGTGTCATGTTTTGGCTGGTGGGGTGGCCCTTGTGTGGAGTGTGGAGGTTGTTGGTGGTGATCGGTAATTCCATTTTCCCCTCACCGGCGCGTCGGTGTGATGCTGGATGAGTGGAAGAGCGACAGGCAAGATAATTTCAAGAGAATTAAGAGGTATATGTCTATCTAGAACACTCTAAATATCCGCATTGGTGTTTAAACCCCCAAATGTGTGGGAAATAGTGACTATATCAGGCTCTTTCCAAATTACTTGCCGATGGGACGGTCTAGACCGTGGGACACCCCCAACGGCCGAAAGCAGACCAGTATTAACGTCCGAAAAGCTAGTACAGCCAGCAGTGATCACAATTTCTCACTCTGGCGGGTGTCTATATGTTAACACTGGTTTGGAGAAGCGCTTACCTTTCTACAACTGCTTTCATTGAACTGTACTCTGGCTCATACTCGACCAAGCGCCGGTGATTGGCGCAGCCTTGCCTAGAGCGAAGAGGTGCAACGGTACAACAAACAAGTGAAAACACGTATATCGACATTACAACAAACCAGTAGAAATCAGCAGCTAATAGCCGTGATCATAAAATCAGCAGAGATGGAATAAAAAAATCAACAAAAGCACCAAAGTTCCGTTACTTCGACAAGAGAGCAGCAAACTGCTTGATGTCGATCTGGCCGGAGCCATCGGATATCTCTCTAAGCATCTGGTCAACCTCCTTGTCGTCCAACTTCTCACCGATTGTGGTCAAAACGTGCTTGAGCTCAGCAGCGGAGATGACACCGTCACCGTTCTTGTCAAACACCTTGAATGCCTCGAGCAGCTCCTGCTCGGAGTCGTTGGTTTTCAGCTGTCTAGACATGAGTGCCAAAAACTCAGAGAACTCAATCTTGTGGTCGCCATTGACGTCGATCTCATTCATCATGTCTGCAACTTCGGACTCGGAAGGTGTGAAACCGAGAGAGCGCATCACGGTGGAGAGTTCTGAACCAGAGATGTGGCCATCCTGGTCCTTGTCGAAGAGAGCAAAGGCGTCCTTGAACTCGGCAATCTGTTCCTCGGTGAGTTCTGAAGTCTGCTTGGACGTTAGTACATTATTCACATATGTGTTTGATATGGCTCAAAGGCTTGGATCAAGAGCCTGGGGATGAGGAGTTGTCAATCCACTGCGCCTCCCAGAGGAACCCGTCGCGTGGCAAAACGCGTCAGTGTGAAACGCGCCCAGCGGGACATTGGGCACTGCTGGAAGTTTCTTATGCGTTGGATCCCCTCCCCAGACATCTCCATCCAGTACACTCACCATTGTGTCTGTTTTAGTGTCCCAAAATCCGTGTTCCTGCGGTGAAGTTGTTTGTTGACTTTGGCGCCCGACTCGGAATTTTTGGAACCGCCAACGATCTGGGTGAAGAAACCCGGACATCTCTGCGTTGGCAGGTCATCATTTGGCACTGCCCTGTTGAGAGCCCAAAACACACCATAGTGTCCAAAAATAAACATACAACGAGCACATGTTCGCTCCAATTACCACCACTGTGGACTGGTTCGACTATCCGGCCTGGGTCTGGGCCCTCATCGCCGTCTTCCTCTCCCTTCCCGTCGTCGTCTATGTACTTCTTCCCTTCCTCGTGGGAAACATCTCCTCGCACCCGCGTGTCGTGATATGCGTGCTGGGCGACCTGGGTCACTCTCCACGCATGTCTTACCATGCCAGATCCTTCCTGGCCAGAGGATACTCCGTGGACCTCTGTGGCTTCGTCGAATCACCGCCGCCCGCTGACATTGTCGACTCCGAGGACGTGGACATCCACGCCATCTCCACCATCACGAGAAAAGCAGGCGAGGGATACCTTCCATTCATCGTGAGGAAATTGGGGACACAGTTGTGGAGCCTCACAAGCATGCTCTGGGAACTCAGAGGAGCCAAGTACATCATGGTCCAGAACCCACCGGGAATCCCAATTCTCCTGCTTGCATTGTTCTACAAGTGGTACACTGGGGCCACGCTCATCATCGACTGGCACAACTTGGGATACTCCATCTTGGCCATCAAGCTCGGTGAGGGTCATCCATTGGTGAAGTTGAACAAGCTATATGAGCACTTGTTGGCCAAGTTCTCTGATGTCAACCTCACCGTGACGAAAAGCATGAAGAAGTTCCTTATTGAAGAGTTTGGAGTCAAGAAGAGCACCATCACAGTTCTCTACGACAAGGCCTCAAGTGACTTCGCGCCATTGAGCGAGGGGGAGAAACAAAATGTGATACAAAAGTACAAGTCTGAACTATTTGATGGATTTGACTCCTCCAAGGACAAGATCATCATTTCCTCAACATCATTCACTCCAGATGAAGACTTCAACGTTCTTCTCGACGCCATGAAGAAGTATGACGCACTCGATAACCTGCCAAAAGTACGTGTCATTGTCACAGGGAAGGGTCCAATGAAGGAGGAGTTTCTCAAGGCTGTGAAGGAATCCCAACTCACAAACGTTTCGTTCAGATCCGCATGGCTTCCAATTGAAGACTACCCTCTTGTCCTCGGAACAGCAGACCTTGGCATCTCACTACACACCTCCAGCAGCGGAATTGACTTACCTATGAAGGTTGTGGATATGTTTGGCTGCGGTGTCCCTGTTCTTGCGTTGGAGTTCCCGGCATTGTATGAACTTGTGGAGGATGGCGTCAACGGTATGCGTGTGCTGGACGCCCGCCAGATCGTGGAGTCGCTCATCTACTTGTTCTTGGACAACAAGAATTACGATACGATTAAACAAGGTGCTATGAAGAAGAGCGCTGAACGCTGGGAGAAGAACTGGACTGAGGAATTTGGTGATAAGCGTCTCTTACCATGATTTCGTTCTGGACATCAACTCCCTTGCTAATGAATCGATGTAGGAATCAGTATTCTCATCAACCATGTTATGACCTTTATCATTCCAGAACTCGTAATCCTCCTCGGGATGTTGTTCGATGAACTCATCGGGCAATAGATCAAATGTGAGTGGTGATCCAAGTGCAATATTTGTCAAGTGTGTCCAACATCTCGCAACTTGGCTGTGATCGTAACCACCTCCACCAAGTAATAACGTTGGCTGCCTCAGTTCCAATATCTTTGAAACGGCGCTGCCGATCCCCTTGATACTCAAGTTCCACTCTTGGTGCTCATCACTGCCCAGCCCATCAGCACCGCATTGAACCACGATACAATCGGGTTTGAACTTGTCCAACAACGGCAACACGCACCTCACCATAACTTTCTCAAGCCCCTCGTCTCCCAATCCATGCTTCAGCGGTAGATTTGCAGTACTTCCCTTACCCTTCCCGATACCGCAATCGCCCAGGGCACCAGTCCCAGGATAGAAACCAATCTCCCTTCTGTGCAAACTGACAGTGAGCACTTTATCCGAGTACTTGAACGCGCCCTCCACGCCATCCCCATGGTGGAGATCCAGATCGAGATACATCACCTTCTCATACTTCTTCCTGAGTTCCAGGACCCCCAACACGATATCGTTGACGTAGCAAAACCCCGAGGCGCTCGCCTTCTTCGCGTGATGACGGCCACCGTGCCAGTTGAGCACCACCTGGTCTGGATTCTGCACGAGATGACGTGCCGCTGAGATCGTGGAGCCCGCAAGATGCGAGACGTACTGGTTCAGCAGTGGGAACACGGGACAGTCGTAGAGGAGGCCGAACTGTTGGAGTGTGGAGTGCTCATCTTCGTCTTCTTCGTCGTCGTCTTCATCCACCTCCGGGAGTGAGAGCCCCAGTGTAGTCAGCCGATCACGCTGTGGTTGTGGAATATCAGCTGTTCGTGGCTTTAGCAGTACTGAGATGAAGTCTTCTGAATGGAACTGTGTCATGTCTGCTCTCCTTGCCGGTCTGAGTGTGATTGGCTGGCATTGTTCATCGAGGCCATACGCCTTGATCATCTGTGAGACGAGCGATGACCTGTTGATATTGGAGGGAAGGTTGTCCTCGAGTGCAGTGAGAGCATTGGACTGGAGAAGAGCCACTTTCATTGGATTTCTTCATAGATTGTATAGGTTTCTATGGAGAAGGTTGGAGAAGAAGACGCGTAAAGTTGATGGGAACGTTTTCGCGTTGAAAGTTTCGATGCCTACCTCCCTTCCACAGGAATCATCGCAGTACGCCTTCATATCCGAGTTCTACAATGGCCTGGTTACTCAATTGAACAACTGCTTGTCTTTTATTATCGCTTTGTTGCATATTCCTCTCTCTCTCTCTGCGAACGCGTTCCGCAACATCCACCATCAATGCCTCTGAGTCTCGGTCAAGCAACCTCAGAAAGACACCTCAGACCCATCATAATTCCAGAACTTCCCATTATCCTCCTTCTTCAATCCATCCAAGAGCTTTAACTGCATTTCAGCACTCTCCATTGGTGTGATGGTGTACTTCCTGAAGAGCTCAACGGCATCTGGGTCCCTGATCCAACCAGCAGTGTCCTTGCCGGTATCAGTGGAGACGACTCCCGGGTGGACAGCCACGACTGTATATCCCTCTGGACCAAGCTCGAAGGCGAGTGACTTGGCTGTATGGTTCAATGCGGCCTTGGACTGGCCATATGCGGAAGTTGAGGTTGGGAAGAATCCACCAACAGAACCACTGACGGAGGAAGTCAAGTATACGATCTTGGTGCCCTTCTTGTTCAAGTGTGGATACACCACTTGGGCGATCATGATTGGGCCGAGGGCATTCACGGAGTAATGATCCAGCCAGACCTCTCGGGAGACCTGTAATGCTGGGACGAAGGCCTCCTTCTTGACGATGGCGGCGTTGGAGAGATACACGTCGATGCCATCAGCGGCGACCTTGGCCAGCTGGGCGTCGAGCTCTCCGATCGACTTCTGGGAACCAACGTCAAGCTTGATTATGTGGATGTTGGAGTGTGAGGACTGGAGCTCCTTCAACTCGGTGGCGCTGGTTGGATCTCTGGCTGTGGCAATGACGGTGTTGGAGACGTCGGAGGAGAGAACCCTGGTGAGGGCAAATCCGAGACCTCTATTGGCGCCTGTGATGAAGTAAACTTTGCCCGGCATGTTTTTGGAGCTTGTTGCTCTCTGGATCTAGTGACTTCTTGGAGAGCTGGTCTTGAAGCGTTGCCTTTATACTGATCTTCAACGGCAACAATTTGTCATCACAAGAGTGAAGCACAAACTGATCTTGAAACATGATTCATGGAGATGGGTTTTATTCGTGTTAAGAAAAGCAGATGAATTGCATAGTCAGATGACAAACTCTTCAGCTTCGTTGGAGGTGTGTGCTTGATGTACCACGCTGCAAAGATAACTAAGCAGACATGCAGTCCGCTTAGTAAACCCCGCAGCTTCTCTGATGAGGCAAGCAGAAGGGTGTTGCGGTCTGTTCAAAGACCGTAGGATTTGAATATGTGCTCAGGTTTCAGCAACACAGTCATGACATCCGCATACTATGGAGTCTTGAGTTATGCGTTGGGGGAAGAGTTTGTCTGGGGCGTGACAAAAGTATACATGCGCGTACTACCCCACAAACAGCACAATCACTCTCTGGATATCTACAAATAATTCACAAAGGTCAAGGGGCTATGATATTTTTTGCTTATCAGGACCACAAAAGAGTCAGCCATCTCCATCCCCTGAGCGGCTCATCCTCTGGCTCCGGGTTCTCTTCAACGTCCCTGAAGAGTGGCTCGAGCTGCACCTCCTCTGGTCTCCATATTCTCGTTCCCTTAAAGATCTTCCATCCGGCGTATAGGACGATGGAGAGCGGGATGATGAAGTATGACGAGAAGAAAGAAGAGAAGAGGAACTCACCATGGACAAAGTTCTTGAAGCCTCCCGTGAGGAGGAGGATGAATGACGCGATGCCCGAGATCCACGCAGCGTGCGGTGCAAAGGGGATGGAGTGTGGGAGCTTCGATCTTGGGATCCCCTGGGCCTTCATCGCTCTGGTGAGGAAGATGTGGTTGGCTGAGATGAGCATCCAGCTCACGAGGAGGAACGAGGACGTGAGTGCTTGAAACCAGTTGAACACGTTTGCTGAGCTCTCGGAACAATTCATGTATGCCAGTGGCATGAAGGCGATGGCAAAGATGTTTCCGACCCATGGAACGCCCCATCTGTTCGTCTTGAGGAAGATCTTTGGCGCTTGGCCCTTCACGGCAAGAGAGAAGAGGATTCGCGTGCACCCGATGACACCTTGGTTTGCGGCGGAGAAGGCGGAGGTGAGCACACCTGCGTTGATGATGTGTGGGAGGACCTTGATTCCTGCTGCTTGCATTGCGATAACGAATGGAGACGAGGATGCGTTGCCCGTGGAGTTTGCAATCTTTTTGTTGTTGGAGGGGACAATGAGGCCAAGACAGAAGCCGGAGCTGATCATGAGGAAGGACACTCTGAAGAAGATTCTCTTG
Organism: Petasospora xylosilytica; assembly: GCA_003708285.2. Taxonomy (NCBI): domain Eukaryota; kingdom Fungi; phylum Ascomycota; class Saccharomycetes; order Phaffomycetales; family Wickerhamomycetaceae; genus Petasospora; species Petasospora xylosilytica. Next base: position 244,398 of record PPNT02000013.1, on the reverse strand, counting down.
CATGCAGTGAAGATAGTCTTTTTTGGGTACTTGGTCTCTGCAGCTAAGTTTGGAACGTTCTGGACACCACCGAAGGAGTACACTGTGCTTGAGAATGCCTTCCAAAAGCCTGCAAACTTACCGAGGTTCCCCGTAGTCAAGTACTCGACGAAGGGGCCTGGGTTTCTCCAGTATCTGAACCCAATTGACTCGTGGGATGGACCGCCTCCAGCTGTGATGACGATAGATGCGATGATGAGGCCAGTTAGCAAGATGATCTTGATCATGGCGAAGCCAAACTCCACCTCGCCATAGTATCTCACCTTGAAGAAGTTGAGGCCAGCAATGAGCACGATGATGATGGAGATCCAGATGGCCTGGCTGAGATCACTCCAGTAGGACACGATGACTGCGGCAGCACTGATCTCTCCAGGCATGATGTTGCTCCAGAGGTGCATCCATCCAAAGGCGAATCCGAGAGCAGGGTCGATGAACTGTTCGGCGTGTCTCAGCGTGGCTGCCGAGGTGGGCATCAGGGATCCAACTTCCGCCATGGCACACTGGTTGAGGCCGACGATGATGGCAACAAAGACATAGGAGAGGAAGCAGCCGAGTGGGCCTCCAACAGCCAGGACTCCGCCCGAGGAGAGAAAGATGCCTGTTCCGATGGTGGACACCAGCGCAATCATCTGGAGATGGCGCTGCTCGAGTGACTGGGAGAGGTGGGAGCGATCAGTGAGAAAGACATCGTCGATATCCTCCTGTGTAACCGAGTCGATGCGCTGGACGGTGGTGTCGTAGAGCGTCTTCTCGGTGTCATGAGACGCGTAGATGGAGGCCTCCTTGGACATATTGTTTGGTGGGGTCTGTGGTGTCTTCAAGCCCGGTCATTCTGGGAGAGAGGAGGCTGTTCTGTGACTTAAGTAGTAGTGCCTCACAGTGTGGAGAAGCAGTGATTCATTTCGCCTTTGTGGGTGTCGGAAGCCACTGTTGTGGGGGTGTTGTTGCTGTGGCTGCTGCCTATCTTCAACACGATTTTCTTTGGCGGTTCTCTTTCCTCTTCAAACTCCAAAGTGTGGCGAAGGCCGAACCGTCTCCACTTTTCCGAATTACAAACATGCCGTACACACAGAGCAACAGGCAACAGAACAAAGAGCAAAGAAGCAGCCATGTCGGAGCTGCTTATTCAATCTAACTTTAACTCCTTCTGTGGTTTCAAGCGCTGCCACACCAAGCGGCCGGGCCTTCTCTGCTCGAGAAGATCCAAGATCCAAGATCTACACAACCACAATGGCCCATTATATCCACGATCAACGTAATACAGTATTATATCTAAAGAAGAAAAAAAACATCCTCACAAAACATACCGAACCGCTCAACAGCCGGTATCAATCTCAGACACGCATGGCCTCTGCAACAACCTTTGCAGCCTTCAAGCACTCCTCCTCAGTATAGCGTCTTCCGTTGAGTGTCAAGCCAATTGGCAGTCCATCGGCAGCCTCGGCGTCATAGAGCCCGTACTCGTATGCCTCGTGCTTGTTTCTTGGCTCGTAAGCCTCGTCCTTTGGATCGAGCTCCTTGTCAGCATAGAGCCCCGAGGGGAAGGTGACGCCCGGGTGGTCAAGCAGGTTCCACAGCGAGGTGTATCCCCAGTACTTTGGCGTGGATGGCTTTGGGGCGACTCCGACGTATGTTGGCGAGAGGATGAAGTCGACGCCGCGGGAGTTGAAGAGCTCGAGGTATTCCTGGCGAAGAACCTCTCTCTGCTTGACGTATGCCATGAGTTCTGGAGTAGTGAGGCCAGCGTCTCCCTTGCCCACAGTGAGGAAGTATGCAGTGAGTGGGGCCAATGATTCACCGGAGAGCGCGAGCTTCTGTTTGGCACACATGTTTCCCTCAGCAGTGTAGAGCCCATTAACCACCTGCACGGCCTCGTAGACTCTGTGTGGCTCCCAGGTGACCACGTTGAAGCCGGCAGCCTTGAGCTTCTCCTCTGCCACCTTCATCGCGCGGAGCACTGGTGGGTGAGGCTTGACAACGCCGTCATCGAACACGAGAGCAATGGTGAGGTCTGTTGGCTTTGGAGTTGGCGCCTCTCTCCATGGGATCGGAAGAGGTGATTGATCCCTGAGCCATGGCTTTGCACCGACGTAGTTCTTCATGAAGAACTCGAGGTCCTCGACCGAGTTGGCCATTGGACCCAGCGTGGCAATCACAGCCTCGTTGGTCATCACGTCTGCAGAGCCACCCACGCCCATACCTGAGATTCTCTTGGTGGAAGGCTTGATGCCCCACAATCCGTTGAAGGCTGCTGGGAATCTGACAGAGCCGCCAATGTCACCACCAATGCCGAGTGGAGAGCCCTTCATGGCAACCAGGGCGCCCTCACCGGAGGAAGAGCCACCAGGGGACATGGATGTCTTCCACGCGTTTCTGCCTCTTCCAGTAATGTTGTTCACCGAGTCTGGATGCATCAGGGACTGTGGCATGGTGGTTCTGATGTAGAACACGGCACCAAGCTCATACACGATCTGTGGGGTGAGCGCCATCTTGTCCGGGACCCTGTCAAGCAACGCAACGTAGCCTCTGTGAGTGATGCGGCCTTTGTAGTCGAGATGCTCCTTCAGCGAGACTGGGACTCCGTGGAATGGGCCAACTGTCTTTCCCTCTTTCTCCAAGTAGGCGTCGAGCTCCTTGGCCCTGGCCATGCCCTCCTCGAACATGATGTCCATAGCACACAGCGTTAACTGGTGGGCAAGAGTCGCACGCTTGATGAAGGCAGTGAGCACCTGGACAGCAGTGTACTCCTTCTTTGCGATCTTGTCGGCGAGGATGTGTGCTGGGAGCTCTGTGATCTCGAGCGTCTCCTTGTCGAGCACCTTGGCTGGCACCTCTGTGGCGTTGAAGTGTCCGGCGTCGAGGTCGGCAGGGTAGAGGTCTGAGGATACGAGATACTCCTTTGGAAGAGCCTTCTCGATGGCCTCGTTGTAGGCCTTGACCTTTGGCGCCCACTCCTTCTCGAAGAGCTCGGGGTTGGTCTTGAACGTGGAGGCCTCTGGGGTGAAGAGCTCCTCCTTGGTGTGATCAATTACTGGCAATGGTGGGAAGTTGCTCATTGTTGGTTGTGGGTTTGCAGGGAGAAGTGATCCAGTGCGGGAGGAAGAAGGTATCACAAGTGCGGAAAGCTGTATTTATAGATAACTCCACGCATCACAGTTCTCCATTGTGTCGCACAGTGGTCCCCTTTCGGGGAGAAATGAGGTGGGGCAGGGGAAACAGGACAAATTGGGCTACAATGGCACTTTCCCCGCATCAATCGACCCCGTCTCTTTGGTGGTGGGTTCTTTAAGATTAGTGGATGAATATAGAGAAACACTGGGATCAATTGAATGGTTTCTAAAGGTATTATAGCCATCTAAACGCGGCGTTTACCCCTTTGGGGCAAGCGGAGTTGATGTTGGTGATCCCCAAAATTCAAAATGGGGCGCTTATCTTATCGGCAGCGGTTGCCCTGGAGGGCCGAGGTGGAGGACCTTGGTGGAGGTAACTCGAATTGGTGATAGAATAGTTCTTTTTGTTCAGATTATTCGTATATGTGGTCCTGTTGTATCTTCTCCGTTTGTATTGGCGGATTGGCCGTCTCTTGTTGTCTGGGTCCTCGTTGAGAGTTGCCGGGGATGCCTTTGATCGTGAGGGGAAATGCATCATGGCCAAAAACTTGCGAAAATACCCTTCTTTTTGGGGGTATGTGGAACCCTTTGAACCACCAATTGGGAACCTCTAGCCTATATCAATCGAACTGGCATTTAAACCTTCCTACATATCACCTCCATCACCACCCAACCCAGATACGAGCATGCGATCAAGTTTCAACCTGAACCTACGCTCACTGCAACTCCAGAAAAAAAACTCTATTCCAGCCCTTTCACATATACAAAACAAGTTCGAAAAGGATAAACACAACTCAGTTCAAAGCCTTCTTAGCCCAGGTCGGAAGCACGAAGGAGGCCTCGTGGATCTTTGCGTTGTAGTACTTGTACAACTCGTCCTCCTTCTCCTCTGGGAGTGATCTGAGCGGCTTGGACACAACGGCATCCTTGTCCTTGGAGCACACCATGAATCCGATCTGGCCAGATGGGTAAGTTGGGATGGTGGTGTATGCGTACTCTGCAACTGGGAACACCTCCTTGCATGCCTTCTTGAGGTCGGTGATGATTGGCATGTGGAGCCAGATGTTCTCAGCCTGGGTGGTGATGACACCCTTCTCGGTGAGCGCCTCGTTGAGGAGCTGGAAGTATGGCTTCTGGAAGAGAGACTCTGCTGGGCCCTCTGGGTCAGAGGAGTCGGTGATGATCACGTCGAACGAGTTCTTGTAGTCGGCGAGGAACTTGAAGCCGTCACCAATGTGGGTCTTCACCTTTGGGTGGGTGTACACGGAGGACATCTCTGGGAGGTACTCCTTGGAGACTCTGATGACAGCCTCGTCGATGTCGCAGAGCCATGCCTCCTCGACAGACTCGTGCTTGACCACCTCTCTGAGGACACCACCGTCACCACCGCCAATGACGAGCACCTTCTTTGGGTTTGGGTGGGAGTTCATGGCGAGGTGGGTGATCATCTCCTGGTAGGAGAACTCGTCACGCTCAGTGGCCTGGATCACGTTGTCGAGGACGAGGACGTTGCCGTAGTCGGTGGACTTGAAGACGAGCACGTCCTGGTAGAGCGACTTCTCGTGGTGGAGCACCTTGTCGACACGCAGGGTCATGGCCTGACCTGGCCACATGGTGTCGGAGATCTCGCGGAACCAGCCGTCCTTGATAGTTGGGTGAGTGATTTCAGCCATCGTGTGTCTTGATGTGGAGCTTGAAGTCAGAGAGCGACAGAGGGCCCGCAACATGTGCTCGGAAGAGATGAGCGATGGGTCCAATTCTTTTTTTTTTCATGCTCGAGATTGTTCGATCGGGTTCGATGCCCAGCGACAATTTCCGCTGGGGGGAGAGATGGGCGCCTCTGATTGGTCGGCGGGCGTTGCGGTGTTGTGCGGGGGAAATAGTGCGCGGGTGTGTCTAATCAATTGATTCCAGTATTTCTCGGGAGAAGTGTTTACCTTCCGATGTCCTCGTGGCTTTCCGTGGTGATCCTGGCGGGCGGAAGACGCCTTCTCGGGGTTCGCTTCCCAATGCGGAGTGTTCGCCCGAGAAGCCACCGAAGAAGGCACCATGACCAAGAGGCGGATCACGGGCCAACTAGAGAAGCACTCAGGGAGAGGAGAAGAACTCCATCTCTCTATCATTTGTCATCGTTTGTGGAGCCATTGTCGGCGATCAACATTCCCCGTTTCCGTGCCCGCGTGTGTCATTTCTGACAGTGTTGGCGTGTCTGTTTAGTCTGTTTACTAATGCTGACACGCTGCTTACGCGCGCACCCGGCCGGGACTGTGGGACACTATATAAAGTGTATGGGATCCCGCCCTCTCTCCCCACACCAATTGCCCAATACACAACCCTAACACCAACAATGTCCGCCATCCAGACCATCCTCAAGACCTACACCGCCAGAAGAACCCAGTACGCCCTCAAGAAGGCGCTTCCAGAGGGCGTCACCGTCGAGCAGGTGCAGTCCCTCGTCCAGGAGTTCGTCAAGCACACCCCAACTTCTTTCAACATGCAGTCCATCAGAGCCGTCGTCCTTGTCGGTGCTGCCCACGAGAAGGTCTGGCAGGCTGTGGCCGACGCCATGCCAAACGATGACGCTAAGAGAAGACCATTGTCCGCTAAGGAGGAGGCATACGGCTCTGTCATCTTCTTCGACGACTCCGCTGTGATCAAGGGCATGCAGGAGAAGTTCGCCATCTACGCCGACTACTTCCCAATCTTCGCCGCAACCTCCAACGGTGCTGCCCAGATCAACACCTGGGCCGCCATCGGTGAGCTCGGCCTCGGTGGCCACCTCCAGCACTACAACCCAATCGTCGAGGCTGCTCTCAAGGGTAAGGTGCCAGAGTCCTGGACCGTCCAGGCACAGCTCGTGTTCGGTGTTCCAGCCGGCGATGCTGGTGAGAAGCAGTTCATCGAGAACGAGGTTAAGGTCATCTCTGAGTAGACTAATTTAGCTAGATTCGATACAATACAGAACCAATTCTTTTGATAACCTCCAAGCGTAGTTTCTAGTTTCCTCATCACATGGAACTTCTTCGCGCTCCACACTGTGGCTTCTGGAAAAATCTCTCCCATGTGGGCGACTTTCAAGATTCTCCCAGATCAACACAACAACAGGCACCGCAAACATGGCCACTCTCCAGGCAATCAAGTGGGACAGAGAGGCCCTCACTCTCTCCACGCTCGACCAGCTCCTGCTGCCCTACGCCACCAAGTACATCCCCGTCTACACCATCGCGGATGCCTTCCAGGTGATCAAGCTGATGCAAGTCAGAGGCGCCCCAGCCATCGCCATCGTGGGTGCTCTGTCCGTCGTTGTGGAGCTCTCACACTTCACCAACGGCAAGAACACGGCCCAGGGATACTACGACCTGGCCGACTTTGTGCACTTCAAGCAACAGCTCCTCCAGCGTCTCGACTACCTCGTCACATCGAGACCAACGGCAGTGAACCTAGGCAACGCCATTGCTGAGATCAAGACCATTGTGGACTCCTCCAAATCCACCTCCATTGACGAGCTCTTTGCTGAGATCCACCAGTTCGCCTGTGCACTCATCGACGACGACTACACGAACAACGTGAAGCTAGGCGACAACGGCAAGGACTGGATCCTCTCCACACTCGCCTCCGAGGGCTTCACGGGCGACTTCTCCATCCTGACCATCTGCAACACGGGCTCCCTCGCCACGTCCGGGTATGGCACGGCATTGGGCGTGATCCGGTCCCTCTGGGCACACGCCACCTCTGCCTCCTCCACCAATGACGAGCCAGCGACGAAGAAGGCCAAACCTTCAATCAAGCTGGCAAGGGCATACCCTCTCGAGACGCGTCCCTACAACCAGGGCGCGCGCCTCACGGCCTACGAGCTAGTGTACGAGCGGATCCCAGCAACGCTCATCACGGACTCGATGTTGACGTACCTCGTGTCGTCTCTCCAAAAGTCCACTGCGCCAATCAAGGCGTGTGTTGTGGGTGCCGACCGCATCGTCAGGAACGGAGACACGGCAAACAAGATCGGCACCTATCAACTTGCGCTTGTGTGTCGCCATTTCGGGATCAAGTTCCTCGTTGTGGCGCCAAAGACCACGATTGATATCAAGACGGAGGAAGGTTCCCAGATCGTTGTCGAGCAGAGACCAGCCGTGGAGTTGAAGACTGTCGCTGGTGGGCTCGTGGGTGAAGATGGTGAGGTGATCATGGTCGACGGGGTTGCAACGAGTGCAAAAGTCGGTGTTGCTGCTCCTGGAATCGAGGTCTGGAATCCCTCCTTCGACGTCACCCCTCACGAGCTCATCGATGGTATCGTCACGGAGGATGGGGTTGTCGAGAAGGTTGATGGTAAGTTCGATTTGACGCAGCTTTTTGCTTGATACTTAATAGTGTGGGGATATGCATTAATAGAGGCTCTTGCATTGTCATTCAATGGCGTAGCTGTCTTCATTTTCACTGGTTGTGGAGTAATTGCGTGGTGTTAACTACACACGGCCCTTGGCGGCAAACCTTTTTCCGCACCCGATACCCACCTCAACACCCCACTATAAACTCGCATAAATAAATTCATCGATCTCAGTAACCACGCAACTTGAGATATAATTACACCCGGTGTTTGGATATTTTAAGCCTTCTGTTTATTCCTGTATGTGTGAATTGTCCAAAAAAGGGGCGCTAATAGGTCGCTTAATTTTTGGTCCAAAATGGGGTATTTTGAGTGAACTGCTCAGTATGGAGAACACTACCACATTTTCTAGAACAAGCGACAAAAATTGAAAAAAAAGTCAGTATTTATTCTTTTTTGTAGACTCATTTAATAGAGAGCAAGGATCTATCCATGTTTCCTGGTTTTGGCGCCAATATCCCTACTATAAGGTACTGGGAAGCGGCGCGTCATGACTGACATGGTACGTCGTCCTTTACGCGCCATGGGCGAGCCCCTCTCTCCTCTGATCCACGCCGGCCCACTAGCTTCCGATCCAGGCAACAACACATATGAGTACGAAATGAATGTTTAACAATAACAAAATGTACTTTAAAAACAGATGCGGAAGAACTCTAAACAATTTACTAAAACCCCATGAAACGCGTCAACGCTCACTGCTTCTCCTTAACAACAACATCCTCCATGACAGCATTATCCTCGCTCGACGTAGCATCGTACACCTGAGCGTCATCGAGCTCGATATCGTCGTTGTCGATAACCTCACCAGGTCCCTTATACGTCTTGCGGCCCTGGAGGAACCAACAGATGGAGGCGTACGCGATGACGATGAAGATGATCACGACGGTGTAGTTCATGTTTCCCGCGGTGGTTGGGTGGATTGTCGGGAACATGGATGTGATGGAGACGAAGATGAGCCAGGCGATGGCGATGATGTTGAGTGCCACGCCGAGCTTGCCGAAGTTCCATGGTCTGTTGGCTGGCATGCGTGATCTGCCGCCAAACAGCATCAGCACGATAGGGATCAGGTATGCGAGCTCGTGGCCGATCGTGCAGAGGGAGAGAATCGTGTTGAACACCACTTCGTTGGAGAAGTAGAGAATGATGATGATGGACTGGAACACGCACGAGAAGATCAGTGCCGGGATCGGAACACCCCATCTGTCAGACACCTTGGAGAAGAACTTTGGGAAGATGAAGGCTCCATCACGGGCAAAAGAGTAGATGGTTCTCGAGTTGGAAAGGGTCATACCATCAGCGGCAAAGAGCGCACCGAGGGCAGGGAGGAGGATGAGGATGACCGTGGCTGGGATGCTTCCAACTTTGTTGTACACGAGCTGGGTGAATGCGGAGCCCGTGGAGGAATTCACGAGGGACTCGATATCGTGGTCGAGCACGGAGCAGATGGCGATGACAAACATGAATCCGTAGAGGATGGAGGTGACAATGACAACGACAAGCGCTCTTGGGACGATGTTCACTCCAGTCTCGGCCTCCTCGGCCAAATGCGTCACAGAGTCGTAGCCGGTGAAAGTGTATGCCGACTGGAGAAGACCCAGGATGAAGACGTATCCATGGGACGAGAAGCCGGTGAGGTTGACGTACTCTGTGAAGATGAACTTGCCGTCGTTTCTAGGCGAGGTCTTGGCCAGGAGAGTGATCATCACGGCAAAGACACTGCCCACGTTGAGCGTGAAGATGAACTTGGTGGTCTTGGAGTAGTACTTGTTCAGGAAGATGTTGGTGCAGGTGAACAAGATGATGAAACCAATGGTGGTCAAGACATAGTGGAACGGCTGGGCAACGTAGTCTGGGTGCTGGAGAGATGCAGCCGACAGGATCTGGACCACACCTTGGAAGGCAGCGGAGGCGGCAAAGGCAATCTGGGCAAAAATGTTGAAGTAGCCAGTGTACCACGAGGCGAGGATCTTGACTCTCTTGGAGCCTCCAAGCTGGTATGCCCATGAGAGAGGTCCTCCGGAGACTGGATACACGGCGGCGATCTCGGCCATGGAGAGGGCAACGATGATGGTGAAGATGGAGACGATGATGTATCCCCAGACGAGGGCCTGGGCACCACCTGTCTCGAGCGGAGTCGTGAGTGTGTTCATGATGGCCGTTGGAGGCGTGAGGATGTAGATTCCGAAGGCGATCATGGAGAGCATCGAGTGTGAGCGCTTGAGCTCCTGTTTGTACCCGAGCTTCTGGAGGATGGCCTGGTCATCGGAGGTTTTCGTCTGGGACTCTGAGTCCTTGAGTGAGCTGCTCATCGTGTGTGCACTGTGGAGGCTTGCTGGTCGACTCGAGGGGTCCTCCCAGGAGAAGAAGCACAGCGAGAAGAGCTGCTTTTATGTAATTCCGATGTGTCAGAGATAAACTCCGCTATCAAAGGTCCGCAGCGTGAAGATCAACCAGCGGCTGATCAGGGCGCGCTGATGAAAATGCTGTTTTGGTGGGGTCAATTCCGCGGGAACCCCAGAGCTCATCTCAAAATTTGCGGAGAAGCTTCCACAGAGGCAAAATCTCTGGAGTGGACTGACATCTCAAAGCCGTTGGAGATATACGGCCGAATTGCGCCGATTGTGCTCTTCGTATTGTAGGGTTGCCTTCTTGGCGCACGAGAGTCAGGGTCCTGTACCGGAGCTCCAGCCAGCGGTCTCGGAGCGTTTCCTAGCGTTTCTAGCTTCCAGTTTTTACAGAGAGTTCGCCTTGGATCAACTATTTTAACACTAGGTCCTCTAGACCTCTTCTGAAGCTCTGAAGCTCAGGTAGTACCGGTTGCACGCCAAAACATTCATCTCTTTCCGTCTCGATGGAATCTCCTGGAATCTTCGTAGCCCCGCCGCTTGTGGTTATAGTACTACCGCCACGACTCAGCCAATTGAAGCACAGGTTCGCCGACCAAGGCTACAAAGACAGTTGATAAGGGGCTCTCTCTATGGCACCATTTCCTCATGACCAAATGTCCCGCCCATTTCCGCTGTTTCGGCGATGTCTTCTGGAAACATCAGCGCTCCTCGTGGATGGTGGAGAAGCGCTGAGGTGCGCAATGTGTTTCCGCTTCGAGACGAATTCCGCTTCTCCAGCCCATCCCGAATGTGTCAAACTCGCTTGTGTGGAGAGGGTGAAGGAGGGCAAAAGTGCTCAATCAAGAGCCAATCATATCTCATGATGAGCAATCACACACTCATTTACGTTATAAAGAGACTATAGCTGCCGGTGCGCTCGTATCTCCAAGCGAGCTGAGCTGGACAAGAGGCAGAATCCAGAAAGTGACACAAATTTCGCAGGCGATGACAGCAGCATGGCATGTGACATGAGCACATGATCAGCCTCATCACGAGCATCAAGAACGGGCCCAACAGCACCACCAGCGGCGTCACGTGAAGAATAATAATTTGAGCCAATTTCCAGCGTGTGATGCCATCGACGGGTAACCCCCGGAACTCAAAACACCACCCCACGTTCCGCGCCTTTTGCCCGTGGTTGCGCCACACAAGCGGCGAGTTCCGGGGGTACTGGGCCCACACAGATCACCATCACCCAATGCCCTGCTTTCCGCCTATAAAGCCCCGGGGCTGCCTCCTGTTCCCGTCCTTCCGAGCTCTGTCCACCATTCTGTCTCCAACAAGAGTGTTACTACTCAGAAAAGTGAGTGTGCCCCAATTGCCTCCAATGGCTGTCCACAGAGCTTCAATGGCCGCCCATTGATACCCCAGTCACTGTCCTTTAAGCCGAGACTAACCCTTCCCCCAGATGTCCCTTTCAAACAAGCTTTCCGTCACCGACCTTAACGTCGAGAACAAGCGTGTCTTCATCCGTGTCGACTTCAACGTGCCATTGGACGGCAAGACAATCACCAACAACCAGAGAATTGTCGCTGCCCTCCCAACCATCCAGTACGTGCTCGAGCACAAGCCAAAGGCCGTGATCCTTGCCTCCCACCTGGGCAGACCTAACGGCGAGAGAAACGAGAAGTACTCCCTCAAGCCTGTCTCCGAGGAGCTCGAGAAGCTCTTGGGCAAGCCAGTCACATTCCTCAACGACTGCGTTGGTGAGGCTGTCGAGTCCGCCGTCAACGCTGCCAAGGACGGCCAGGTGTTCCTCTTGGAGAACCTCCGTTTCCACATTGAGGAGGAGGGTTCGAAGAAGACCCCAGAGGGAAAGGTCAAGGCCTCCAAGGAGGATGTTGAGAAGTTCAGAAAGCAATTGACCGCCTTGGCCGATGTCTACGTCAACGATGCCTTCGGTACCGCACACAGAGCCCACTCCTCGATGGTTGGCTTCGACTTGCCACAGAGAGCCTCCGGATTCCTCATGACAAAAGAGCTCACATACTTCGCCAAGGCCCTGGAGAACCCAGAGAGACCATTCCTCGCCATTCTTGGAGGCGCAAAGGTGTCTGACAAGATCCAGCTCATTGACAACCTGCTCGACAAGGTGAACATCCTCATCATTGGCGGTGGTATGGCATTCACTTTCAACAAGGTGCTCAACGGCACAAAGATCGGAAAGTCCATCTACGACGAGGAGGGAGCCAAGCTCGTTCCAAAGCTCATGGAGAAGGCTAAGGCCAACAATGTTGAGATTGTCCTCCCAGTGGACTTCACCACCGCGGATGCCTTCTCCGCCGACGCAAAGGTTGGCTACGCCACCGCAGAAGAGGGTATTCCAGATGACCTCCAGGGTTTGGACAATGGTGAGAAGTCGCGTGAGTTGTTCGCTGCTGCTGTTGCTAAGGCCAAGACCATCGTGTGGAACGGTCCTCCAGGTGTGTTTGAGTTTGATGCCTTTGCAGCTGGTACCAAGTCCCTTCTCGACGCTGCTGTCAAGTCCGCTGAAGCTGGAAACACCGTGATCATCGGAGGTGGTGACACTGCTACTGTTGCTAAGAAGTTTGGCGTGACAGACAAGATCTCGCACGTGTCCACTGGTGGTGGTGCTTCCTTGGAGTTGCTCGAGGGTAAGGAGCTCCCAGGTGTTGTCTACTTGTCCAACAAGTAAGCTGGTCTTTCTTTCCCACCCTTGCTCTTTTGATGATGCTGTATACGAAATAATCTAACCTTATGAATCCTGAACCTTGTATTTGTAGTCTTCATCTGATCATGTCATCACCAATGTTGCGCGCCTCAGGCTCAACCCACATCATCCCGAGGATATCAAAGATCTTCTTCTCACTGAAGGACTCCACGAGTTCCTGCTTTGTGGATTTGCCATCCTTATCCTTGATGATCTTGAACAATCCTTGTTCACTTAGGGACATACCTCTCTTGATGGCACGCAGTCTGATCTTTTTGTTGAACTCGTTGTTTCCAGTGAAGTAGATCAACGCGGCACCAATCTCCTTCCACGGGACAAGTAAGAAGTCGACACGACGACACTTCCCAGGAAGAGTCTCTCCAGTGACCTTCTCATTCCATTCCGGAGGGAGCGCACACCCGCCGAGCCATTTCGTGGAGATGGAGTTGTTGAGCGCACATTGCCAGTACCCAGTCTTTTTGATCTTTGTCATGAACTGGTCCAGGATCTCTCTGAGCTGATCAATATCGGCATCTGGCTTTGTAACGATGAAGTCAATATCTCCACAAGTCTTAGACCCACGTCTGTAACTCCCACCAATGGTGACTTGGACATCTGTGTCAATCTCGTGGAAGATACTCAGGACGTACTCGTTATGCACTGTGCACTCGTCCCTCCTGATCCTCTCATTCCAATCCTCATAGTGATCCAATCCTAGCTTCTGATTCACAGTCAAATCATCTCTGTTCTTAACATCCTCAAGAGTCCTCATGCCCTGGTCGATCCACGAGCGGGCAAACTTATCCCCGACACCATAAATCCCCTTGAACAGCTTGAGCAGCTTCATATCCTCGCTCTTATTCAGCTCCTGCAACACACGCAGGTCATTCGTCCTCGAGATCTCCACAATCTTCTTAGCAATAGCATCACCGACACCAGGCAGCTTGATCGCCTGCGCATACGTTGTGATGTGGTCCTTGGTCCTCTCCAGAGTGTCCACGGCAGTCTTGTACGACTTCACCTTGAACACCTCGCCCTGCACCTCGCGCGCCTTTGCCATCTCGCTGAGGAGGTGGATTGCCTTCCAGTTCGGGTTGTTCTTGACGATCCCATTCTGCATCGACTCCTCGAGCAGCTGGCTCTTGCTGGGTGGTGGTGTCCCGGGCGTGTCTGAGGCGGCTCGTTTCCGAGGCGATGTCTGCTGTGACTGCGGGCCTTCATCGAGGTTGATCACGTACTCGTCATAAGGTTGTATCTTCATGCTCTCCACGGAATCACTGAGCCAGTCCTGTGAGAGAACAGGCACGCCCTGGAGCAACTCCCGCCTGTTCTCGTCGAACCCGGCCTCCAGCAACCTCCGCCACGCCTGTGTCCCGTGCGGCACGACCTTTCGATCAACGAGGATGTGTGTGGTGGAATGGTGGCTCTCTGGAGGGAAGTATCGACTGTTGATGGAGGCACTGTGCTCACGCGCCAGCTTGGAGCGTATCTTGGTGATGCCGGCCCTGTTGTTCGGGAGCAACAGGAAGCGCAAGTTGGCGAAGAGCCGGGACATTGGCTTTGCGACTGGCGGCTCTGTCATCTCCTCTGAGTCCATTGAAAGACGCGATGATGATGGGTGCTCTCTGGCTTTTTGTTGGACTCTCGGGCGCGTCCCAGCGTTGTCTCATTGGGCATTGTCATGGTGATTGGTTTCATCGCTGTGTCACTTTTTGTGACGAGAGAGCTTCTGGGCGCGGAGTTCCGTTTGGCGCGGAGACCGTTGGATGTGTGGGGGATGCGCTGTGGGAAGAGGCTTTCGAGCGGTGGATGATGAGGTAGTTGGGTCAAGTAGGGATTATTAGGTAATGACGTCGAGCTGGAACTAAGTCTCTCTTTGTGCCTGGCACCTCGCTAATTCTAGAGCCAGTATAAGCGTAGATGTACGAAGAGAGCTCCAGTCGAAAGCCAGCCCAGCTTTGACCACCTAATTGGAAGGGATGCACGTAAAACCACCCAATTATACACTTAACAATCTCTAGGAGAAGAAGGCCCTTCTTTTCCATGGCCAATTGGGCCTGCGTTGCTACCAGAGTGCTACGACTTCGAAGGCCCACCTTCCGTGCCTTCGTGGCGCCATCAGTCATCCGAGCCGCACCATGCCTTGTCAAGCGATCATCCACCCATCTGGGTAGAATCTCGTGGAAACCGCTCAGAACTGGAAATCTTGGGGGGGGGGGGGGGGTTGCCCATTAGTCGATCATGAGGGCCCTTCCGATTACTCCAGGAGACACAATCCTTGGAAACGTCACGAAGCACCCGCACACCACTGGGGACTCCGGGCAGCTTGTCGCCAACACCACCGGCCCAACTGAGCAATACAATAACAAATAAACAAAGGAGTATCCATTTAGGGCAACCGAGCTGTTTGTTTGTTTATATTTTCCCCAGTAGGTCCAAGACCACTCGTCGTGGCCGCGATCGGGTGCGAGAGGCCTTTCCTTTTCTTCCATCGGCAAAACAGGTGAGCCTCTCTTCTCCTCCCTCTTCAGCCCTGAGACACCACTAAAAGTTCTGGAAACGGAAGTCAAATGGCTCGCATACACAGATATGGCTGGCGATCACAGACAAATTACTCGCAGACGGGTCCTCCGTGTCCGCTCTTTCCGATGAGCTGGTTCTGCTCACGTTGTTCCTCTCCACGAGTATAAAGACCCCCAATGAACCCGGTTCTCCTGGGACCCAACCCAGAGCGAGCTTCCACACCATCACTACAAAGCACTGATACAATGCCAGCTATTGAAGAAGAGTTTTACAAGCGTGCCGGTAACCAAGCCGTCGAGATCAACGCACCAACGGGCACAGACTTCCACATCACCTCTGATGGTTCTGATTGGTTATGGGCCGCCTTCTCCGTGTTCATCGTCGTGGCAATTCTCTTCCACTCACTCATGTTTAGAAAGCCAGTGAAGGAGAGACCATTCTACTACACCATCATCGTGCCAACATACTGTCTGGCCATCGCCTACTTCACCTATGCCTCCGACTTGGGTTGGGCCCCAGTGCAGGCTGAGTTCAACCACGTCACCACCTCGACCCAGACCACATTCCCAGGATACAGACAGGTGTTCTACTCCAAGTTCATTGGTTGGTTCCTC
Organism: Petasospora xylosilytica; assembly: GCA_003708285.2. Classification (NCBI taxonomy): domain Eukaryota; kingdom Fungi; phylum Ascomycota; class Saccharomycetes; order Phaffomycetales; family Wickerhamomycetaceae; genus Petasospora; species Petasospora xylosilytica. Next base: position 228,670 of record PPNT02000013.1, on the reverse strand, counting down.
GCTTTCCCATTCCCTGTGATCAACTTGTGCCTGTTGTCCGGTACTCCAGGAATCCAGATTGCTTTCAACGTGTTCTTCACTGAGGTGTTTGTCGTTTGTTTCCTCGTTGGCTCCATCGTCAGCTCAACATACAAGTGGGGTTACTGGACCTTGGGAGTGGCAGGTTACATTGCTGTTACCGTGAACTTGTTCGTCACCTCCAGAAGACTCTCATTGAACATTGGTAAGGACTGCCACACCTACTTTGTCATCTCGGCCTCCATCTTCTGCTTCCTTTGGTTCATCTACCCTATCGCCTGGGGTCTCTCTGAGGGTGGTAATGTCATCCAGCCAGACTCAGAGGCAGTCTTCTACGGTGCTCTCGACGTTGTCACGTTTGCACTGTACCCATTCATCTTCTTCTACTTCACATTCGACTTGAACTTGGAGCGTCTGGGACTCATCGAGCCAGAGTACGAGGTCACCGACAAGAAGGGCCCACTCTCCTCCGCAAGAGCTTCGGGTGAGACTGCAGTCCACAGATCCGCCTCTGGATCTTCAGGCCACGTCTCCTCGCCTGCTGCTTCTCCACGCCCATGAGCTGGGTAGGTGATATAACTCCGATACCCTCTTTAACAACTTCTTATCGTGGTCACATGGCCAGCGATGCACCTTGATATGGTAATGCAGATCGACTCTTGGTACATAATTTTTAATTAACTAAGCACACATTACATTTGACGAAGTAGTCTTTTGGAACTTGTTCATGTATCCCGGAGAGATTCTATTCCTTGTTGAAGGAGCACAGAAGCCCGCGCGGTCTGATCCAAGCCTATAACCGCCTTCAATTCAACGCTGTTTTGACCCATGTCACTTAGGAGAGACATAAGAGCAGTCAGGAATAAGACACCATGCACTTTTTTCTTAATGATATACAGGTGTCTGCTCTAGTACACACAAAAAGGCGATAAATCAGCACTATACCTCTTTGTGTTGCGCGTAACGTTTCATCTCCAAACAGGGCCCTGTTTCTCCAAAGAACACGAGCACCCTTCGCAGGTAAATCTGATCTGGAGGTATAAACCCGCAGGGATCTTCAAAGTTGTGGAAGCACTGCTACAGGAAGAGATTGTGCTGCTTGTGTTTCCGCCCACGGCCACATGGCGCCCAGCTTCCAAAGCTGCTCAGCTCATATGTAGTGCACTTGTAGTTTCGGACATGGCCTGAAGGGTAGCCGGCAGGGCTTTGGGATCCCGAAACACTAGCGACGAGGCAGGAAAGTACAGGGGAGGTGGATGCTAGAAGTCAAAATAACTCGATTCCCTCAAGTTTTATTGAAGAAGGAGCAAGGATGAGCCCCGCCGGTGGTTTGTGGGGTCGTGCGGTATCAATTGGATCCTGGGCCCGGCTCAGGGCTTTTCTCCTGTCAGGATTCAGGAAAAGCTTATAGGTAGAAGACTAGACGAAAAGTATTAGTGAGAAGCTCCATGAATAAAGCAGCAGTCCCCCAGAACCGTAGACGGCACACATCATCGTGAATTGGTGTATGTCAAGACGTGTGCGCTTGGCCTATGGAGTTTAGAACAGCAGCAGCTGTAGCAGGGCACTGGAACCTTCCCAGCTGTTTAGAGCAGGAAGACACTGGAGATGTGTGCATTCTCTTCTGTTGTAACCGAACCCTGAGGGTGTTATATCCGTCTCCGTCCCACCAATCACGCCTTCTTCAGCACGGAGAGGCTCTTTTGCTCGCTGCTTGAAGATGCGAGCCGATGCCTCCTTCTGTAGCAAACGCAGGCGCCAGAGGATCAGGTCCACCGCTAACAACCTCTGCTAGTCTCGGTTCTGTGGGCATAAACGGCCAGCTGCTTGATCCAGCGTTGATTTGGCGGCCAAGGTACGACGACAGCGAGTATTATTCGCTGGGGGAGAGGGCTTTGGGTCCGTGGAGAGGGAGAGAGAGACACTCGGATACTGAAACACATACGAATGCTGGTCTGGAAAGCTCTTTTGTCTGTGAACTTTCAACTGGAAGTTCCTCAGATGGTCTCACCTCGCCAACTCTTGACATGAAGATCATGGTCTCGTCACAGAAGCGAGGGGACTCGGTTGTGGAGAAATCGGACCTCGCGATGCAGCCATACAACCAGGGAACAGAGAGCTGGCGATGAGATCGTAGAGGACAAGTGGATAAAAGAGTCTTTGGCCATAAGTGATTATACTATGAACCAAACAAAGAACTCCATAGCTTGAAGACCAAACTCTGTCACTGCCGCTGGTCCGGCTCGCTCGCAGTGAAGCGCACGGCGTAGAAGTCGTGGGGTACCTTTTGCTCTCTGGCTCTTTCTGGTGTGATTTCTGTGGGATAGGACACAATGAATCCTCCAATTGAGATGTAAACATAGTTTTGAACCTCCTTTTGACACACAAACTCCATCCGAAATCACCCACTGCACAGAGAGGCGCCCTTCCCCAGATTTTAGAGGCGCGTCCACAGCCAAACACGACGCCCCCACGCGATGATAGCGCAAGATCCCCGAGAAAAGTGGGAATCCTGAAAGCGAAACAAACGACAAACAAAAGACAAATCCCTGCGTAAAATGCAACTTCGACCGACTTGGCACCTTTGCCAAATCGCTCAAACAATAGTGCGCCTGTGTCCTCCCACACATATATAAACTCCCCACTGCACCACCAATTCACAGGGGAGTACCTCTCCGGAAGACAGACACTATACACTCTAAGCACCAGGATGATCAGAACTCGTCTTGTGCAGCGTTTGGCCTCAGCAGCTCCACGCAGAGCACACCCAACACGCCGTCTTCTCCACACAAAGTCCACGCCAAAGACTGCGTCACTCTCTCGCACTGCGCTGCTCTCATTGGCAGCTGTCTCCTCTCTGGGCCTCGCACTGGGCTCCACTCTTCTCAATGACTCCTCCAAGACAGACATCTACGATACGTGCACCACCAAACTGACGGATCTCGAGTCGCCAACTTACGGCACGCTCGAGGACTTCTCCAAGGCCGAGCAGGAGATCATCGCCATCGTGGGCAGTGACAACGTGTCCACGTCCAAGTCCGAGCTCGAGCAACACTCCGACACATACTTCAACTCGCACCATGCCACTGAGGACCAGAGACCACACCTCGTCGTGTTCCCGAGATCCACGGAGGAGGTGAGCAAGATCATGAAAGTGTGCTTCAAGTACCGCATCCCCATCATTCCCTTTTCGGGAGGAACATCGCTCGAAGGACACTACATCGCCACCACGGGCACACCGAGTATCACACTTGACCTCGCCAAGAACATGAACCAAGTGCTCGAGTTGCACAAGGAGGATCTCGACGTTGTGGTGCAGCCGGGCGTTGGATGGGAGGACCTCCACGACTACCTCGACGACAAGGGTCTTCTCTTTGGGCCAGATCCAGGCCCAGGTGCACTTATTGGTGGTATGATTGGAACGTCGTGCTCGGGAACCAATGCGGCAAGATACGGAACTATGAAGGAGAATGTTGCCGGCCTTACTGTTGTCCTTGCCGACGGAACCATCGTGAAGACCAAGAACAGACCAAGAAAGAGCGCAGCGGGATACAACCTCACTGGCCTGATCATTGGCTCTGAGGGAACTCTGGGAGTCGTCACTGAGGCCACGCTGAAGCTGCACGTGAAACCACGCGAGGAGACCGTGGCTGTTGTCTCGTTCGACAAGATCGATGATGCCTCCGAGACCGTTGCGGAGATTGTGCAGCGTGGAATCCAGGTTAATGCGATGGAGCTGCTTGATGATAAGATGATGGAGGTGGTCAATGCCTCAGGGGAGACTACGCGCCATTGGATTGAGAAGCCAACTTTGTTCTTCAAGATTGGCGCAAACAACAAGAGTGTTCTCCATGAGCTCATCAAGGAAGTGCGTGAGATTGCACATGAGAACAAGTCCTCACACTTCGAGTTTGCCAAGAACAAGGAGGAGATCGAGGAGCTGTGGTCTGCGAGAAAGATGGCACTGTGGTCCACCATCAATCAGGGAAAGCAGGAGAACAAGGACATCCAGATCTGGACCACAGACGTTGCTGTTCCAATTTCAAAGCTCTCCAAGGTCCTCTCTGAGACCAAACACGACATGGCACAGTCAGGACTCACAGCCACGCTCGTGGGCCACGCCGGGGATGGCAACTTCCACGCATTCCTGCTGTATACCCCTGAGCAGAGATCTATCGCCGAGAAGCTCGTGGCCAACATGGTTAAGCGTGCCGTTGAGGCCGAAGGAACATGCACAGGTGAGCACGGTGTCGGATATGGAAAGCGTGAGTTCCTGCTTGAGGAGCTTGGCGAGGAACCGATTGATATGATGAGACGTATCAAGATCGCTTTGGATCCAAGAAGATTGCTCAACCCGGATAAGGTGTTCAAGATCGATCCAAAAGACAAGGAACACTGAAGCAATGGAGAAGTACATGGGGAGGATAAGAAATTCGGTATCATTAAAATCATTCATTATCATCATAAAACCTCAGTAGTCATTCTTAGCACAGCTCGCTCCTGTTTGCCAGGGTGGCGTTGTATGTTCTTCCAAGACAAGTTGATCAGAAGTCCATCACCAACATTCCAGCAATTTCCTCCAAGTGCGCCGTATCGAGGGCGTCTCTGGCCTCATTGTCCTCTGGGGTGGTGATTGTGCCTGATTGCCTCACCTCATTGGCCCTGAGGACGGCCTCACGGATGAACATGCGGAGATACTCTGCGGAGAGCTCGAGGGTCTGCTCGGTGATTCTCGTGTCGTCATGCTCGAAGACGACTGTTTGGAGAAGACGGGAGATTGTTGATCTTGGGATCGTGGATTCCTCCATTGTGTGGGTCGTTTATTCAGGATTGTTGTTTTGGTGAAGCTGAGGTGGTGATGAAGGTGAAAGTGAATACGCGTGTAGTTTTTTTTTTTAACGCGTCATGTTTTCTACGCGTGCGAGCTTCGTGATGGGAACACACCTCATTATTCAAACTTAGTAAGGAAAATTTCCTACAACCACTGAATAACATAGCCAGTCTTTATCATTACTTCATTATTTCGCACCCTTTAAAATCTCCACCCGTTAGACCTCTTTAAGCCCCATCAAACTCACATCAGATCAGAAGCTCAACACAACCCAGTACCCACAGGCAACCTTCTCCCCTCTAACACTAATCAACACAGGCACCTCCTTGATCCCACTCTCAACCTTCAGCGGCACAACACAATAGTGCGCCCCACGCTCATACACCCCGTCACTATCATCCCACTTTACCGGGACGCGGGACATGAGCTCGACCCTCCCGAGCTTCGTTGCCCGCGTGAGCTCCAGCGACGGCGTGTTCTTCACCAAAGTATCCAGCTTGGACATGTTCTCGGGCATCCCGCCGAGTCTGAATGAAGTCACAGGCAGATGTGCCTCGTGTACTGGTGTTGAGAGCATCAGAGTCACTGGGTCCGCGAGTGGGTTCGTGAATGTTAGGACATGCTCTAAGGGTCCAGCCTCCGTGGGAGGTTTCGTTGGGTGAGGCAAAAGGGATATTGAAGGGAGGAAGTCAATTGCGTTGGAGAGCTTGTAGAACTTCGCTGAGGTCGGCTCGGAGTCTGGCTTCATGAGCGATGTGCGACACGCCTTGCATCGCTTTGAGTGCTTCGCGGTGAGCTTTGTAGAGATTGGAAGTGGTGGGTCTGGGGTCTTGCTGAATTGTGGGATTGTGTGAGTGAGTGCATTGTTGTAGTTGATGGTGTTGACGTGTGTTGTAGCCGATGCTCGTTGTTGTGCGAGTTGGAGGTCCTGCTCGGAATCAAACTTCTTGATGGTGGAGCGTCTGATAAACTCTGGAACATCAGAGTCCTTGAGTCTCATCTCAGAAATCTGCTTGATGATATTCTTTGGGATGGGGATCTGGCCCTCACGTAATTGTTTGCTCTGGATGTAGTACTTCTCCAGATCCGAGAACATGACAACCGGAGGGAGATTGTTCACTTCATTCCGCACAACACGCGCTAATGAGCGCGGCTTTTCCAGGATTGGCGTATTGTATGTGTATTCACACAGTGTGCACTTGAGATGGAACGTTTTGCCACTCTGGTCATCAGTGGCGACGCTCTTCTGGGTGATGTGGATGTTGGACCCGCACTGTGGACAGTCGAAGCAGTTTCGAGAGCAGAATGAGTGCTCGGGCTTCATCTCGTGCATACATCTGGGGCAGAACTTTGTGACCACCTCGAGCTCAAGACACTTCCGACATTTGACTGCTTGACACTGCTCACAGAAGTTGAGATGGCTGAGGAGATGCCGCGTGTGTGGGTCGCAGATTGTTGTTGGGAAGGCAGAGAGCTCGAGCTCTGACTCGTCCTTGATAACGAGCGGGACCTTTTCTGAACACGGGCAGAATATCCTGACAGTGGGGCTCATTGATATGAGTGTGACACGGCAATTGAGCCAATAAACCTCCAAGTAAACTCCCAAAAGAAGGAGAAGAGTTGGCTGTGTTGATGATTTTCGCGACGATGCTTTTGGAAAATGCCAACATGACATGCCTTCTTTGACCAAGTTGCCACCGACAAACAGCCGCACATTCGCTACGAGATGGGTGCTTCATCTTCCAAACTTCTTGATTCCCTCACAGAGGGCACAAACTGTGAGTTTCTCCCCTTGAAGCACCGCAAAATAGACCACTAACAGAGCTTATTAGTCGATGCCGAGGAGATCGACCGACTCCGCAAGCGTTTCATGAAGCTGGACAAGGACAGCTCTGGCACGATATCCAAAGAGGAGTTCCTCTCAATCCCAAATGTGAGCTCGAACCCGCTGGCGTCGAGGCTGATTGAGACGTTCGACAAGGATGGCAGTGGGGACGTTGACTTCCAGGAGTTCATCACGGGGCTGAGCATCTTCTCCACCAAGGGCCGTAAGGAGGACAAGCTGCGGTTTGCATTTGAGATCTACGACATGGACAAGGACGGGTTCATCTCGAATGGAGAGCTCTTCCTCGTGCTCAAGATGATGGTGGGAAAGAACTTGGATGCTGACCAGTTGCAACAGATCGTGGACCGCACCATCATGGAGAATGACGTGGATGGCGACGGAAAGCTGAGCTTCACCGAGTTCAAGCGCGCCGTGGAGGGAACTGAGGTGGCCCAGGCCATGACGCTGCAGACGTTCTAGTTACTCCCCTCCAATTACCAATGCTGATGATACTATGTTGATGTCTTGATTTAACGGCCAGACCCACCGGCCCGTAGAAAAGAGAAAAGTCCCTGGAGAAGGCCTAGTTTCTTTTCGCGGTTTCCTTGCGTTGTCATGGCGACGGACAGTGCAGGAGAGCCAGTAGCGCTTGTTTCCGGATGCTGATTGGGCGGTTTCTGCGGGTTGTTTGGCAGCGAGTTTTGGATGTCTGGGCGCATTAGCCGGGATCTTCCATCAGCAGCTCAAACTGCCTGCTTCACACTGAAAACACGCGCTCGTATCGGCACTGGGTGGGTGCAATCGTAAATATCCGAGCGCGCTCTGTGTGCGCCTCCACAGGTTGTCGCTCTTAACCGTTGATCTAGGCCTGATAGCGGGCAAAAGCAGCGAAAGAAGCTCGTAGAAGGACCAACTAGCTACTCAGGGGGCCCATGGAGATCACCAACCTACAACTATCATCGACTCTGGCACCACTTCCACCCCAGCGCGGCGTGGTTTCAAAAGCTGTGTGCTTGTAAGACGATGAAACACAGGCACCAGACCGCATGTCGCACTCCTCTAGCAGAGGCATGAGCCTACATACGACGAAAAGCCATCGCCGGCTCAGAATAAATACCATCAAAAGTCCATCTCTTTCTCTCAACCGGGCCTCTGTTGCCTGTGACCGTCTCCACCGAACACTGGGAATTACTCCCCACCTTTCCAGGCCCCTTGACACCCCTACAGCCTGTCCTCCATCACACTCTGTCGCAACAGAGCCTGGAGAAGAGCACTCCCCTCCACTCCCCCAACCACCGAGAGGAGCATCTCTTCGCCCCCAAAGACCACTCATCACCACCAGCTAAACTGTCTCACCGCCCAGAGCTGTCAAGAGCTTCTCGCAGCACTCGCCGGAGAGCCTCCTCCACCCCCTCCACCCCCGTCACGCACATTCTCCTAACACCGTCCACTTCCACTTCCACTTCCACAGCCCCCTCGTCCACCGTCATGGCCCACCACCTTCCCGAACTGCCTCGCCAAAACCCACAGACAGCACTCGACGGATACGAAGTTCCCCAGGCCAAAGTACTCGCCTTCCTCCCCGCAGACTTCCCTCGCGTGTATCCAGACGGGCGCATCCCACTCCGAGTACAGGTTGCCGAGGACAGACAGGTGCTCCACACGGTGCTGACGAAGCCCAAGAAGGGCATCTACATGTGTTCCCACTGCGACGTGAGGTTCTCAAGCTTTGGCCCACTACTGGACCACATCGATGCCAACGACATCAAGAGGCCGCACTACTGCACACACCAGGACTGCCCATGGAAGATCGTGGGCTTCACACGGCTCCGCCAGCTCAACAGGCATCTCAAGTCGGTGCATCTCGAGCGGAAGGAGTACGAGTGCATGGTTCCCGAGTGTGGCAAGTCCTTTGGCCGTGTTGATCTGCTCAACAGACACGTCCGCTCCATCCATGAGAACAAGCACTCACGGTTCAACCAGAAGCTCGAGAGAAGGCGGTCAAGCGCCACGTCGCTGGACACAAACTCCACTGCGGGAGCAGCCAGCGAGAGCCCGAACTTCTCAGAGGGCAGCCAGCTCTCGAGCCCAGAACACACACACGAAGTACCCCACACGCTGGGCGAAAGGTCCCACTCGTTGTCTTCAACACCTTTGCTCAACCCACCAATCGAGGAGCTCGACGAATCGCAGACGGACTCACAAGCCGAGCCCGCTTCGAACAAGTACAAGCACACGATCAAGTTCCTCACTGACGACTAATGACTCTACACAAATTTATCCTTCTTTTGATACATATCCTGATGTTCCTTGGGATCCTGAGAGATGCAATTGGGCTCATAAAGCTCCACGCGTGGTGAACCTACCCGGCATGCCCCCGTCCGCGCCAAAGGCCGTGTGTATCCGGACAGCGACACTTTTGCTCTCACGCTCGTTTCCCACCTTCTACCCTGCCTAATAAATGATGTTGATGTTACTTTTCACTTGTAGCAACCCAGAATTCGAATGGTAGCCTCGCTTTTGTGGCCAACGGGTAAATTGCCTATTTCCGCCATGGCTTCCGCGGGTGAGCCTCTCATACGCCTCGAAAGGCTCTAAAAGACTTAACCCTGCCCTCAAAGCCTAGAGGCGTTGAGCAAAATGTGATAGCTCACAACTGGATCGCCAAATAGCATCACATAAAGACACACAACATGCCAAAGTAACACCACAAGACTTCCCTGGCCCGCTCAAGGGTTTGCACTGGTCATCACCACCTGCCATCTGCACAACGTATCCACTTTGGGTCCCTCTCCCCAGCACCAATTCCACCGCCACAGGCCTCGATGATGCTTCCCAAAGTGCCCCAACGCTAGCCGGCTCCGAGTCGAGCCTACAATCACCATGACAACTAGCTCAAAATATGCATCATGCTTTCAAATATGTACACAGTCCCGAATCTCTTCAGTTCTCCAGCTCTTTCTTGATCTCCTTCTTCTTCTCAACAACACCTTCAGGGTCAAACACCCACAGCTTCTCCACGACACGCTGGTCCACAACGAGCTCCTGGGTCCACTCACTTCCCTTCTCCCTACCGCTCTCGACCCACTTCTTCGGCCAGTCTTCTTCTTCATCTTTGGCCCAGTCAACGTGATCAAGGGTATATCTCGCACGCACACCCTCCACGACGGCAACGGCACCGCGCCCATACTCCTCAGCGTAGTGGCGCTGGGTGTAGAAGCGGTAGATACGCCATGGCATCTGGAGGAACCCGAGCAGGTGATACACTGGGATCACGAGGATCGGTTGTTGGAAAACAGCAGCAACGCCAGATTGGGTCTTGATGATACCGGAAGATGGGAGCTCTGGAGCGTATGTGGCTTGTGGATAGTCTGCTGTTGCAATGAATGGCTTCGGAATTGGAAGCTGCTTCTCACCGTTCTCATCTGTCTCTTCTTCTTTCTTCTCCTCATCCTCCTTCTTATTCTCTTCATCTGGCTTGGTCTCATCTAGAGCAGCGGCCTCAGTGGTGGTTTCAGCAATAGGTTGTGGCTCGCCATCCTTCTTCGTCATCTCATCGAGCGAAGTGACAGCTGGTGGAACAACAGTATCAACAGGCGCTGTCTCTGGTGTTGGAGCAGCCTCATCCTTCTTCTTCTCAGCCTTCTCAAATTCATCATGATCCAATGGCTTATCCAATGGGCCCAAGAGTCCCTCGTGCAACCCATGGAGGTATTCCTTGTAAGCACCCCTACCAATGCAAATGACACCACCCTGAGCCGTCGGATCACTCACAAGTGAATCCTCATCCACAATATCTGAGTTCTTCCACGATTCATTCTTGTAATAAGTTCCCAGCAGGGCCTTATAGTCAAAGTCCAAAGCCTGTGCCTTCTGGATTTCCTCCGGGGTCATCTCCTTAGTCTTCGATCTCGTGAACCAGCTCTTCACCCTATTATACCACTTCTTCTTCTCCTCCTCCTGCTTCAACTTCTCCTGGGACTCCAAGTACTCACGACGCAGGGCCCTGACATCAGCAGCGACGAGCGAGCGGATCACACCCTGTCTGTTCTCGGACTTGATCTCAAAGTCAACCCCACCGGCATTGAACACGGGCTTGACGTAGCGTCTGAACACGGCGAGACTCTCATCGAGGTAATCATTTGGCGGAGGCGCAACAAACACCGTCACGCGTCTCACCTTGACGTTGGGCGGGAGTGGAACCTGACCAAAGTGCTCCACGCGGGACATCCACTTCTGACGGGTCTGCTTGAGTTGATACCGATCATACGCGTACCCACCCACACCAAACGACACGACGGCCCAGAAGATCATCCAATTACGCGATGGAAGACGAAGGGGAGGAAGACCCATCGCCTTAAATGCTGGGTTGGTGTATCCTGGCTTGCGGACTGGTTTGACCTCTGCGGTGGTGGTGGCACCTCCATTTGGCGTAGTGGCCTCTGTTGGTGGCGGAGTGGTGAGTGGGGGTTCCACTTTGGCTGCTGGAGGAGCAGGCTCCGAGGTTGCAGGAGGCTTGTCAGACATGACTTCCTGTAGTTGGCCCCGTGTTGCTGTGACCTTCAGTACCGATGAGGGAAGGGCCTTCTTCTGGGTGGTGATGCTCTTCGATTTTGCGGTGGACGGAGATTCGTGCTGCGCGTACCAGAAAAGAAACCCGAACACCACAGCTTTTTCTGAGCCGCGGTGGGTTGGTTCCACGTCAACGAAAAGTGAGTGACCAAGATAAACAACTCAGCAAGACAACAGCCTCACAGCGGCAAGACACCGAAGCATCCGAGCATCGTCATACGGCGTACACACAGAGCCACAAAACAGCTCAGAACATCTGTGAAGGAAGCAACTTAACCGCCTCAGGACGAGCCGCTCGAAGCGAACATCAACACAAACGAACTGGGATTAGCCGCCGACGACAGCCAACTCACCCGGCGCTGCTCTTCCCTTCCACCACATCCTTCCCATATCTGAGCACAAGAACACATGGGAAACACCCCGTCGCTGGACCACAACGCGCCATACGGGGAATCCAACTCGCTACCAAGTACCGCCGACTCCAACGCAAACACCCTCTCCCCGCAGCCTTCGGTCCACCACCATCCTCTTCTCCACCCCTCGAGCCCACACATCAAGACCGCTCCGACCTCCTCGTCCACTCGCATCATGGCCCACAACACGTCCAACGAGATGCAACAACAGCCGCTGACGCAGCATTCTGAGAACTCGGTCTCGACCGCAGATGTGACCATGTCGGGCACAGGCGAGTCCAAGGTGAATCTCACCTCTGCGCCCTCCGCCATGAACATTGACGGCGAGGGACTCGAGCACGAAACAGTGTCAGATACACCCCAGGCCCCACCAAGGCGCAGATCGACCTTGATTCTCACGGACGACCCCGAGTATGAGAAGCTGAAACTCACAAAGGCCTCGGAGACACCATCACAGGAGATGACTGATGACTCCACCTCCCAGATTGACAAGCTGGACCCAAGCACAACACCAGAGCAGCATGTCGACAACACCGTGCCTACTGAGATTGCCTGGTTCCAAGGTGGTGAGAATGTGTTCATCACAGGTTCCTTCACTGGCTGGAGAAAGATGATCAAGCTCATCAAGGAAAGTGACGAGAAGTTCTCCATCAAGCTCAGGCTTCCTGTTGGCACACACCGCTTCAGATTCATTGTCGATAACGAGCTGAGGTTCTCAGACTACTTGCCTACAGCCACGGACCAGATGGGTAACTTTGTGAACTACATTGAGATCCAATCTCCCGAATCCTCCCAGATGATCTCCGAAGGCGAGACACAGACGTCCCAACCAGCACAATCCGAGCAGAAGCCACTCACCGCGAAGGACTCCAACCTCGGCCTTACGAACGACGACGACGACATGGGTAATGGCTACTCTCGCTTCCACGAAGTGCAACCACTGACGCCGCAACTCAACTACATCCGCGACATCCCCGCCATCTTCACAGACCCATCCGTGATGGAGCAGTACTACGTCACGCTCGACAATAACAGCAACAACAGCCAGAACCAGTCGTGGCTGACCCCACCACAGCTGCCGCCACACTTGGAGTCTGTGATTTTGAACAACTACTCCAACGCGGACAAGAGCAACAGTTCGGGCGCGCTGCCAATCCCCAACCACGTTGTGTTGAACCATTTGGCAACTACGAGTATCAAGCATAACACATTGGCCGTGGCCTCCGTCGTCAGATATAAGCGCAAGTATGTCACACAGGTGTTGTACGCTCCGCTGCAGTGAGTGTGTTTAGATTTGGGGAAAGAGTAATGAATACGTTTTTTGTTAGACCGGGAGCGTAGTGAGGGGGGTACTACCTTTGAGCCATTCGTACGATAGAGGCCTGTGTTTTGGGGTGAATGGGATGCCCTGGCTCTTGGATGAGGTTCTAATACGGAGATTATCGGGCATGTACCTAGACGAGTCGGGCTCCGAGCATGAACGATGTTGGAGTCCTGGACCGATGTTTACCGATCATGTTGAGGGTTCCAACTTCCCAACCAAAGAGGACAGCCTCACTTGTGCGGCGTATGGAAAGGACCAGTGTGGTATAGCAGTTGATGTATAGCGACAAATGATACTTGAGCATCATGCCCATGGCCGCTCCGTGTGGCATTGGCGATTACGTTGAGGGTTGAGGGGCTCCACGATCTTGACACTAGAACAGCATCACCACATCAGCTTGTCCGCGCCAGCTTCTTGTGACTCCAAAACAATTGTTCTGGGGATACTGATGATTCAATTGTGTTCATGACAAATCTTCGTTTTTGTAGAATCCGCCTCATTGTAGTGTAAGATGTGGTTGTCAGCTCATCATGTTGGCGTTGAGCGTACATGGAGCACCTCAAGCAGACACACCAGCTCCATCGCCTCATATTCTCACCGTGAGGCTCACATCGCCTCATAAGGACCAGAACAAGCTCCTCATTCACACAGAATAGCCAGGTTCCTCCCAGCATAAACATGTGTTGAGAACTCTGGACCTCTGGACTTCCTCGGCCTGCACGCCCATCTTCACCGCTGTCCGCGCGGCACTGTGAATGTGTGGGGGTCCTCTCGATGCCATGTTTCACGGCCATATGCCTTCTCTGGACCCATATCCCAATCTCTGGGTTGTATACCCCTATCCAGGAGATCAGGAGCGGCGACGTGAATCTCCCCCAGGGCAGAACCGCTGTTGATCCGAGTTTGGAGAGAACGGATGACAACGCCTGGCTCGCCATTGGCTTGTGGGAGCTGCAAGAGACTCAGCATGACTCAATTGACCCCAGAGTGTGTCTGTTGGTGTTGATATTCTTTGTTGTGAATTGTGTAGTGAAGAACAAATGGGGAGAGACACGGTTGTTTTTAAGGCAGGGGACAGCGTGGCATGTGTCAAACAGATGAGCTGATCAGCTTATCAGGGCTGGCGGGGGCAGGGGGCGACTCATGGGCGTCACACATCCCAGCGCTGGGCGTGTTGGGAGCTGGCACCACGCGGGCAGAGACTGTCCACTCATGGCAGGGGAGAGGGCAGAAGGGGCCCAAAGGCCAAAGGGAGATGATCACGATTCACGATCCACGGCCTCTCAAAACACCCGGGGACCAGTCTCGGCTCGAAGCTGGCAAGTGGAGGGGGTCATCCATTGGTGTGCGGGTGGCTCGGTGGAAAGGTCATCCGCGATAAGAGGCGAGTGCGGGTCCTGGTATAGGAGAAGTGTGTGTATAGGGATTACTATAGAGGGCAGAAGAGTAAACAAGGCAGCAGCTCGTGCTCCCTACTCCTCCACCACTTCCCCATTGGGCCAACACTGTGCCCCTCGCCCTTCCCCTCGTCCCAACGGTTAAACCTGTCCCGCCACGCTGAGTTGGCTGCTGCCCCGCTGAGCACTCCACGCGTTTTTAGTTTTCTTGTTCGGCACCGAGGGCGCTGTCTGGGGTCGCTGGCGGGCGCCATTTCCGGTAGTAGAGGCTCACTTGGGGCGCTTCTTTGGCGGTATTCTGGTGTATTGGCCATTGAATTGATCAAATATCAACACAATTAACACAGAATCCCCCCCACGAACCTCCGTCCACCGGCAAACTGGGCCGGCCCCGTGTTGCGCGAACCGCCCCAGTTGCCGACTCCCGAGGTCATGACCTTGTGCATAGTCGGGCCCGTCTCTTTGCGCAGGCGGCCATGGCGTATTTAAACTCGACAACCCGCACTGGGCCTTCAATCAGCCTACACAGACACCCTCTCTCCCACCAACAAAACAATGTCCCTCAGACTCGCAACAAGAGCCACGGCGCTCAGAAAGACCCCAGCCACCCTCCTCGCAACAAGGGCTTACTCCTCTGCGGAGAAGACCCTCAAGCAGCGCTTCGCTGAACAGATCCCAGAGAAGGCCGAGCAGATCAAGCAGCTCAAGAAGGAGTACGGCAAGACCGTCATCGGTGAACTCACTCTCGAGCAGGCATACGGAGGTATGCGTGGCATCAAGGGCCTCGTGTGGGAGGGTTCTGTCTTGGACCCAGTGGAGGGAATTCGCTTCAGAGGCCGCACCATCCCAGACATCCAGAAGGAGCTTCCTAAGGCTGACGGCGGTGAGGAGCCATTGCCAGAGGCCCTCTTCTGGTTGCTCTTGACCGGCGAGGTCCCAACCGACACACAGGTCAAGGCCCTGTCCGCTGAGCTTGCTGCCCGCTCCCAGTTGCCAGCCCACGTCGAGGAGATTCTCGACCACGCCCCAAGAAACTTGCACCCAATGGCCCAGTTCTCCATGGCCATTGTTGCCCTCGAGTCCGAGTCCCAGTTCGCCAAGGCCTACGCCTCCGGTGTCAACAAGAAGGACTACTGGAACTACACCTACGAGGACTCCATCGACCTCTTGGCCAAGCTCCCAACCATTGCTGCCCGCATCTACCAGAACGTGTTCAAGGACGGCAAACTCCCAGCCGTCAACAAGGACCTCGACTACGGTGCCAACTTGGCCAACCTTTTGGGCTTTGGCTCCAACCCAGAGTTTGTCGAGCTCATGAGACTCTACTTGACCATCCACTCTGACCACGAGGGTGGTAATGTCTCAGCCCACACCACACACTTGGTTGGCTCTGCCTTGTCCTCTCCATTCCTCTCCTTCGCTGCCGGCATGAACGGTTTGGCCGGTCCACTCCACGGTCGTGCCAACCAGGAGGTGCTCGAATGGTTGTTCAAGCTCAAGGAGGAGGTGCACGGTGACTTCTCCAAGGAGTCCATCGAGAAGTACTTGTGGGACACGTTGAACGCTGGTCGTGTTGTCCCAGGATATGGCCACGCCGTCTTGAGAAAGACAGACCCAAGATACACTGCACAGCGTGAGTTTGCCCTCAAGCACTTGCCTGACTTTGACATGTTCAAGCTCGTGTCCACCATCTACGAGGTTGCTCCAGAGGTGCTCACCAAGCACGGCAAGACCAAGAACCCATGGCCAAACGTGGACTCCCACTCCGGTGTGCTTCTCCAGTACTACGGCTTGACCGAGGCTTCCTTCTACACCGTGTTGTTCGGTGTCTCCAGAGCATTCGGTGTGTTGCCACAGTTGATCATTGACAGAGCCGTCGGCGCTCCAATCGAGAGACCAAAGTCCTTCTCCACCGAGAAGTACATCGAGATGGTCAAGGGCTTGGCACACAAGTAAAGATGTGCTTTGCTATGATGCGCCTAGCAGGGACAAGAGCCCTGTGGGCTTTATGACTTGTAATGAGATGCCAGAATGTTGCCACCACCCACGTATAAAAAAAGATTCGGGAGAGGTTATTTATTTGTTTTTGTTGTGTTCAGTGCTTTGGACGCTGTCTTCTTATACATATTTTCAGCTGACATTTGGCTCTTGTAGTGGATTGTGTAGATGAGATTGTTGAAGCTCATCATGAGGTTCCCCGCGCGGATTGGAGATGCCAAGAAGAGGTGAAGTTTGAGGTCTCTCACACTCTGCAGCCTGCTGATCACCATAGGCGGCTACCAAACAAGCCAGGCTCATGACTAAGATCTTGACAAATCGCTTACATCTGACAAAGAGTTGGAAAGTCAGTGAGAGGTGAAGATAGGAAATCAAAGGCCAACCATGGCGGAGTTGTTCGGGCGAACTGTAGTGTGCTGACAGATATGGCTCGGTTGCGTCCGACAAACTCCGCCGAAGACGCCGAAGCCTAGCGATAGCCGATTCTATCCATCTCCCCTAACTCCATGGACATTGAACACTGACTGCTTAATAATAACTCGAGGCTCAAGTGTATAAATACCCTGTACTCTCCCAGACCAGAGACACTTGAATTGTCTGGATGAGGAGCACACCACCACTGCAACAATGTCTGGAATCAAGGTTGACGAGAAGGATCCAAATGGCGAGCAATTCACCGCTCCATACATGAAGCTCTACACCAATCCAGGCACTCCAAATGGCACCAAACTCACTATCCTTCTTCACTTGTTGGGAATCAAGGACACCCAGATCCACATTCGCAACATGCCACTCGATGGCGAGCAGAAGGAGGAGTGGTTCCTCGAGAAGAACCCAAACGGCAAGATCCCAGTCCTGTCAGACGTTGGCGAGGACGGCAAACCATTCTATATCATGGAGTCTGCTGCAGTCATGGTCTACATCACCGACAAGCTCGACAAAGAGAGAAAGCTCTCCTACGGCGTTGATGATGGTCAGCTCTACTACGACCAGCTTCAGTGGCTCATCTTCCAGGTCGCCTCACAGGCTCCAATTCTCGGCCAGGCCGGACACTTCCTGAAGTATGCCACGGAGGACATTCCATACGCCAAGAAGAGATTCCTGGATGAGGCTATGCGTGGTCTCGGTGTCGTGGACAGAAGACTCAAGCAGAACAATGGCTGGCTCGTCGGTGACAAGCTCAACATTGCTGATATCTCCGCATACGCTTGGATCAGACTCACCACGGCCTTCGGCTTCGACTTGTCGGGTCTCCCACACCTCGAGGCTTGGCTCGCTAAGCTCAATGCCGATGAGCAGATCAAGGCTGCCCTCAAGTGATTGGCCACAAGTGTTTAGTTCCTAAGATAAATGGCTTTCTTTAAACGTGACGTAAGATTTGGGGAGTGTCGTCCCGATGAGGAAATTTTCGCGGGCACGGTTTGTTTGTTTTGATTTTGACTCTTGAGCGAAGCTTTGAGAAAAGGCCAGGGACGCGATGACCTTTGACAGACTTCAGACACGGCGCCAACTACCACCACTCATTCTTTAATCATCTGGACTTATCAGGTCTCTTCATACTCATACTGACAAGTGATATCCTGGACAACAGCCTCTATCCCCAAGCCAACCCACGGGAACCGCCGTTTCATTTCCCCATAAAACTCAAGGAAACAAGGCACACACACTTCATCACCACCTACAACAACGACACGGCCAGCGGGGGCCAGCTGAGACCTGGTAACACACACTCACATCACATACCCACACCCATTCACTTCCATCCCACATGTCAACATCGGAGAGGGAATCATCCATCACTGTCGCAGTCCGAGTACGGCCCTTCACCGCCACGGAGGCCACGCACCTCGTGAAGAAGCAAGACGACAACATCTTTCTCGGCGATGGCGCCTTGAGCTTCGACAACGTGCAGTCGAATAAGGAGAACTATGGCTCGAAGAAGTACGCACCGCGCGGGATCAGAAAAGTGGTTGATGTGGTTGACGACCGCATGTTGATCTTTGATCCACCAGAGAACAACCCCTTGACCAAGATCTCGAGGAACGTGTTCCCGCGCGGCGAGCGCACGACGCGCTTCAAGGAGCACAGATTCATCTTTGACAAGTTGTTCGACGAGGAGACCTCACAGGAGCAGGTGTACCATAACACCACCAGACCGTTGTTGGACAGCGTGCTTGATGGGTTCAACGCCACTGTCTTTGCTTATGGAGCCACAGGATGTGGTAAGACCCATACGATCAGTGGTACCATTGATCAGCCTGGAATTATCTTTTTGACTATGAAAGAGCTCTTCGAGAAGATTGAGGAGCTCAAGGACACGAAACACGTTGATGTGTCGCTCTCATACTTGGAGATCTACAATGAGACCATCAGGGATTTGATGCAGCCAGACAACGGGGGAAAGCTCCTGACTTTGAGAGAAGATGCCAACAAGAGGATCAGCGTGTCAGGGTTATCTACACACAGACCGAACTCCGTTGAAGATGTCATGGATATGATCATCATCGGTAATGGCAACAGAACGAGTTCGCCCACAGAAGCTAACGCAACGTCATCAAGATCCCACGCTGTGCTCCAGATCAACGTGACGCAGAGAAACAGAACTGCTGATGTCAAAGAGGACCACACGTTTGCCACACTCTCCATCATTGACTTGGCTGGAAGCGAGAGAGCAGCAGCCACGAAGAACCGCGGCGATCGTCTTCAGGAAGGTGCCAACATCAACAAGTCATTGCTCGCGTTGGGAAACTGCATCAATGCATTGTGTGATGCCAGAAGACGGAATCACGTTCCATACAGAGACTCGAAGTTGACCAGATTGTTGAAGTTTTCGCTTGGAGGAAACTGCAAGACTGTCATGATTGTTTGCATCAGTCCTTCGAGTCTTCATTATGATGAGACTTTGAACACTTTGAAGTACGCCGACAGAGCCAAGGAGATCAAGACGAAGGTCATCAGAAACCAGCACAGCTTGAATCGTCATGTTGGATCATACTTGAAGATGATCACTGAGCAGAAGGCTGAAATTGAGGAATTGAGAAAGAGAGAGAATACAAAGATCCAAGAAGTGCTTACTCGTCAGAAGGAAAAGAGAGAACGTGTATCGATTGGAATACTGGAGTTTGTTGACAACTTGAAGCAAAGTCTTAACACCAAGAAGTTTGAGACGCTGAAGCTGAAGAAGTCACTGATACTTTGCAAGAAGAAGCTACTCACACAACAACGCGTTGAACTTAAGAGATACATTGCCACGTTTGAGTCTCTTCCACATAGGCTTCCACAATTTGATGAAGCTCATGGAGTTCTTTTGGATTTGACTGACAGACTTTCCGTGAAGATTGATGAACTGCAAGCAGCATTTGAAGAGGAGTCAGAGATCGATCATATCTTATCAAGTTCCACTGCCGGTGCCATCAGAAAACTTTCAGAACTCGAAACTTGGTCCGAGTACGACAAGTTGACAATCGATGCTATGGTCTCTCTCATCAAAGACTCTTTGGACAGAACCATTCTTCTCAACGCATCCTTGGCCCATGATAGACTGGTTGTTTCAGAAGAGTTCAACGGCAACTTTGCATTCACCACTTCCCAGCTCATGAACATTGTGACACAAATGGAGTCACTGAGAAACAACGCTACCGAACTCGATCTCATCAAAGGGGAGTTCCAGCTCATCAATCAAGAGTTCTACAAGGAGTTTGACAAGTGTATCAACGATCTGTTGAACATTGATCACAAGTTTGAGAAGTTTGCAGCACAGAGGCAGAACGACGTCTCATCCAAGATCAGCATCCCAACCTCCCCAATCAGAAGAGTTGCCCGTCCAAGACCATCTTCACCATTCAAACTCTCACCATCAACGCGTCTCTCCATCGGACGCCCCGCCAACAACCACCTCAAGATTGTCAAGACGAGCTCACCAGTGCCCAAGAACAAGGTGAAGCAGATCAAGAAGGTGAGATGGGACGTTCCAGACATGTCAATGCAGGAGGACGAGGACTCAGATGTGAATATGGATGACTTGGCCAAGATCACAGACGATCTCGACGTGACATCAAAGGAGAGCATACAGGAGGAGTCTATCAACCAGAGCTTTTCAGACTTGGAACAAGCACTTTCCTCCTCAAGAAAACGCATGTCGTTGACCTCCAAGACTTTAAAACCTGGTGCTACGAGAAGATCGCTTGTTAGTAATGGAAACCGTTCGGAGATCGGACTACAGTCTTCTCTTGGTGCACCAATCCGTCTTCAGGAAGGGTCTTCTATGATCATTGACCACGAGGACATGGATCTTTAATGAATGCGGCTATGCGTACTATGTGTCTAATGAATTGCATTATGTTTGATTGATTTGAAACTATGATCACCTAGCTACATCTTCAGGCTCATGGCACGGCCCATGCAATGTGCATCGCACATGATGAAACTGATATAATTGATCTAGTGTCGACGCGTCGACGCGATATCGCATGGCCATCGCGCGCTATGATCGAAGCTCATACAATGTTCAACAATTCATGTATAACGACCAATCAACAAAAGGTCTTGAGTTAAATGTAATCTTAAAGCAGTCTCGTCATGTATATAAGTAGTAGCCAGTCAATGCGACCTGGAAGTGATAGCGACAAAAATGAATCTCCAATAGCACAACAAGAAGTGAGTGGAAACAAACCGTACAACAAGTAATTAAAAGACAGCAATAATTGGAAGACTCAGAGAGAGGAAACAATCAAAAAAAAATCAGAAAACTTTTAGGTGGGTTCTTTTTTTTTGGGGTTTGTGTGGATTTTCTTTCAAAGCATAAGTGTATGTGTGTGGGGAAACTCTTTTTTTTTTTGGTGGCTTTTGCAAATTTTCAGTGTAGTGTTCAAACAAAGCTTAAGACAAACCAGAATGGATAGAAAAAAAAGTAAATGAAACAAACAAAACTCCATCGCCAATGTGTGATGATAACACCCCGTGATCCCTTTAACAAACAGCAGTGCTGTAAGTCCAGTCAACTGGTCTCGAAGGACTCGAACAGAATCTGCACAAGCAGTACATGTTCTTCTGGTAAGAACCAGTTCTGGCACAGTACTCTGGCTCCAACTGCAAAGAGTAGCTCTTTTGGTGGCCGTATCTCATTGGATGGTGAGGATGTGGCTCGAAACCGGCAGATTGGAACTCATAACTCCAACCCTGAGGCTGGAACTGACCAGCGTCGTATCTTGGAGAGAACTCTGATCTGTCAGACAAGATTGGAGAAATTGGCTCTCGGTTGTACTGCTGCTGGGCGGCCATGGAAACCTGCTGTTGGTGCTGGTGCTGCTGGACCTTCTGCTGGTGATCCTCAAGGCTCTGAGCATACTTGGTGTACTGAGTCTGGAGCTCGTTGTAACGGGAGTTGTCCGTATCATGCAATCTCCAAGACAGAAGTGCCAACCATGAGGCCTCCAAAGAGTTGATGATGCGGATGTTGAGTCCAGTGGCGTCAGACCACGATCTGTTGGTGAATGTGTTGTCATCGTTAGCCTTGTTAGCAAGCACCAAAGAAACAACAACAACCTGGAAGATGTTGTCGTCAATGTTGTTGGTGAAGCTCTTTGGCTCCTTCTCGTACTTCTGCAGCAAGTAGTAAGCAGACAGGATGAGAGAAGAGAGTGGCAATCTGACAGCACTCAAGACAGACTTGACGGAACCAATGAATCTGGCGTTGTCGGTGTCTGCTCTGCCAAACAGTCTGAAGCCCAAGTATGTGATGAACTTAGACATGGTATCCAAGTCGTAGTCAAGGACAGAAGTGACACCTCCGGTGACTGGCTGCTGCTGGAGCTCCTGCACTGGCTGTGGTGGAGCATAGTAGGCCGGCATTGGTGGAGGAGCCTGGTAACCAGCATGGTATGGGAACTGGTGAGCCTGTGGGACATACACATCGTGATGGTAAGCCTGTGGCATAGGACCCGGACCGTAGAAGCTGGCGGAGTGTTGGTGGCGACGGTGAATGTTGTCACCGGCATAGTTGTGTGGGTACCCGTAGACAGAAGTCATGATGCTGCGTATTTGCGGATGAGGGAGATGCGAGATAACCTTCAAATGTGATTCTTGTAACCGTTAAAGACTTTGACAGAAGTGAAAGTGCCAAAGGTTGAGACGGATGATGCGTATACGGCAGTGACGGGGACGGGAAGTTGCGAGACGAACGATAACTTAGCCAAAAGCTCGCTCAAGTCTGCGTGTAGAAGTGTGTTGTGTGTTGTTTGTGGATGGCGTGTCGTGTGAAGGACAGTCAGGCACGGTTCTTTGCTCTTTCAGCTGATTAGCAGCGAGTTGGTCTGTATGTCTTTTGAGGGACGTGCAAGGGGCCAGCTGGCTTCAAAAAGAGTGGGAGAAAGAAGGGGGGTGGGAGCGATTTAAAATCTAGTTTCCTCAGGCAAATACACGGGTGAGTAATATTTAACCTTTCAGCAAGGAAACAAAGGTTTTAAATGCGAGTTTGGGGGGAGGGTTGAGGGGTTGAGAGAGTTGAAGGACGGAACGAGTGGTTTTGGCGTCGCTTTTTTTCTCGTTGTCGAGGCAAAAATCTTTTTCTGTTGCTCGAACCGGGCTTTCGCGGCCGCTGATGGGCCTAGCCGTGGCTGTGGCAAAAGGGGCAAAAAAGCAACATTGCGCCTAAAAATAGAAATTTTCGCGGAAGGCACGTGCATGTCACGTGCAAGTCAAATTCTTCAAATTTTGAATTCCGGGGTCCGGGTTTCGCGGAGTTCGCCGCTCGCGCGCCTGGGCCTCCCGCCTGCTACTGTCTCATCTTGAAGTCGAGCACAAGTTGAGGCGCCAACCCTGGTCCAACTTCTAAACTCAGGCAAATACCCGCCCAAATGACTGGATCTTCGTGGGAATCCAAGCGGAGGAATCTTTCGAAAGTGGAAGTCGCTGCGACGAAGGGCCCACAGCCTTACTCCAGGGTCAAATCCTCATCTGCAGTGACAGATGACGGGAAACTCTTCCTCTTTGGCGGTTTCGACGAGGAGGACAACTGTGAGTACAGAACAAGCTCCATATAGCAGCCAGATACTAACAGGGCACAGTGGATGGAAACGTCTATACCCTTGATGTCCCGACGCTGACGTGGAGCACACACAAGCACCACGTTTATCGCGAGGGCCACTCCGCACTTGGGATCGGGGGAGACGACATCCTTGTCTACGGCGGCATCTCTGAGGACTACACCGCAGCTCATGCCTCACTCATCGACAACGATCTCATCATATACAACGTGGGAACACACCAGTGGAGCGCGGCACCTGCTGTTGGACCTATACCCCCACAGAGATCAAGACACGCTGCATGTCTCTCCGCAGATGGCACCAAGATGTTCATATCAGGAGGCCAGGTCCACGAGGACGCCACACCGTTGGACGACTTGTACTGCTACGATATCGCCACTGGTCAATGGGACGGCCCACGTCATTTCATCTGTCGTTTTGACCACTTCATCACGTTCCACGATAACAAGATCTGGGCCTTCGGGGGCCTCACGAAGGAGATG
Organism: Petasospora xylosilytica; assembly: GCA_003708285.2. Classification (NCBI taxonomy): domain Eukaryota; kingdom Fungi; phylum Ascomycota; class Saccharomycetes; order Phaffomycetales; family Wickerhamomycetaceae; genus Petasospora; species Petasospora xylosilytica. The sequence continues at coordinate 204,767 of PPNT02000013.1, read as the reverse complement.
GCACACGCCACGGAGATCTCATACTTTGATTTGATCACCAACACCAGCGGCTCCATCGTGATCCACAACCTTCCAAAGTTCGAAGGTGATCACATCTACATGCCAACTATGAACGAGTCGCTCCTCCTTGATGTCGTTGTTCCGATGTGGACTTTTGAGAAAGTGGAGCCATGTATTGGTCTGTATGACTTGCAAAGCTTGAGATGGCAGGCTGTTCTCACGGGCACCTTCAGACCCTTGTTGGGATACCGCTGGAGACATACCTATGTCCACAAGGGGAATCTTTACATGATTGGCTACCCTCTCACTATCGACACCAATGACAGTTCATACGATTACAAGTTGTCAGATATCGTTCAGATTGATCTGAGTGACCTTGGAATCAGCGGATCTCCTGCCAACGAGGAGACAGAAGGTGGTGTTATTTCCGATTTGGCCAAACTCTTATTCCAAGAGGATTTCAGTGACTTCAAGATCACTGGTATTGAAGGTGATGAACGCCCATCGATCAACCCCACTTTCATCGAGAGTACAGCGCTGGAGCCACCAGTGGGAGCTCTCAATAATGGCGACACTTTCGTCAAGTCAAAGCCAATACCAGTTCATTCCATCATTCTTCTTGCACGCTGGCCTCATTTCCGCAGAATCATTTCAAGTGGAATGACTGAGACGCAGACAGGTACGCTTTTCATCCCAGAACCGGTCGAGTGGATCCGTGCACTTCTTGAATACCTCTATACGGATCATCTCACCAAGACCGATATGAACACCATAACTGGCCTTTTGATTCTTTCGAATGTCTATGACCTTCCACGTCTTCGTTCACTTTGCATTCATTCAATCTACTCGCAGGGATTCAAGATCAAGAACGTCCTCAAAGTATGGTCAAGAGCGAGATTTGTCGGCGAACAAGTGATGGCACACAACGCGTCTCGCTTCTGTTTCTTCAACTGGGGTAAAGTGGTGAAGACTAAACAGTTCAGAAGCTTGACGAAGAATGAGATTGTGGCACTTTGCCAAGAGGTTGAGAATGATGGAATTATTGTGAGCAGCAGAGCAAACGTTGCGATGCACGGCGTTCACGATGCTTTGACATTGCCAACAGAGACGGATTATCAAGTATTCACACCAGTTGACCACACCAGGAGACACCAGGCTTACGTGCTGACACCACAACTGGCTGCCTATGAAGAGGAAGAAGAAGAAGAATCGGAAGAGGAACTTCTTGAACTATCGGAAGGAAACACTCCAACATCAAGATTTACAACACCACAAGGTTCAATCTATCTGGGCAACCCACAGATGGGCATGAACAGTCTTGGTGAGAGACGTGATGCTGACGATACTGATATGGAAGAGTAACAACATCATGACTACTGCACAACTATTTATTAGATGCTTTGTTTTTTCAATGAGTAATTGGATAACATTGTAGAATTAGACGCTTCACACACCACCAGCCTCTCTGTACCAGCGAACACCTCTATCCAAAGAGATGACAACCAAACCGTCGTTTCTATCAGCACCAGCACCACCTCTGATTCCCTTATTGATGAACTTAACACCAATAGCCGAACAAGCACCATCCTCCTCAGTGACGATATCCTCATCGTTAACATCAGTAGGCGACAAGGAAAGTGTCGCCTGTCTTTCTCTGGTCTCGACATCCCACACACGTACTTTACCATCGTATCCAGCACTCACGACAGAAGTTCCTGCCTCGTTGAAATCGAGCTCAAAGACCCATCCATCATGCGCATACGCACCCACAGACACGTTTGCCGAGTGTGTTGGGATCGTGAAGGAGCCAACGTTCTCTCCGTAGAACGTGTCATACAGCGTCACGGTTCCGTAAGAGCCAGAGTCGGAGCCAACAGCGAGAAGTTTGCCCAGTGGAGAGAACTTAACGGAGCGGATAGCAGACGAAGATTGCGAGGATCCCTTGAGGCCAAAGTTGTGGAAGGTGTACACTGGCTTGGAAGTCTCGATGTGCGTGAGCACGACATCGCCGTTCTGGAAGCCGGTGGCAAGTAAGTCCTGGGAGAAGGAGAGATCAAGACACGTCGCAAATGACTTTGACTGTGACTTGATTGTACCGTGATGTACGAATGTTGGTTGTTTGGTCTGTGAGTCGTAGTTGAAGTTCCATATTTTCGTTGCCCCGGTTGCTTGTGTGGCGGCAAGTCTGTGTTGTTTGCCATTGAGGTCCTTGAGCCACCTGACGGCCCAGAAGGCATCGTTCTTCTCCCCAAATGTAATGTTGTCGAGTTTGCTCACCTCACCAAGGGAATCAACGGAAAGGAAGAAGATCTCTCCACTGAAGGAGGCGGTGGCCACGATCACCACCTTCTCGGCGTCCATGGTGTCCTCGAAGACGTCCACGTGATGCAGGCCCGTCTTGTGCACAAACACGCTCTTCACGTTGTCCTTGGCATTGTCTGTCTCTGTAACAGCGTTGGACCAGAACTTCAGGTGTCCGTCTCCAGAGGCGGTGATGGTGTAAGGCTTGGAGACGGCGACTGAGTAGATGTCTGCCTCATGGGCGCGGCCTGCGCTTACAACGGAGATGAATTGCTTGCTCTGACAGTGATGTTAGTGACCTGTGTGTACAAAATGTAAATGAAGATCCACATACCATTGTCTCGATGCTTGAAGCCCTTCTTGTCCCCTGCTGGTGGTGGTGATGATGATGCTCAAGCTCCTTGAACTGAAAACTCCAGTCGCGATTTGTTTTGCACCCTCGCCACACGCGCCACCAATTTGCCGCCGAGTCCCCTTCTTCAACACTACAGAAGCCATACAAAACACCTGTCAAACCACGTGAAATGAGCTCCCTGGGATCCACCGACTTCTCCTCCGCAGACTCCAAGTTTGTGGACATTGAGCGCAAGTATCTGGATGTCGATCCGGACTTGCGCTTCATGGCGCTCAGCGACCTCAGGAAGATGCTTCTAGAGCACACGCTAATCATCACCAAGGTGGGCGCTTACTCAGATAAGATCATCGGGCTTCTTCTCAAGGCCTTGAAGGACCCTAACGACGATGTCCAGAACCAAGCGCTCAGATGCTTCGAGCCGCTCGTGGGATCCCTCTCGGACGAGCAGATCCTGTTCACCCTCGCCCAGTTGAACAAGCAGCAGGTGCACTCCAACTCCATCACTACATCCATCCAGACGACTGCCATTGGCGAGGTCTTGAAGAACATCAACTTGAAGCACGCCTCCACCGGCGCCAGAATCGTCGACAACCTCCTTCCATCCCTCGTGAACCTCTCTGGCAAGGCGGAATCCCTTGACTCCATTGAGATCTTGACAGAGTTGGTCAAGAATTTGGGCAACACGATTCCACACTCTCAATTGGCCCACATCTCCACTGCTCTGGTTAAGACCATCTTCCGTGGGGAGAACATGATTGGCAAAAGAGCAATTGCATGCTTGGGCTTCCTCGCTCCATACATCACAACCCCACAGCTCCAATCCCTTCTGCAACTCATCGACAGCGAACAGGGCACAGGATACAACAACATCACACTTGCCCTCCTCACTTACATCACCTTGGCTAAGAGTGATCCTACCCGCTTCACACCATACCTCGATAACCTGTTCAAGTTTGCTTCAGCACACCTCTATCTCGACGACGACGAATTAAACGATGACCAGATCAAGATCGACGATGTCCGCTACCAGGCATTGCAATTGATTGATACACTCTTGGCTGCAGGACAGCCTGCCGCTGTTTATGTCTCGCAGGTGATGGAGATAATCAAGAAGTTCCTTGTCTATGACCCATACAACAACGTGATGGATGAGGATGACGAGGACGAGTACTCTGACGACGACTTCTCTGAGGATGAGTACGACGATGAGGAGAGTGATGATAACACTTGGAAGCTCCGTAAGCAATCATCAAAGCTTACAGCCACTGTTGTGAAGTACTTCCCAAGTGCACTTCCAATGGTGTACTCTTCTGGAATCTTTGACTCGATCTTGAAGTCCGTGTCTGATTCTTCTGATGCTGTGTCCTTTGAGAACATCCACACTTTGGACATCATCGTGCAGGCCTCCATGACAATCCAGGGCCAGAGATCTGTGCGCAAGAGAAAGAACTCGGATGTGGAGATGCAGGATTCAGAGGACCCATCAACTTCTCTGGCAAAGTACAGAACCTCTATCGTGACCAAGTTCATCAAGGAGTTGAACGGCACGAAGGCCAACGATTCAAACAAGTACAGTGAACTCTTGAACTTCTTCCAAAAATTCAACAAACTAGACGAGGACTTGAAGCCATTGTTGACATGTATCAGGGAGCACAACTTTGGTACGAACTTGGACATGCTCAAGTTTTACTCTGCCGTGTTGAGAAACAACCACATTGACTACTTTGGCTCAGAGTTCAACTACATCATCGAGACGATTAACACAGGATTGTCCAGCAAGAACCACGTGAGCATCACGAACTCCATCGCCACTTCGATCGACCTATTGGACCTGACATACAACGAGTCTCTCGTTGAGGCTCTCGTCTCGATTGCATCCACTAACAAGAATGACAGTGGAATCCGAAACGCAGCAATCGAGGCATTGGGAAAGCTCAAGACTCTTCCTCCCGTCAAGGTTGCCGAGATCCTCACCATGTTTGCTGAGACTTTGAGATATGAGCCAATCGCCGCCACTACGATTGCTGGCATCACGCAGTTTGCAGACAACTACGGCGAGACGATCAACTGTCCTGCGATGGAGCAGATCATTGGAACGTACAAGACCTTGTTGGAGTCTGAGCAGTTCGCTGCGGATGTCATTGAGTCCCTCGTGAGTGTTTCTGCTGCTGTCTCAATCGACGCTTCGATCGGAAAGCAGTTGATGACTACTTTCAACGAGGATGCACACCAGTCCCAGATCTTGCGTATCTTGTCTCATCTGGATATTTCCAAGGCAGATCTGATGACAGTGTTCACGAAGGCTTCGAACAGTGGCGAGGTTGAGGAATTTGCATTGTTGGATGTCTCAACTAAGATTGGTGCTGACTTGATTCCAACCTTGGAGGAACACATGGATGATATTAAGAACGTCAAGTTGTTGGCAAACATTGTTGTTCATGAAAAGCTTGCGGGATATGTCGCTCAGAGGGAGCAGGAGTTGCTTTCGAAGCAGAATGTTTTCTTCAACCTCAAGTTCTTGGGATACGTTGGTGAGACTGTCGATTTGTCAATCACTGTTGAACAGTTGATGGCATTCTTTGGAGACGAGGAGAACAAGGTTATTGCAGCTGAGACAATTGGTAAGGTTGTTTCCAAGAACGGCACTGCCTACTTGCCTGGATTCTTGCAGAAGATTATGGCTGATGAGAACCGTTTCTTGTTGCTCACCTCTCTCAAGCAGGTGTTGTTGAAGGACAAGAAGATCCAGCACGAGCTGTACACTGCCATTTGGGATACCTTGATCTCTGTGGTTGAAACACTGGAAACTATTGATGAGAACTTGATCAAGATCATTGCACACTGTATCGGGCTGGTGTTGGTGAGCAACAACGACACACACTTCTTCTACAACAAAGTCTCGGATCTGTTGAACAGCCAGTCCAAGCCAACGGTGTACACCATGATTGCCAGCATCAAGTTCATCTTGGCTTATGACGAGACCATCACTCCAGACTTGATTGACTCATTGTTGATACATGCCTTCAGCAAGGTTTCGGACGACAACTTGGAAGTGAAGCAGATTGCCATCATCACGCTCATGACTGCCCTCAACAACCAGTTCAACGCACTCACGCCTTTCTTACCACAAATATTGCCTCACGTGTTTGGCGAGCTCGTTGTGAGAAAGGAGTACCAGGAGATCATCCAGATTGGTCCGTTCAAGCACAAGATTGACAAGGCACTCGAGGTGAGAAAGAATGCGTTTGAGATCTTGTACAAGTTGACGCTGAACCACGCTGTGTTGAAGAATATTGACTACAACGAGATCTTGACCCAGGTGGTGAAGAACGGAGTGAGAGCAGACATCGTTTCGATCAGTTCGTTGATCATCATCAAGTTGTTGGAGTTTGAGGACGTGGTGTTGACGAACGAGGACCGTGACGTTTTGAAGAGCGGAATCGACAAGCTGTTGGTGCACATCAAGACGAGGGAGAAGGATGGAAAGGACTCCAAGGAGGAGCAGGAGACCAAGAGCACGTTGTTGATCTTGAAAAGTGCCGTGTTCCCAATCTCGTGAGCCGTTTGAGGCTATACAGTGATATGTACACGTTTGGTTTGATGTTGGAGAGCACCTGTAGAAAGAAAAGTTCAAAGATGTGGAGTACAGTTGGCGATGGCAGATCTTCAAAGTTTGTTGGGGCGCCTGTCAAGTCTGGATCGCCGTGGCCGGAGGTAAAATTAGCAACGGAGGCGCGTGTGGCCCTAACAGCCCGGAATAACAGCGCGACCGTTAGAGCTCTTGATAGGAGAGTTGCACTGGTGGATAGCTGGTGACCAGGGCAATGGATTGAACCCGTTTCTGGAATTCTAGTACCTCTATTCGGACTGTTCCTGGTGCCCAGAAACCCGGCCTGGGCGATAAGCGTGTGCCCCACAAATGCCGCACTCCCCAGAAAAAAAGGAACGTCGACCGGGTTTTTTTGCTGCGCGTGTCTGCATAGATGACCCCAGCTCTCCGAGTTTCTCGCGTTGTTTGCACTTTATAAAAGGCGCATCATCGCCCACTTTTCTCTCTTGCTCAGCCATATTGGCCACCCTGCACAACACACAGCGATGACCGGCTCCGAGTTCACCTCCTACATCTCCGACGACTTCAAACAGCCGCTTCCTTGGCCTGCTCCAAAGCTCAAGAAGAACATCTTCGACAACTTCTCGCTCGTGGGCAAGACCGCTGTCATCACCGGAGGCGCCCGTGGAATTGGCTATGCTGTGGCAGACTGCTACGCCCAGGCTGGCGCCTCCATCGCCATCATCGACTACCAGATTGAGCTGGCACAGCAGAGCGCAAAGAAGTTGGCTGCTGAGTACGGCATCAAGGCCGGCGCATACTTTGTCGACGTGAGCAAGGACGACGAGGTGGACAAGGCCGTGAGACAGATCGAGTCAGACTTTGGCACCATCGACGTGTTTGTCGCCAACGCAGGAATCATCTGGACCGACGGCGCCATTCTCAACGAGGCTGGCTCCGCTGACAAGTGGAGAAGACTCATCGACGTGGACCTCAACGCCGTCTACTACTGTGCTAAGTCCGTCGGCAGAATCTTCAAGGCACAGGGCTCGGGATCCTTCATCATCACAGCCTCCATGTCTGGCCACATCGTCAACGTGCCAAACTACCAGACCGCATACAACGTGGCCAAGGCGGGCTGTGTCCACTTGGGCAAGTCTCTGGCCGTTGAGTGGGCCGGTTTCGCTCGTGTCAACACCGTCTCCCCGGGATACATCGACTCTGGTCTCTCCGATGTGCTTCCAACTGAGGTGCGCGCCAAGTGGTGGTCCTTGATCCCAATGGGCAGAGAGGGTCTCCCACAGGAGCTGGTCGGTGCATACTTGTACTTGGCCTCCGACGCATCCACTTACACCACCGGTTCAGACATCAAGGTGGATGGTGGATACTGCTCCGTCTAATGTCTTCATGATTTCGTTTTTCAGCTTGGAAAGAGTATAGATTGCAGGCACTCTACGTTGGTTTTTACTCATGACTTTACTCAATATAACTAATACTTGTTTGTTTAGATCATCATATTATACGTAGTTGGTCAGAGACATGCAGTGACATCTGGAGTGGAGCATATGGGGCTCACCCACAGCTCCACGGATCCAATCGGGGTGTATCAGTGAGAACTGGCATGTGCTCGTTTGGGTTCGGCTTACGGAACCAGTATTGCTTGTGCCGGGAGGAGGCCATGTCCATGTTATGCAGAACTGGCACGAGGTCCAAGAGTGAGAGAAAGATGGTCACCTTCTGGCCGTTTGGTGTGCCTTCCACGTAGTACAGCTTCATATTTGGGTGTTTTATCTGTGTAGCCGTTGCTGAAATCATGCGTGCTGTGTGTGATGTTGTGGCAGATATGGAGTACAGTGTGGGGTATCGCTTCAAGGAGAGCGTGTTGAATGATGTGAGCTGAAGGATCGAGGCTCTTTGGATTGTAGTCTTCTTAGTTTAAGTGAACAGGGTAAAGCGTTAATCATGCTGGATTGTAAAGGGTTCTCGAGGTGATTTGTAATTTGTCATAACTTATAAGAGTCTTACTAGCTGAACAAAGCGTGTGGCTTGGCCGGATCCTCACACATGGCTGTCATTAAGTGCTGCCTCTGTACTGCCGTAGACCAGTCAAGCTTGACGATCCCCGGATCACTGCAGGCCAGGTACACTTCTAATCACGAAAAAAGCTTCAATATTCAATAATCTTCAGTGTTTTGAAGAACCCATCCACTGAACTCCATATAATGATCAGTACTGGCGCCTAATTGTGACCCATAGATGCATAGATATTAGATGGCCTCTGATTCGGGCTTTGATCAGGGCTCATGACCGTCTCCTATCACTCGACAACACATGATTTAGCCGCGGGATATGGTAGAATATTTACGCATATACTACTAATATGCTTGCAGCTTAAGAATGAACCGATTAGTGATTATTCATTACATTACCATAGGAAACCCTGTTCAACTTCCAAGGTCCGCCTTCCCGGAGCGGGCCGGAAACGGTGGTGTCTGGGTGTTTCCTCTTCCGGCTTTTCCCGCCAACTCCGCTGCTGTAGAAGTTCGCGAATTCACGAAAGTTCAAAGAGCGCGCAATCGCGATTCGCCGTATGGGGCAGATGAGAGTCGGGAAGAGTCAACAAACTCACTCCACTGAAGTAGAAGGTGTTGGTTTCTTCAGCCAATAGCGACTCCCAGGAGCTCCTGATACACTTATTCGGTGGAACATCCCGCAGTTGCTGGAAACCACTCTTGTCCTCTCCTTTACATCGGCCCAGGACACCCAGCCACTCACGAGACCGGCACTTATCTGACCCCAAGATCCCTCAGGCCATCGCCCATCGCCCGCTATCAACTCATCCAAGATCGCATAAGGAAGGGCAAACTCACCTGGATTCACTCTTTCTGCTACCACGGAGTTTTGCCTGTGTGTTTCGATACTTTACCCACCACTAGTGTGAACACCCTCCGCAGTTCCCGATTACCGCCACATCCAGCCATCGGCCTTCATGTTGGTGACATTCGAAGCCAAGAAGCCCGAGAATGGGAGTGCTCCCCGTCCATCGACAACTTCCTCCACTTCATTCGTCAACATACATGGACCTGAAGGTGATGACAGGGCCATCATCCACAACTTGAACGGAGACCGGCCTCCAGACTCCAAGGTGTTCCACTTCACAAAAAAGAAGATCAAAGGCGGGTGTATCACTTGCAAGATCCGAAAGAAGAGATGTACCGAGGAGAGACCGATCTGCTCTGACTGCAGTCGACTAGGAAAGAACTGTGTGTGGGCCACGGAAGAGATGTCTCCAGACACAGTGAGACAGTTGAAGAGGAAAGTTGAAGAGGATGAGAGCAATGCCCGAAAAAAGAAGCTTGAGAAACTTGATAAAGCTGCTGAGAAGAAGGCCAAGGGTAGTGTTAAGGGTATTCAAGGTACATTCTTTGCAGGAGGATCCTCTACTCCAGAATCTACCCGGAGCACACCTCAGCCTAAGATGCCCAACAGGGCTCACCCTCACCCACAGACCCAACAGAATCTCCATCACCAACATCACAATACTGAGCAGCTTGAGTCAGCTTCATACGAGAATCTGACACATCAAGGACAGACACCAGTTTCTGAGAATCTTCTACACTTTCCAACGAGATCTGCTCATTCTCCAGCCCCAGGTCTCGAGGCACACGTTTCTGAACCAAACCATCAACATCAGCAGGAGTACCATCACAGGACAGTTCTCTCACCACGCTGGGACGCCATCACAGACAACTTCACCGAGTTCAATGCTTTCTTTGAGAACAACATCCGCAACAACATCAGCCGGTGCTCAGACAAGATCACTCCGCTGGATGATGATGAGAAGGGCGTGCCACAACCAAGAGCCACGGAGCCAACCAAGCCACCAGCATCAGCAGCACTCACTCGGCCTTCCAATTCTCCAGAGTTCAACTTTGACAGCCTTATGGAAACTCCACTGTTTGACTTCCTGAACATGAACACACCTTCACCGGCACCTATGCCCGGCATCCCTGGTCTTCCGATGGAGCTGCATCTGGACCCAGTCGGCGTCAAACTATTTGACTACTACCGCAACCGTCTCTCAGGCATCGTGTCCATCGTCCCACCAGAGTCCAACTACTATACGAAATTCTTCCTTCCGATGGCGATGGAGAACAAGGGAATCCTGTACTCGATCCTCGCGTGGTCCGGGTATCATCTGGGCGGTGATTTCGAGAGAGAAGGTGCGAAGTACATGGACATGGCACTTGACTTCATCCACACCAACTCTGTGAAGACCGACACGGATGCACTCACGCGGTTGTCTACTTTGCTCATCATGATTGGTGCAGAGGTGTGCAAGGGTGATGTGCGGAAGTGGCCTGTGTTCCTCCAGTGGGGAGCCAAGATCATCAGGGATCGTGGTGGATTGTTCAAGTTCAACGATAACAAGGAGAACCACTGGCTCATTTCCAACTTTGCATACCATGACTTCTTGGCGAGCTCCACAAGTGAGAGAGGCACGTTCTTCAGTTTGGAGGATTATGATAACTTCTTGGTGAACTTTGGATTCGGTGTCGATCCATTGCAAGGTATCGTCAAGCCTTTGTTCAACATCATTGGTGAGATTTCAACGTTGGCACTCGAGACGAAGAAGTTGCTCAAGATTTCATCCAACTCTCTCGGTTATGGTATCATGAATGACGATGACGAGGAGAACCACAACAAGGAGGTTGATGATACTGAGATTCCAGGACTGGACACGCCAGAATCAGCCAAGTCCGGTGACCAGACTGTCAAGCACACGAGATACTCTTCATTACTTCAAATCATGCAGAAAGCCTCAGCTTTGGAGAACAAGATCAACAGTGTCAAGCCAAACCCTAAGGACTTGGATGAGTTCAGTGAAGATGAACTTGAGCTCCAATTGACGCTCTTTGAGCTCTTCCAACTCACAGCGAAGCTCCATCTCCGCCAGTCTGTCTTGAGATTGAACCCATCGTCATTGGAGACACAGTTCATCCTGTGTGAGCTTCTCAAGTGTCTTGATGTCGTGCTCAAGTCCCCAGTGGAGTCATCTCTGTGTTTCCCACTCTTCATCGCCGGTATGAACTGCACAACGAAGAAGGACAGAAGAATGATGCTGGAGAGATTCAAGGACATCATTGACAGATACAGTTTCAAGAACTTGGAGAGAGCAAAGACGATTATGGAACAGGTCTGGTTCATTGACCCTTCAGGTACGAGGTGTGTTGATTGGTATGAGATTGTCAAGAGGCTGGGATGGGATCTCAGTTTCGCTTGATGTTGTATGATGTTTAATGATGTTTGGGCTGTACTACTACTACGCTAATATATTTATGATTAAAGATATGTTATCTCTTTGTTTATAAACTAATTCATAATGGAGACTTGACGTAGTTGATATATATTAAATCATTCAGTGGAAGACTAGCACGCTCGACTTTGAAATATGATAATTGGTTAATGTGATCGTCGACGTCGGACGACGAGGCCGCGGAATGGCCGAAGCTGTCTCTTTCCATCGCGAGCCACACCTCCACGTGCCTCTCTTAAATTGCGGCCGGTAATTGTGACTCTCGCAGACACTGGGCAGCTTTGAAACCTTGAGAACATAAACTTGCGTGTCAATACTATTGCTTAATTCTCTCAGAATGGCGAAATTCGCTTGAAAACTTGGGTACTTCCACCCCAACTTCAAATGAACTGTTCATTATCAATCACACCACTCCATTTCTTGAGGAAAATCTCATATTTCCGAAAACAAGGGCTAATCTAAAGCCTCTGGTTGAGTCTGGATATTTTAAATAGTCCAGATCTTTGTCTATAGCTCTTGATTGATCGGGCGAGGTAATTTAAAGGGTCCTTGAATTAGAGCGCGCGGGCGAACGACCATATTTGCCCGGATCTTCACCAATCTTGCAGCGCTAGGACAAGGGTTCAGCCCAGCCGCTGTTCAGTAATTATTATCAGTTGTACTTGTCGGTGCCGTACTATCATAGTTTTCCCGTAAATAGTCATGATACACCATCCGCAGGGCTAAAGCGATGCCATTCTTCCCGCACCCACTCTTCGGCCGTATAAACGAAGGCGGTTAGTGAGCAAAGTGTATCCTTACCTCAATCAACAGTTCTACATTAGTTTCAAATCCTAAAATGGCTAGACTATGTTCAAATAAATGAATAAAAGACTGTACAAGAACATTTGAGAAAGGAAGTAGCGTAATAAATAGTGTGAGAATGCAAGTGTATGGTGAGTTCATGAAGAGCGATGGATACATCAAGTATTCAGCATGAAAGTTATAGTTGTTTCAGCTGCTGATACTGATTTCGACGCTCCTGGCACTTCTCCATCACGTAAGCCATTCCCAATCTCGTATTAGCAATGTTCTCTTTGAATCTGGTGTGTGACCACGCCTCGATTCTGTCCTTGATACCGAACCCTCTAAATCCAGAGCTGAACTTGACGTCGAACTTCACCTTGGTCATGGAGTTGTCCTCGTTGGACTTGTATGTGGTGTACTCCTCGACTCTGATGATCCTCGTGTGATCCAAGTTTCTCTGGTATGAAACCATTTCTTTCTTGAGTGGGTCCACGATGGTCTTCTCCACGATCCACGAGTGTGAGATCTTGCCGAGGAAGGGCTTCACCCAGCGAGGCAGTTTGCCAGCCTTCTTAATGAGTCTCGTTGTGTGTAGCTTGCCATCGATGACTTGTCTGTTTAGCACGTCCACCGACATCACATGGGAGGCGTACGGGTTCGGGTACTTGTTGAAGAAGGCGAGCGTGGCCGTCTCGAAGGTGAACTTGTAGTCGTGCACTGTCTTGTACCAGAGAACCATTGTGTGAAGAGTTGTCCAATTGGCTGTGTGAAGAGGCGATGTGGTGTGTAGAGGGGAGAAAGTGGCGAAAACTGGATGGGACGAGATTGTGGAGAGATGATCGTCGGTTTCTTAGAGCCGGTAAACGCGTGCAGCCAGTTCAGGGTATAGAAGCCAGCGGAAAGCGAGAAAAATTAGAGATATGAGTTTGTAACACCACTGTCTGGAGCTGTGATGAGTTGCGTGCGCCTGTGAAGCGCTATTAGTCGGTGAGTGGTGTGTCTCGTGGTGGAAGAGCCTTCTTCAACGCTGGAGGTGACCCACTTTTTTCCAAATTTTCCTCCGCGGCTCCAAAGACAAAACCCGGGAGCCGACGAGCGTGAAGAAACACGAGCAGCAACGGAGGAAACAACAGCCACAACATCAACAACGCCAACCACACAATGGAAGACGTCAAGCCAGACGTCAAGCCAAACGTCAACGCCAACGAGGACACTCACGTCAACCTCAAAGTTACGCTCAAGGACCAGGAGGTGCACTTCAAGATCAACAGGAAGGCGCCCCTGGCCAAGCTCATGAACGCCTTCGCAAAGAGACAGGGCGTCGACCCTTCGTCTATCAAATACATTTTCGAAGGAGTCAGACTGCATGAGAGCAAGTCCGCAGATGATATGGGGCTCGAGGACGGAGACGTCATCGATGCCAATATGGAGCAGATCGGTGGCTTTCAGTGATTGAAGGACGCGTCAGTTTTACGCGTCGTGCTGAGTTCTCGGGTGCTTATGTGAATGCTTATTGATGAATGACACGGGTATTTTGATTGGATCCACTCTTTGTGTGTTATAGGGATGTGTAAAGCCTTCTGAGTTCCGGGGTGGCCAGATTTTGTGACAAATCGTCATGTAAGGGGGTTCACCCCTTACGTGTTTGGGCACGGGGGATGAACTTTACAGGGCTATTAAGGGATGACAATTCTTTATGGAGTTAATGTCACATTTTTTGGAACTTGAGCGAACAATATACTGTCAGTAATATTGAAAAGTAGCCATTCTAGAACTGTGGCAGCTCAAGGAGAGGCTTTAAAGTGACCCAGTTCGTGCGTGACCCAGTTCGTGCGCCCACTCCTCAAAAGAAGCCAAAAATGCTTTGCAGACTGAAAATCAGAGATTAGGGTTAATAGCATGGTGAATAAAACCATCGTTAACTTAGTATAGGTACCTAAAGTGTGAGTTTTACTTGTTGTTTGCCATATTAGGGGTGATTTATCGGACTCCCCACTAACATACGCTAAATCCGATCGGCTTTAGTTAAAGCCGACTGAAAAGAGCTTCTGTGAGACGGAGCTTCTCTTCAATATGCACGTTGTTGGAAAACAAGATGGAGGAGCTACAAAGACCCACATGTCGAATAGAGTGACCGAAAGCTCCATCTATGTTCTGCTGTTGCTTGGACAACTTTATCTAACACATAGGAGAAGGAGATCATTATAAGAACTCCGATCAGTGTAGAAGTCCAGACACACTCACAGGGACCGTAGACTTCTTCGACACAAGAGCGACATCGATTAGCTGAAATGCAGCATCGAGTAATCAGCAATCAAGTAACAGGGCAAACACAAACAAAGAGGCAGTCTTTGTTGGTTTTGCACGCGGCCAAACTCGCTGTTGTCATGCATCCATGTGGATCGTAGAAAGCCAGATCCACAGGCTCGATTGACTCTGGCCAACTCCGAGAAGGCTCGTCCGAGACATGAAGATCGGATCTATCCCGAAGAAGAATCTCTGTCCCTGACAGTGCTGTAGAAGTGAAAAAAAACTTCACACACGCGGGCCAAACAGCCTGTGCTGCCTCGGAATAGGAGCTGAAAGCCTGTGATTATGTCAGCAACTCCGCGATCTCGTTTGATTCGCGAAACCAGATTGCGTAATCCCAGCGCTCTGATTGGCTGGGAGCATGCGCTTATCGTAAACATGACGCCAGTGATCTGCTGCCCCACAACAAATCCGTGCGGTAGGGCCACGCACAGACGCGCTCTCTGCCTAGATAGGCGCTTCTTCCCCGCCTAGCTCCGCCTACAGCTCTGCCCAGGTGGGGGCCTTCCTTCTGGCCTAGGCAGAGAGCTTCCCCTCCCAGAAAGACAGCCAGTAGGAATAGCGGGCGGAGGAGACCGGCGTTCCAGGCAGATGGTCAGTGACTGTTCTGCCTGGAGCCCGTCGGTGGCCGGTAGAAGCTCCAGTAGCGCGTGGTTTTCCAGGCAGAGTCACTCCGCACTTTGCCTATCTCCCTCTCTCTGCCCCAACCGCGCTCTCATATCACCACACGCCGGAAAGCTTCTCCAGTTTTACATAAGAACTTCGCCGAGCCCACTCGACTTCTCGAGTGCAACCAACTCACTTCCCCACTACGCTACGCCACCCACTCAGGCCATTACACACAGTAAGTTGACACAAACTGCTCTACCGGGATCCCTGCTCTGTGCTCTCCACCTGGCTCCTTTTCCCAGCCTCGTACCAATGCCATAGCGCTAGCCGCCGTGGAACAGAAGAGCTCAGCTCCTAATCGCCGGCTCATCGCCAACACAACAGCAGCAACTAACAAGCTCCCACAGCGCTAACTATGGCTGACACGTTTGACGAGCAGTCGTACACGGCCACCAAGGTCTACGAGTACGACGAGTCTCCAAAGAACACGTCGTGGGCGAATGCTTTGCCGGTCAAACAGGCGCTCTATGACCCAGAGTACGAGAAGGACGCCTGTGGTGTGGGCTTCGTCTGCCACATCAAGGGCCAGCAGTCCCACAAGATCGTCTCTGATGCCCGCTTCTTGCTCTGTAACATGACCCACCGTGGTGCCGTATCCTCTGACGGTAACGGTGATGGTGCCGGTATTCTCATGGGCATTGGCCACCGCTTCTTCACCAAGGAGTTCAAATACTTGCACAACGTCCAGATCCCGCAGGAGGGCCAGTACGCCATTGGAAACATCTTCTTCAAGAACGACCCGAACACACTCGCTCAGTCCAAGCAGACATTCGAGCAGATTGCTCTCAACCTCGGCCTCTCTGTGCTGGCATGGAGAGAAGTACCACATGACTCGAGCATCCTCGGTGCCGCTGCTCTTTCCAGAGAGCCAACAGTCCTCCAGCCATTGGTTGTTCTGTCTGAGCTAAAGGGAAACACATCATTATCCTCCGAGGACTTTGAGACACAATTCGACAAGAAGTTCCAGAAGCAGTTGTACCTCCTCAGAAAACAGGCCACAAATGCTATTGGTTTGCACAACTGGTTCTACATCTGTTCCTTGTCCAACAAGCTCATTGTCTACAAGGGTCAGCTCACTCCATCACAGGTCTACAACTACTACCATGACTTGAACAACGCCGACTACGAGTCCCACTTTGCTCTCGTGCACTCGAGATTCTCCACGAATACTTTCCCATCTTGGGACAGAGCCCAGCCTCTCAGATGGCTCGCCCACAATGGTGAGATCAACACCTTGAGAGGAAACAAGAACTGGATGCGCTCGAGAGAAGGTGTCATGGAGTCCTCTTTCTTTGGAGAGGAGTTGGACAAGCTCTACCCAATCATTGAAGAGGGTGGTTCTGACTCTGCTGCTGTCGACAACGTCTTGGAATTGCTCGTGATCAACGGTGTCTTGTCTCTGCCTGAAGCTGTCATGCTCTTGGTTCCAGAGGCTTGGGAGAACGACGCGAACATGGACTCCAAGAAGAAGGCCTTCTACCAGTGGGCTGCCTGTTTGATGGAGCCATGGGATGGTCCTGCCTTGTTCAACTTCACAGATGGAAGATACTGTGGTGCTACTCTTGACAGAAACGGTTTGAGACCTTGTCGTTACTACATCACCTCTGACGATAGAATCATTTGTGGTTCTGAGGTCGGTGTCATTCCAATCAGCAACGATCTCGTGATTGAGAAGGGTCGTTTGGAGCCAGGTCACATGCTCCTCGTTGATACAAAGAAGGGTGTCATTGTTGATGACAAGCAGCTCAAATCTGGCATCTCATCCAAGTTTGACTTCAAGTCATGGCTTGCTAAGGTGATCAAGTTTGACGATTTGTACTCCAAGTATGAGTCCAAGAACATTCCACTTGGTTCCAACACTGAGGTTGACAGCTCCATCACCACACAGACTGATCAGAGGCTCTTTGCATTTGGCTACACATTTGAGCAGTTGTCATTGCTTCTCGCTCCAATGGCCCTTGGCGGCAAGGAAGCCTTGGGATCCATGGGTAATGATGCTCCACTTGCCTGCTTGAACGAGAACCCGGTCCTCTTGTACGACTACTTCAGACAACTCTTTGCCCAGGTGACCAACCCACCGATTGACCCAATCAGAGAGGCAAACGTTATGTCTTTGCAGTGCTTCATTGGTCCCCAAGGAAACTTGCTTGAGATGAATGCCAACCAGTGTAACAGACTCTTGCTCGAGTCTCCAATCATGAAGCCAACACAGTTCCAGGCCTTGAAGAACATCACCAAGATCATTCCATCTTGGTCTGTTGCTGACATTGACATCACATTCCCAAAGGCTGAGGGATTGCTCGGATACATGGACACCATTGAGAGAATCACCCAGGAGGCTTCTGAGGCCATCTACAACGAGAACCAGATCATTGTTTTGTCTGACCGTGCCATCTCCGCCGAGAGAGTTGCCATCTCTTCATTGATCGCTATTGGTGCCATCCACCACCACTTGATTCGCCAGAAGCAGCGTTCCAAGGTTGCATTGGTTCTTGAGACTGGTGAGGCTAAGGAGGTCCATCACTTCTGTGTCTTGCTCGGTTACGGTGCTGATGCCGTCTTCCCATACTTGGCCATGGAGACTCTTGTCAGAATGAACCAGGAAGGCTTGATCAGAGAGGACATTTCCGACGACAAGATCATTGCTAACTACAAGTACGCTGTTGATGGTGGTATCTTGAAGGTCATGTCTAAGATGGGTATCTCCACTTTGGCCTCTTACAAGGGTGCTCAGATCTTTGAGGCTTTGGGTATCGACAACTCTGTCATTGATGTCTGTTTCAATGGTACTGCTTCCAGAATTAGAGGTGTCACTTTCGAGTACATCGCCCAGGATGCCTTCTCCTTGCACGAGAGAGGTTACCCATCCAGATCCACAGTCAAGCCAATTGGCCTTCCAGAGTCTGGTGAGTACCACTGGAGAGATGGTGGTCCAAAGCACGTCAACGAGCCAGTTGCCATTGCTTCCTTGCAGGATGCTGTCAGAAACAAGAACGAACACGCCTTCGACATGTATGCCAAGAAGGAGTACGAAGCCATCAGAGACTGTACTTTGAGAGGTTTGCTTGAGTTGGACTATGAGAACTCTACACCAATCCCATTGGACCAGGTTGAGCCATGGACTGACATTGCTCGTCGTTTCGCCTCTGGTGCCATGTCTTACGGTTCCATCTCCATGGAGGCCCACTCCACTTTGGCCGTTGCTATGAACAGAATGGGTGCCAAGTCCAACTGTGGAGAAGGTGGTGAAGATGCTGAGCGCTCTCTTGTCAATGAGAATGGTGACACTATGAGATCTGCCATCAAGCAGGTTGCCTCTGCCAGATTTGGTGTTACTTCCCACTACTTGTCTGATGCTGATGAAATCCAGATCAAGATGGCTCAGGGTGCCAAGCCAGGTGAAGGTGGTGAACTTCCGGGCCACAAAGTTTCCCAGCCGATTGCTAAGACGAGACACTCCACTCCAGGTGTGGGTTTGATTTCTCCTCCACCACACCACGACATCTACTCCATTGAGGACTTGAAGCAGTTGATCTACGACTTGAAGTGTGCCAACCCAAGAGCTGGTATCTCTGTCAAGTTGGTCTCTGAGGTTGGTGTCGGTATCGTCGCCTCTGGTGTTGCTAAGGCCAAGGCTGACCATATTTTGATCTCTGGTCACGATGGCGGTACTGGTGCCTCCAGATGGACTGGTATCAAGTACGCTGGTCTTCCATGGGAGCTCGGTTTGGCTGAGACCCATCAGACTTTGGTGTTGAACGACTTGAGAGGAAACGTTGTTGTCCAGACTGACGGTCAATTG
This sequence comes from Petasospora xylosilytica, assembly GCA_003708285.2. Classification (NCBI taxonomy): domain Eukaryota; kingdom Fungi; phylum Ascomycota; class Saccharomycetes; order Phaffomycetales; family Wickerhamomycetaceae; genus Petasospora; species Petasospora xylosilytica. The sequence continues at coordinate 185,677 of PPNT02000013.1, read as the reverse complement.
AGAACTGGTTTCGATATTGCCGTTGCCGTCCTCTTGGGTGCTGAGTCCTTCACATTGGCCACCATCCCATTGATTGCTTTGGGTTGTATCATGATGAGAAAGTGTCACTTGAACTCTTGTCCAGTTGGTATTGCTACTCAGGACCCAGAGTTGAGAGAGAAGTTCAAGGGAGCCCCAGAGCACGTGATCAACTTCTTCTACTACTTGATTCATGACTTGAGAAAGATCATGGCCAGACTTGGTTTCAGAACCATTGATGAGATGGTTGGTCACTCTGAGAAGTTGAAAGCAAGAGAGGACCGCACTACCAAGACCTGCAACATTGACTTGTCTCCAATTTTGACTCCAGCTCACTCCATCAGACCAGGTGTTGCCACCAGATTTGTCAAGAAACAGGATCACAAGTTGCACGTTCGTCTTGACAACAAGTTGGTTGACGAGGCTGAGATCACTTTGGACAAGGGTTTGCCTGTCACCATTGACGCTGAGATCATCAACACAGACCGTGCATTGGGTGCTACGTTGTCGTACCGTATCTCCAAGAGATTTGGTGAGCACGGCTTGCCACAGGACACAGTCGTCGTCAACATCAAGGGTTCTGCCGGCCAGTCTTTTGGTGCCTTCTTGGCGTCTGGTGTTACTTTCTTCTTGGAGGGTGATGCTAACGATTACGTTGGTAAGGGTCTTTCTGGTGGTAGACTTGTCATCAAGCCACCAACTGGTGCTGCCTTCAAGTCTTATGAGAACGTCATTGTCGGTAACACTTGCTTCTACGGTGCTACTTCTGGCCATGCTTTCATCAGTGGTGCTGCTGGTGAGCGTTTCGCCGTCAGAAACTCTGGTGCTACCATTGTTGTTGAGAAGATCAAGGGTAACAACGCATTTGAGTACATGACTGGTGGTCGTGTTGTTGTCTTGTCGCACATGGATTCCATCAACGCCTTTGCTGGTGCTTCTGGTGGTATTGCCTACGTCTTGGTTTCTGACTTCAAGGAGTTCTCTGCCAGAGTCAACCACGAGACAATTGAGTTGTCTTCTTTGTCCGACCCAGTTGAAATTGCCTTTGTTAAGGGCTTGATTGAGGAGCACCGTCACTACACTGGCTCTGAACTTGCTGACAGAATCTTGAGAAACTTCAACTACTACTTGAGTTCCTTCGTGAAGGTTTTGCCAACCGACTACAAGAAGGTTCTGGAGGCAGAGAAGCAGAAGGTTGCCGAGTTGAAGAGAATTGAGTCTGAGCAGTTCCTCAAGTCCTTCCAGAGACTGGACCCAGATGCTGATGTCACCAACGGTGATATCAAGAAGAACCGCACCAAGGCCACTTCTCACAGAGCTGGCCACTCTGAGCCAAAGATCCTCGACTTGGAGGACACCATCCAGGACAAGCTCTTGCAGGAGAAGAAGGTTGAGAAGCTTGATAAGGTTCGTGGTTTCATCAAGTACAAGCAGCGTCATGAGACGTACAGAGGTACCAAGACCAGAACCAAGGACTGGAAGGAGTTGTCCAAGGCTTTGTCCAAGCCAGAGGCCAACTTCCAGACTGCTCGTTGTATGGACTGTGGTGTTCCATTCTGTCAGTCTGACACCGGTTGTCCAATCTCCAACGTGATCCCAAAGTTCAACGAGTTGGTGTTCAACAAGCAGTGGAAGGCTGCCTTGGAGAAGTTGTCTGAGACTAACAACTTCCCAGAGTTCACTGGAAGAGTCTGCCCAGCTCCATGTCAGGGTGCATGTGTTTTGGGAATCATCGAGGACCCTGTTGGTATCAAGTCTATTGAGCGTTTGATCATTGACAATGCCTTTGAGCAGGGATGGGTTGTTCCAAAGCCACCATCTGTCCGCACCGGTAAGAGAATTGCCATTGTTGGTTCCGGTCCAGCTGGTTTGGCCTGTGCTGATCAGTTGAACAAAGCAGGCCACTCCGTCACCGTCTACGAGCGTGCTGACAGACCTGGTGGTCTTTTGATGTATGGTATTCCAAACATGAAGTTGGACAAGGGTGTCGTCAAGAGACGTACCGACTTGCTTGAGGCCGAGGGGATCAAGTTTGTCTGCAACACTCAGGTTGACGACTTGTCTGAGTTGAGAGCCGACAACGATGCTGTTGTGTTGGCTATTGGTTCTACCATTCCAAGAGACTTGAAGATCCCAGGACGTGACTTGAAGAACATTGACTTTGCCATGACCTTGTTGAAGAACAACACCCAGGCCTTGCTTGACGACTACTTGCCAGAGATCCGCACCAAGATTGAGGGTAAGAGAGTTGTTGTCATTGGTGGTGGTGACACTGGTAATGACTGTATTGGTACTGCAGTTAGACACGGTGCCAAGTCTGTTGTCAACTTTGAGTTGTTGCCACAGCCACCACAGGAGGGTTCCAGAGACAACCCATGGCCACAGTGGCCAAGAATCTTCAGAGTGGACTACGGTCACGCTGAGGTGAAGGACCACTACGGCAAGGACCCACGTGAGTACTGCATCTTGTCCAAGGAGTTCATTGGTGATGAGGAGGGCAATGTCAAGGCCATCCGCACTGTCAGAGTCGAATGGAAGAAGTCCGAGTCTGGTGTCTGGCAGATGAATGAGATTCCAAACTCCGAGGAGATCTTTGAGGCCGACTTGGTTCTGTTGTCTATGGGTTTCGTTGGACCAGAGATCACCAAGATGGAGGTTCAGAAGACCCCAAGAGGAACCATCCCAACCGTCAACAACGCTTCCTACCAGGTTGAGGACAGGCTCTTTGCTGCTGGTGACTGCAGAAGAGGCCAGTCGCTCATTGTTTGGGGTATCCAGGAGGGAAGACAGTGTGCCAGAGAGGTTGACCAGTACCTCGAGGGCAACACCAAGCTTCCAGGTAACGGTGGTATCGTGAAGAGAGACTTCAAGCTGCTCGAGGAGTTGGCCAATGGCGTTGAGCAGGTTGCATGAACTTGTAAATTTTTATTTGTGCACAGTACAGTTTGTATTTATTGATATTTATAAAGAGTATGATTTGATTATTAAAGAGTTTGCAGTGGCTTGTAGGGTTGATGTTGATGCTTAATCCTCTATGAGTCATGCTCATCATGACTCCGTCATGATAAAGCTGAGCCCTCCAAACGCCGATATCAAAGAACTAGCTCCTATAAGAACTACATATTGATAAGTAACGATTGAAACATAAAATTAAGGATCATTAGTCATGAGCCATGCAAAATGGATGGATGGATAGCGGTTGCGTCTATACTGAGATGTATGCGTTTCACGTTGTAAAGTGCGGAGAAGCGGACCTGTCAAACTTCAAAGAAAACCCCACACATCCTGTCAAGAAGCCCTGTTTGCGGGGAGTAGCGTCTTCACTTGAAGAGTCCCTTCACCTTGGAGAACAGACCACCCTTCTTCTGCTCGGTCTTCTCCCGCTGCTTCGCCTGGTCGTCATTCGCACTGTTCTTCGGTGAGATCATGTTGCCAAAGCCGCCTCTGCCGATGCTCATGGAGTTGTTCTGGCCGTTCTGCCCACTGATGACGGGCGTGATGTAGTCCTCCGGGTCGGCATCCACGTCCTGGAGCTTTCTCGCCATCTTCGCATCCGTGTTCTTGTGCATGTTGCCTGCTCCTCCACGGCCCGTTGAGAACACTGGCTGGAGCAGGTTGGGTGTCTGGGAGCCCTGGTCAACGACGTGTGGCTGCGGCGCCTGTTGGGATGTCTGGATGTTGCCAACGCCGCCACGGCCTGTGGATACTCTGTACTGCTTGGACATGTCGTGCTCGTGGTTCTCTGTCATTATGGCGAGTTGTAACTTGTTAAGAGCAAAATGGTGGGGAGTTGCAGGGTTTTATGGGTTCCTTGGCCACGGCATCGGGTCATCGAAGACGTGACGTGAATTTGAGCGCGGCATTCGCGAAAAAACTTGGCGCACGTGACTTCGGCCGAGGCTTACTGGTTTACTCCACCAAATTGGGATTGATGTGATGTTTGTGGAGTTATGAAGATGGATTAAAGGCTTCTGAAGGTATAATACATCACATGATGTTGCACACTTCACTCAGAAATCAAGAGCGCTACTCAAAGAGCCACCAGGCCCAATTAAAGACAAATGCCAGGAAGTTCATTAAGCCCGAACCGATCTATCGAGTGTATTCACATAAAGTCGTCATCACCAAAGTCATCAAAGTTGTCAACCACAACGTCGGTATCCTTCTTGAAGGCACCGCCCAAGTTGGCTCTGACAGCCTTAGCCTTCTTCTTACCAGCACCACCGGTAGCAGTACCACCAGCCTTGGCCAATCTGGCTTGTCTCTCCTGTCTCTCCTTGTCCTTCAAGGCAACATTCAATGTGGAGATGGCCTTTCTGATGTTCTCGGTGGACATTGGCTTAGCCATATCTCTGATCAAGTCGATAGACAAGTTGGAAGCGTAGTACATTGGGCTCTTCTCGGCGAGGCCGTTCATGACAGGCGTCAAAGCCTTTCTCAACTTCTCGTAATCCTGCTTGGTCTCTGGCTGGAAGAGGGGATGATCCTCAATTGGTGTGTCAGCAGTAAGAAGAGGAGCAGACTGAGCAGCAGCAGCAGCCTTGTTGGCCTTCTCCCTTGGATGCTCGTTCAAACCCAAATCACCAAACAGGTCGGAAGCACTTCTCATGTCAGACTCAAGCTCAGCCTGTTTCTCCAAAGCCTTACGTGTCTTGGCATCAACCTTACTGAGATCAACAGCCTTCGTTGTGGTCTTAGCAGCGGCCTTAGCGGTGGTCTTCTTAGCAGCAGGCTTTGGCTTTGGCTTCTCCTCCTCTTCAGCGTCCCAGGACTCAAGCACTGGCTCGTCGTCATCGGCAAAGTCATCATCCCAGTTGGTAGCCACCTTGGCATCGGAGGTAGGAACCTCGAAGTCGTCGTCGTCTGCTCATTGTGTTAGTGAAACTGCTTCATACTGTGCCGTGTTCCATCGTCAACTGATAGAGAACCACCGAAGATTCTCTTGATGAGCCTCATCTTGGGAGATCAGAGGGCTCCAGAGATGGTCAACAAGGTATAATGCACGGCAAATAACACCCTGAACAAGCACATACCCCAAGACATTGTGAATATTAGTGAATAGTAGTGAAAGAACTGAGTTTGGTGTCACCAAAAAAGAAGGTGTCAGGTGTAAAATGTGGTTGACCCGCCGCTTTTGTGCTTTTTTCGACGATCGCGGGAAAGACCGAGGGTAAAAACAGGGCCGGAACTCGATGTTGACTACTTAATGTCACTTTCAGGCCATTAACTCAGTAATTTTGTATCGCACATGCTCTATTTATTCAGGTCCAGAGGATAGCTTTACCAGAGGCATTGCCACCAACGAGCCAATTCTGCGTAGGATGGAAGTTGGCCACAGCAGGCACACTGGTCATGAGGTCGTGGCCGAGATGAGCCAGCTGGTTTCCATCCCTGTCGTACACATCAAAGTATTTCTTCATGTTGGCGATGACGAACTTCTCCACATGGTCTGCTGGGTACTTGTGCCATCTGGCCTTGAGAATGGAGACCCACTTTCCCGTCTGACAGTTGTGGCGGATTGTGTGGTTTGGAATGAGTTCTTCGTCTCGGAGCGTGAAGTCCTTGGCCCACTTGTGTGCGTCCTTGCCGAGGTTGAAGATTCTGATGGTGTCATCGTATCCGTCACACACGATGTCGTTGGAGTGGTTCCAGTCAGTGGAGGAAATAGACAGACGAGAGGAGTAGAAGCCGGGCATGTGCAATGTATCAAGCCTGTCGTCCCATTCGTCCCACTCGCAAGGCTTTTGATACCTGAGATCATACAGCTTGAGTGTTCTGTCCAGCGATCCTGTTGCAATCTGATCCCTGTTGTTTGGATTCACTGAGAATCCACCAATCTTCTTGTTGGAAAGTCTGAAGATCGGTCTGTTGCTGTGATCGTTTGCACGTAGATCAAGACGGCCAAATTGTCCTTGCATAGTCGTGTAGTACATCTCGTTAGGATGACCCATGTGAATGTCTGTGATACCGGTGTTTCCTCTGTTGATGAACACCTGGTTGGATTTGATCTTGGTGAGGTCAGTGTATCTGATCGATCCATCGTAACTGCACGTGTACACTTTGGTAGTATCCTCCTTGGCGAACTCCATCTTGGCAATGGTGTAGCCGTGTAGTTTGACTTTTGTGATGGAGACATCTTCAGTGTTGTCTGCGTCCCAAACACCAAAGTACCCCTCATTATCACCACCAAGCACGAGCTTTTTGTCCTCTGATGGATGGAAACAGATGTATGTCATTCTCGTTGTACCGATCTTGATGTCATTTGGGACAAAGTGCTCATACAAATCCATCTTTTGAAATTCTTCTCTGACTTTCTGAACTTTCTTAGACGAGTTCTTATCCTTCTTCACCATCTGTTCGTAGAAATCACCAATGGAGAAGGACTTCGAGGAGGAGGCTATTGCGGAAAGCTTCTCCAACAGCTTGGCTTCTTCCTCTTCACCACGCTCAGATTTAACTTTAGAATCATTGTCTTTCAACAGATCCACAAGACTGAGTTCACCATTGACTCTTACGTTCTTGAGCTTCTCCAGCCTCTCTTTCTCGACCCTGGCTCTCTCCGCCTGTCTCTCTTGATCGATCAACGAGGTCTCCGTAGTGGTATTTCCGTGGTGATCAAGCTGGACACCAGCCAATCTCCTGGAACGTCTCGTGACGGGAGGAAGCTCCTTCTTCTCCCTCTTGACTTTTGGCTTTGGAGTTGGTGCTTTCTTATCCGTCTCGGTCTTGATCCTCTTGGCGATGTCGCCTGATATGGAGTTGAGGTTGAGCTGACTGAGGAGACGCTTGTTTCTCTCAATGTTGAGCCTTCTCTGCTTCTCGAACTCGCTCTCTTCCATAGTGTCAACGATGATTGGTCTTCTCTTAATTGAAGGCAAATAAGGAGAAGTTCACACAGAGACGCGTCGCTTTTTCGTGTCGCGTTGGATCGCGGATGAAAAAAAGCTTCAGCTCCATCATGAGCTCATCGTCATTTCGGTGTGGAGACGCCTTCAAGAAAAAACTCTGCAAAATGTCCAACATCCTCAAAGTATTCAACCCTCCAGAGAGCAGGGACTTGAAGCCCGAAGAGTACGAAGATTGTCTTCCCTGTCAGGTCATGGCCACGTTCTCCTCGCTCGCAGCCGGTACTTGGTTCGCCACTGGGCAAGTGTTCAAAGACGACAAGCTCACACCGGAGGAGAGTCTCAAGAAGAATCCCCAATGGTGGAGAAACACCATCAGAGCGAGTGGATATGGGTTAATTGCTTTCGGAATCTACAGAGGAACTGAAGGGTGGCTATGGAACGCCGGGAAGTACGACGACAAGGAGAAGCTTGACAAATGATGACATGGCTTGAATGAGTTTTAACGAGCGTTACGAAAAAATACTAAGACATGACTATAAATGCACTCCAGTTTCGTTCTGTAGAGGATAAATTATGTATGCGGACATCACTTCTTTGCTGGCTTCTTCAGTTTCTTGGCCAAGTGTCTCAACAGCGGCCCACTCTCTTCCTTCTCATACTTCTTCAACAATCCCGTTGGCATGTTGAGCAGTTCTTGTGGTGTTGGGCGCTCGTTCTGCTTTTTGAGACAAATATCAACAAAGTCACACAACTCCTTACTGTACTTCTCTCTTGGCAATGATGGCGGCTCCTCATTCACGATTCGTTGTAGAAGATCCAAGATACCATTTGGTGTATCTTTCTTTCCGAAGGGGAACTCTCCCGTAGACAGCTCGATTAGCATCAAACCAAGTGACCACACATCTCCCTTTATACTGTAGACATCACCCTGGATTCTCTCTGGGGACATATACGTCGACGTTCCGACAAATGTGTCTGCGATGGAATTGTTGTTGAGCTCACGACTCACGCCAAAGTCACAAATCTTCACCTCGCCCTTGGAGTTCAGTAACACATTCGACGGCTTGATGTCTCGATGGATAATCTTGTGTGATGTGTAGAGGTAGTTGAGACCCTGTAGCACTGCGTATGTGATTTTGCTGAGGTACACTTCTTTGAGGAAGCCCAGTTTTTGGAGAATGTGGTCGAGTGAGAGGCAGTCCATGTACTCTGTACAAATGATGACACCGTTGGAATAAATGCTGGACACTTCTTCTGATGTTGGAATGATTGTTTGCTTGCTCTCAGTGGCGGATCCGTTGGCAGTCCCATCAGTTTGCGTCTTCTCGCTTGTGACCGTTGATGTGGCCGAGCCTCCGTTGTCAATGAACACTGCACCGTAGAAGTCAATGACATACGGACTCTTCACTTCGTTGAGGATCTTCAACTCTCGAAGGATCTGGTTCTGCACTTTGAAGTTCTTCTCAAACATGATCTGCTTTTTGGCCATGATCTTGTTTGTCGGGACGTGAAGCACTTTTGAAACAACACCACTCTGGCCCTCTCCGAGCGTGTTGAGCGTGAGCAGATCCCGCTGCTTGAGGCCAAACGTTTTGTTGATGGAGAGAGTCAGCTTCTCGAAGTTCTCCAGCAGCTCCAAGTCCTCTGGTCTCTGTGATATGGCGGACTTCGGCGTCTGTGAAGGGGTTATGCTGAGGCCGCTAGGCGAGTTGAGTGCAGACGGGGTGGCGGACTGGGGCTCATCGCTGAGTGTGAGCTTCTTCAGGTTTCTCCTCTTGAGAGTCTTTGGCTGGAAGATAGACGGGGCCTCCTCAGGTGTTCCAAGCAGAGGCGTGTCTGAAGAAGCTGATATCGGAGGTGTCTGGAGTGGCTTCGGGCAGTTGTTGGAAACGTTGTCCAGCACAATCGGCGGCAGTGGCTTATTTCTGCTGGCATTCAAACTCAGAGTGGAGGACTTGCGATGTGACATGTTGTGCCTGCCGCTGGAGAGAGTCTCTGCTGCTGTGGAGGCTGCTGTTTGCGGTGTTGAGCCTCTGGAATCTCAGCCTTCACCACTTCGAAATTCCCCGTCTCGCGTATGAGGCTGCCCACAGTGAAGCGCGCGGAAAACAGCAATAGACGCGAATTAGAGATAGCACTTCCTGGTTAGGTAGTCAAGAAAATGGAATATATACTTGAGAATTAGTGAAAGCTTCCGGATGCGGAAGTCAAGCGCGAACGATCGAGCGGCGGTGAGCGGCGGTTGGACGAAAAATCACCGCAGAGCCCGCCACCAGCGTTGGTTTCATAATGTTACAGAACCGCCTTTTCCACTACTTTCCTCAGTTCCACAAGACACGAGACACGTCACAAACGACACGTGGTCCATTGCACACTTCACTTGACTTCTCCGCTTTTCAAACGCCCCGCTGGCCCACTTTGCCGCCAACAAGACATCTTTGAAGGTACAGTCAAGACAACACCACGTTGCAGCTTTGACACATCAACACAGAACACAGAACACACAACACGTATACACAATGTCGGAGGATTGGAAAAAGAATCTGAACATTCCAGAGAAGGACACCAGACCACAGACAGAAGATGTCACCAAGACGAAAGGAAACTCCTTCGAGGACTTCTTCCTCAACAGAAAGTTACTCATGGGTATCTTTGAGGCAGGCTTCGAGAAGCCATCGCCTATCCAGGAAGAGAGTATCCCTGTCGCCCTTGCTGGCCGTGATATTCTTGCCAGAGCCAAAAACGGAACAGGTAAGACCGCCTCTTTCATCATCCCAACATTGGAGAAGATTAAGCCAAAGGTCAACAAGATTCAGGCGTTGATTCTTCTTCCAACAAGAGAGCTTGCATTGCAGACTTCCCAAGTCGTCAGAACTTTGGGTAAGCATTTGGGAATTGAGTGTATGGTCACCACTGGTGGAACCTCGCTCAGAGATGACATTATGAGATTGAACGAGACTGTCCACATTGTTGTGGGCACACTAGGGCGTGTCTTGGACTTGGCCGACAGAGGTATTGCAGACTTCTCCAAGTGTGGTATCTTTGTCATGGACGAGGCTGATAAGATGCTCTCCCCAGAATTCCAGAGTTTGATTTCCCAGATTTTGACCTTCTTGCCAGAGAAGCGCCAGACACTGTTATTCTCCGCCACCTTCCCACTTTCCATTCAGCAGTTTGTCGCTGAAAACTTGAACAACCCCCACGAGATTAACCTTATGGATGAATTGACTTTGAGAGGTATCACAAACTACTACGTCTTTGTTGAAGAGAACCAGAAAATTGCCTGTTTGAACACATTGTTCTCGAAGCTTCAGATCAACCAGTGCATCATCTTCTGTAACTCGGCCAAGAGAGTTGAGTTGTTGGCCAAGAAGATTACAGAGTTGGGCTTTTCATGCTACTACTCCCATGCTAAGATGCCACAGGATGCCAGAAACAAGGTTTTCCACGAGTTCAGACAAGGAAAGGTTAGAACCTTGGTCTGTTCTGATCTTTTGACCAGAGGTATCGACATCCAGGCAGTGAACGTTGTTATCAACTTTGATTTCCCAAAGACTGCTGAGACATACTTGCACAGAATTGGTAGATCTGGAAGATACGGTCACTTGGGTTTGGCAATTGATTTCATCACTTGGAACGACCGTCAGAACATGTTCAGAGTTGAGAAGGAGCTTGGTATTGAGATTCCAAAGATTCCAAGTCAGATTGATGAGAGCTTGTACGTCGCCAAGAACACTAAGACTGTTCCAAAGCCATTCCCAATGCAGAGTCTTCCAAACGCCAACACTGGCGGCTTCGGATACAAGGGCCAACCAGGTGAGCAGACCCAGCAGACTCAGCAGCCCCAGCAGCAACAGCAGTACACACCACAGCCACCTGCGGAACAGAAGGCCACCTACAAGACCTCCCCACAGCAGCACAACACTGCTCCACAGGTTGCCCAAGCCCCAGCCCCACCAACGAGTCTCCCACAATCTTTCACTCAGCCACAGCCAAGTCCACAGATTCAGCAGGCCCAGCCTGGATTCCCACCACAGGGATACCCAGGTTACCCACCGCAGGGCTTTCCACAGGGATGCCCTCCACAAGGCTTCCCACCGCAGGGCTTCCCACCACAAGGATTCCCACCTCAGGGATTCCCACCTCAGGGCTATCCACCACAGTTCACTGCCAAGTCCCAGCAATGAGCTTCTGATTTGATCTGTGATGACACGTTACGCCCCACTCTTTGATTTGTTCCACTAAAGAAAACCCATTAAAAACACAAAAAAAAATTACCTTCACTTCTTTGCTTTCAATTACTTTTGTTACTGTCTTGTTGTTTTTGACCCAGATTGTTTTGATCATTTGTCTTTTGTCTCGATTCGTCAGCGTTGGTTTGCTCATGGTTTTGAGATACATTTGGTTTTCACAGGATCTGGATTGTTGATTCTACGGTTACGATAAGTTACGCTTGTGCACTTTTGTTTTTCTGTCCCTTTTGCTTGACCTTCTGATACGTTGGGGGTGTCGGGCTCTGGGGAGACAGCGATGCTTGGGAGGTTTGTTTCGATCTTGGTCACCTTTTTTCCTCCCACTTGTTGTCCAGTATGTTGAATTGAGTTAACATCGGGATGTATTATAATATCATACACGGTTACCTTTCCCCGTTTGTTAAAAGAGCACCAGTAGACCAGTAGTAGTGGAGTTGATCGTTGATCCAGCCACTCTCCGGAGTCAGATGTGGCCCGAACCGCCGCTTTCGAAGTCAACTTTCAAATTTTGCCGCTTAATTAACATCCGCACACCACCCATCGCAGGCCTCCGCAGTTAACAAATTTGAACTTCTCTCAAGCTACTCCTTCTCTTTGTGAGTGCAGAGGAGGACCATCGATCCCAACACACCATGTCTCTCAACCTGCTCGTCATCGGAAACGGTGGCCGTGAACACGCCCTCGTCTGGAAGCTCGCCCAGTCGAAGACCGTCAAGCACATCTACGTCGCTCCAGGTAACGGTGGTACTGATCTCCTTCCAAACGTGACGAACGTGGCCATTTCCTCTTCCAAAGCCGACTTCGAGAAGCTCGTCGCCTTTGCCCAGGAGAAGAACATTGACCTTGTTGTTCCGGGCCCAGAGGAGCCACTCGTCAACGGTATCGCCTCCTGTTTCAAGAAGGTTGGTATCCCAGTCTTTGGCCCATCTGAGAAGGCTGCAGCCATGGAGGGCTCCAAGGCCTTCTCCAAGGACTTCATGGCCAAGCACAACATCCCAACTGCTGCTTTCAAGAACTTCACAGACTACGAGGCTGCCAAGGCTTATGTCCAGAGTGTCTCTCACAACGTTGTCATCAAGGCCTCTGGTATCGCTGCCGGTAAGGGTGTTCTCATTCCAACCAACAAGGAGGAGGCCTTTGCTGCCTTGAAGACCGTCATGGTCGACAAGGAGTTTGGCGCTGCTGGTGATGAGGTTGTTGTCGAGGAGTTCATGGACGGTGACGAGATTTCCATCCTCACATTGTCCGATGGTTACTCTTACTACAACTTGCCAGCTGCCCAGGACCACAAGAGAATCGGTAACGGTGACACTGGTTTGAACACTGGTGGTATGGGAACTTATGCCCCAGCCCCAGTTGCCACTCCATCTCTTATGAAGCAGATTGATGACACCATCATCAAGCCATCTATTGATGGTATGAGAAAGGACGGCTTCCCATTCGTCGGTGTCTTGTTCACCGGTATCATCATCACAGCCACTGGACCAAAGGTGCTCGAGTACAATGTCAGATTTGGTGATCCAGAGACTCAGTCCGTCTTGCCATTGTTGACTGAGGACACCGACTTGGCCCAGGTCTTCCTCGCGGCCGCTGAGGGAAGATTGGACTCTGTCGAGCTTAAGGTCAAGAAGGACACTTTCGCTACAACAGTCGTCATTGCCGCCGGTGGATATCCAGAGTCATACAAGAAGGGTGACAAGATCACAGTTGACGAGGACATTGAGGCTCTCGTCTTCCATGCAGGAACAGTCAAGAAGGAGGATGGCTGCGTGTACACTAACGGTGGAAGAGTCATCGCCTCCACTGCAATTGGCGGCTCCGTCGAGGAGGCTGTCAAGAAGGCATACGAAGGTGTTTCCAAGATCCACTTCGACAACAAGTACAACAGAACAGATATTGCACACAGAGCATTCAGAGATGCCAACAAGGAGGAGGGACTCACATACGCCACTGCTGGTGTTTCCGTGGACAACGGAAACTTGCTCGTGGAGAACATCAAGGCTATGGTCAAGTCTACAAGAAGACCAGGTGCTGACTCCGACATTGGTGGATTCGGTGGTGTCTTTGACCTCAGTGCTGCTGGATACAAGACTGACGAGACATTGCTCGTTGCCGCCACAGATGGTGTTGGTACCAAGTTGAGAATTGCCCAGATCTTGAACACACACGACACAGTCGGTATTGATCTTGTTGCCATGAACGTTAACGACTTGGTCGTCCAGGGTGCTGAGCCATTGTTGTTCTTGGACTACTTTGCCACAGGTAAGCTTGACATCAACATTGCCGCAGACTTCGTCAAGGGTGTTGCTGATGGATGTAAACTTGCCGGTTGTGCTCTTGTCGGTGGTGAGACCTCTGAGATGCCAGGTATGTACGAGCCAGGCCATTACGACACAAACGGTACCGCTGTTGGTGCCGTGAACAGAAACAAGGTGTTGCCAAAGGTGAACGAGATGGCCAAGGGTAACGTTCTTTTGGGATTGAAGTCCGATGGTGTTCACTCCAACGGTTTCTCCCTTGTCCGTAAGATCGTTGAGACATATGGATACTCATACACCGATGTTGCTCCATGGAAGCCAGAGTCCACTATTGGAAAGGAGTTGCTCGTCCCAACAAGAATCTACGTGAAACAGCTGCTCAAGCCTATCCAGAAGGACCTCATCTTGGGTCTCGCACACATCACCGGTGGTGGTCTCTTGGAGAACATTCCAAGAGCCTTGCCAAAGCACCTGAGTGCTCGTGTTGACATGAACACTTTCGAGGTGCCAGAGATCTTCAAGTGGTTCGGTACTACGGCCAAGGTCCCAGTGATGGATCTGTTGAAGACTTTCAACGTTGGTGTCGGTATGGTTGCTATTGTTGAGAAGGAGCACGCCGCTGAGGTTACAAAGTTGCTCGAGGAGGCTGGTGAGACCGTGTACCAGATTGGTGACTTGGTTGAGAGAGGCGATGATGCTGGTACCATCATCGTCAACGCTGAGGGTTTGTACTAGACGCAATCCTCAGGCGGGTTATGTATACTATTAACGAATTAGAGGTTCACGTTTAATATTGGTTCATGAATTATAACAGTGGTCGTATGTACAATGGGGAGACCTGCACGGGGATGATTAGACGGCCTGGAATGGGTTCTCCTTGAGGGCGCGCTGGATCTGGTTCTCAACGTTTTGGTAAACAGTGAAGGCGACACCACCAGAGGTACCAACCTTGAGCAATCTTGGAATCCAACCAGCCCAGAACGTCTTGATTCCCTCCTCCATGAAGATCTTGTATGCACACTCCAACGAGTTTCTGTAGAGGTAGTATGTTTCACGACTCTGCATTCTCGTCTTGACAACATCAATAGGCTGTGTGACAGCCACAACCATCACAGAACTCGTCACACCAATACCAAATGTCAAGTAAGTGTTCATCTCGCCACCGTGTGGTGCAAAGAAGGATCGTAGCCATGTGTATGTTCCAAATCTGACCGCACTGTTCGAAGTCTGTCTTATCAGTGTTGGTGCAGTTCCTTGGAAGTATCCTCTGAACCCTCTTGTCTGCCAGATCTCGAGAGCAGCTTGTGTCATTCCAGTTGGCGGAGAGGCATCCCATTTTTTCTTTGCCAAAACCATTGGATGGTTAGCCAATGCATCATGGGACTTGTGGAAGGTCTTCTTAGCTGTAGTCTTTATCGTCTCAGACTTAGGCGCCTCCTTCTCTTCCCCACGCTCGCGTCTGCTGCGAATCAGTGCACTCTCAATCATTGCAGTCTTGATGTTCTCAAATGGGATGATCCAGAGAGACTCGATGAATCCCGTCATGGCACCGGCGACAACCAGTCGTGGAGCAGAGGTCTTGCCGTTATCGTTGGCCATGAACTTCGAGGTTTGATTGAACACGACAAAGCGGGATCCAGACTTGAGTGCATTACCAATATTCAGGGCACCACATCCGCTGAAGTAGTATTTGAGCTGGTGTTGGAGTTCTGGAGAGGCAATGATGCCCTTGGCATCTGGGATGCGACGATTGAGTTGTGATACTGTTTTGGCGAATTCGAATGGGTATGTGAGCGTCGTCTGCACAACAGAAGCCGCCACACCTGCTAGCATAGACGTGAGCAGATTAGGCTGTGGGATTGAGAGTTAGTGTATGGCCAGAATATATTGAAGAAGCATCGTTGCTCTTCTGGATCTCGGAGTCATGCTTACCTCAACTTGCAAGTCACGGGACAGCTTGGAGTGAGTGGAGTGTGACTTCTTGCTGTGAGAGCTGAGTGGAAGCTCCTCGGCCATGTTTGTAGCGTGAATGGACTGGTTCTTTCGCCCTGGAGAAAGTTTCCTGTAGATGAGGAGGTTGGACTTCTGAGCCTTGAGGCCATGAGAAGAGTCCGCGCGCCGGCCGACTAGAAAAATGAGATCCGACTATGATACAGCACGTGACTTGTGAGATCCGGGGGCCAGGGACTAATGAATTGATCAAGACTACTGCTTTCGGAACGTTCCCACGCGTCTACAGGGTATATTTGGGATGGAGAGTATCAAGAGAAACACTACACACGTGTATATAAACCCAGTAGCCAGCCTCGGCGGACAGACCCTGGATTGTCGCGTCTTTGAGGTGCTCTCGGCCGGCAAGAAGCGCCCCAACGGCGCCAATCACTGCACCGAAAAGCGGCAAAAGAGCTCCCGAATCTCCACCATGTGAGGCCCGCAGCCTGCCCCTGCGCACCGCGTCCCAGCGAGTCTTTCCAGCCAATTAGACCGCCGATGTGGGCCGCCACGAGTCCCTGCACTGAGCCTCCCCTCCTTTTCTTTTTCGCGATCCCTTGAAACGCGTAAACTCCCAAATCCCAATTTTTTCCGTGGACTTGTCCTTTTATCAACACTCCTAAGCTCCAAGTCAAGAGCACAAGCCACTGTCATGTCCTCCCTTCCACAGCCAGCTGCTGCCCAGAGCGGCCTCGCTGCCCTCGTCAACAATGGTCCGGTCTCCATTCTTTCGTACTGTGCCTCCTCCATCCTCATGACCGTCACGAACAAGTACGTGGTCAACGGCTTCTCCTTCAACATGAACTTCGTGCTCCTTTTGGTCCAGTCCGTCGTCTGTGTCGCCGCCATTGCCGCCCTCAAGGCCTTCGGTGTCATCACATACAGACCACTCAACAAGACAGACGCTAAGAACTGGTCCCCAATCTCCTTCTTGCTCGTCGCCATGATCTACACCGGCTCCAAGGCCCTCCAGTTCCTCTCCATCCCAGTCTACACCGTGTTCAAGAACCTCACCATCATCCTCATCGCGTACGGTGAGGTCCTCTTCTTTGGTGGCTCCGTCTCTCCAATGACCCTCGGTTCCTTCGTGTTGATGGTGCTCTCCTCCGTCGTTGCTTGTTACGGTGACCAGCAGGCTGATGCCGTCGACTCCGTCTTCAACGCTGGTTACTTCTGGATGTTCACCAACTGTTTCGCCTCCGCTGCCTTCGTTCTCTACATGAGAAAGAGAATCAAATTGACCAACTTCAAGGACTTCGACACCATGTACTACAACAACGTGTTGTCCATTCCAATCCTCTTTGTCTCCTCTTTGCTCTTGGAGGACTGGTCCCCAGAGAACTTGGAGGCTAACTTCACTCAGTCCTCCGTCATTGCCATGGTTGTCTCTGGTTTGGCTTCCGTTGGTATCTCCTACTGTTCCGGATGGTGTGTCAGAGTTACCTCCTCCACCACTTACTCCATGGTTGGTGCCTTGAACAAGTTGCCAATTGCCCTCTCCGGTCTCGTCTTCTTCGACGCTCCAAAGAACTTCTACTCTGTCTCCTCCATCTTCTTGGGTTTCATTGCTGGTCTTGTCTACGCCGTTGCTAAGCAGCAGCAGAAGAAGTGAATTATTTTGGCGACGCCCAGATAATTAATTATCACGACTCGATTGTGCCAATTGACCTCCGGATCACTCGGAGTGTACACTAGTTGGAGACGGTTACATGCCTGGACTTTATAGAATTCATGAAGAACAAACCTCTGTTGTCTCTACATCTTTGCCACGTAGCTTCTTTGTTCCCACGCGACCAGGGTCACAAACAGCCCTTATCACCACGATCCCGGGTTATGGGTCGGACACGTTGATCGGTGATCGGTGATCGACGCGTTGTGGCCTCGATATTTTGGGTCTATGAGTCTCGGAGTCTCACACTGTAGAGGGATCAGTCTAGACTCTGGTATGACTTGCCCTTGTAATCGAATCGCGGCGGGCCTTGTGAAAAGGACAACCCTCACCAAACGCTAAACATCAACGCCAACAAACAGGCGCAAAACAACCAGAAACGAAATGACCATTGAGATCCAGGAGGCTACTAAGCTCACAGCTGATGAGATCTTCCGGAACCACACACTTCATGACATCACAGACCTCTCACAAGCTCTATCGTAAGCATCATCTTTTATCCCAGCTACACAACAGACAACTAACAATACACCAGCAATGCATCCCAAGCGAAGCACAACGAGCTGAGAAACCTTGTGGCATCACAATACAGAGACCTTTTACACACCGCCGACCGGATCATCACGATGGATGGGCTTGCGAAGCGCTGTGATCGAGAACTGTACGACTTGTCCTTCATGTCCACTCCACGACTGACAAAGAACATCAACATTGAGCGGAACGTGGCCAAATGGATCCCAGAGACGAGCGTCCAGATGAGTCAGAAACATGTCCAGGCGCAGAAGAGGGCCGATCTGTTCTTAGAGATGAGCAAGTTGCTCAATCTCAGCGCGGCGGATAGTGCGGTGGTCATTGAGGAGGTATTGAGAGGGCTGCCTACGCATGAGGAGTGGTTTAAGGAGAAGCAGCACGTCGTGGATGAGAAATTGGAGGAACTGGAAATGGTGTTGCTAAATAAGGCGCCATTGATGTCTTTGGATGAGCTCGTGAAACTGGATCAGTTTGTGATGGAGACAGAATGGTTCAACAAGGACAAGTTCGACGATGCGTTATATGACGCTGTTGTCAATCTCGTTACCCTTGAGAACTTGAGATTCATCTTGTCCAAGTTTGAGAAGCTTACAAATAGATTGGAGAAAAAGTACAGAGATGAAGTAGAGGCTACTCTCCAAGAGTTGAACACACTCATGTCTACGATTGACGACAAGGGTGCCAAGTTGGAGTTGTACTCTCTGGATCTCAACGATGATTACCTCCAAAGAATCAAGTTCCTCACAAACGGGCTTGTATATGAGAAATATCAAGACATTGGCACACAGATCAATGATGCCCTGGGAAAGTTGAGCTTCGTCGAAGTCATCAACAAGACCCTTCACGCGGAGCTCAAGTCACAGGTCAAAGAGGTTGTCAAGAGGTTCAAACAACACACTGAAAAGGAGAACAACAAACCTCTCACGAAATACCTCGAGACACTACTTTGAAGCAATTTATACGATCGCAATAAAGTATTACGATGCCACTTAAGGATGCGATTAATTAGATGCAGAGCAAATGTAGTCGTAAAATTTATCCACATAACACATTATAACCGCCGGTGCGCATCATCACTGAAACCATTGATTCCCCTTTGCTGCACTCTTCTTCAAATCCTGATAGTCCCTATTGTTATGCAGCCCAGTTCCTGGCGGATTCCACTCTCCAGTGAACTTTGCCTCCGTGACGAACGGATGCAACATAGCCTGTTGTGGTGTCCATCTCTCCAACGGACTGAGGTGCAACAAGCCCCTAAGCAAGTGCACGAGCGCCGCACGGTCGTTGTACTCCTTCTCAATCATGGTGGAGGTCATGGCCTTCTTGTTCATGGCGTAGTTGACGATGAGCTCCTCGAGGTTGTCTGTGTGGTTGTACTTCTTACCTGGCTGCTCGTCGGTACCCTTCTCGCTGTTGTACTGCTCAAGCGTCTTCATCTGATACTCACCGGATTCATTCTTCTCAAAGAACGACTTGGAATTCTTGCCCATGTCAATCATCCAGGATGGTGGAACGCCCAGCACAGCAACGATCTTGGACATCTGGTCGTATTCTGAACTTCCTGGGAACAGCGGCAGGCCGAGGAAAAGCTCTGCAATGATGCATCCAAGAGACCAAGTATCAATTGATGAAGAGTATGGCAGACCAAGAATGACCTCGGGACATCTGTAGAATCTCGACTGGATGTACGTATACAGCGTCTGTCTCTCTTGACATGCTGATCCGAAGTCGACAACTTTGATGTCTGGCTTGTCTGGACTGATGAGGAGGATGTTCTCTGGCTTCAAATCACAGTGGATGATCTTGGATTCCTTCAGCACACACAATGAGTCGAGGAGCTGTTTGGTGAAGTTGCGCACGAGTCGCGTGTTGAGCCCCTTGTACTGATTCTGCTTGACGAGCTCAAAGAGGTTTGACGACAACAGCTCGAATACCAGACAGAGATGGTTCTTGTGGATAAACTTGTCCTTCAGTTGCAAGAAGTGGTGTTCATCATGTGGGTCAATCTTCTTGTTGATGAGTTCAAGCAATGCAACCTCGGATAAACTCTGGTTCGTAAAGGTAGGCTTCGCCTTGACCACCTTGACAGCAACGAGTTCCTTTGTGTTGAGATCCTGACACTTAACAACCTGTGCAAACGTACCATGTCCCAGAATATCCAACACAAGATACTTTCTGTTCTCTTGTACTCCAAGAACATCATTCACGTACAGGATGTAGTCGTTCTCCTCGTTATCAAACCCATCATTGGTCTTTCCCTCGCTCGGCTTGGTCAGCACCCTCTTTGGATTCTTCGACACTTCATAGTGGAAGTCAGGCGAGCAGAGCGAATACGTGGTGCACAAGTCTGTAGTGAGCGAGAGTAGCGGTGAGATGTTCGTCGACGCCATCGAGGCACGTCTGTACTTTGGCTGTGGGTTCACTGTGGGGTTCAACTCCGCCTTGTTTGTGATCCGGCGCGCCTGTGGAGGTGGTAGCTGCTTCAGCTGTGGATACTGCACAAGAGACTGTCTCCGTGGCATGTTGTAGTATGGTGGTTGGCCATGACTGAATTGAAGTTGTTGCTGGTTCTGGTGCGTCTGGACTGTGGCTACCGATTGACGTCTCTGTGGCTCGTTGAGGTGCACGGGAGAATCTGAGTAGTATGCCGGTGGTGGTGCAGGGGCACGCGAAGGTGGAAGGATGAGAGAGTTCTTACGCGACAATTCTGGGCTCATGTGTTCGTGCTCGTAGATCGTGTTGGGAAGTTGTGGGTTGAATGTTGTCCTCGTCGGGGTTTGCTGTAGAAGCGAAGATTGTCCCGGACCCTGGGCATATTGGTGTGCACTCAGATTCGGAGACTTCTGCTGGTACCATGGGTTCTTGAATTGAGATGTTGGGGAACCAAATGGGGACAACGTTCCCTTTGAGTGAGCCGGAGAACTGCCAAACTCAGAGCTCGATGATAAGCGGGGAGTCACTTGTGGGGGCATGTTTGGGATCGAAGACTGCCTGTATCCATTGTTCCAGTTGATCTCCTGGTTGAATGGTTGCGTGAATGAGTTCTGTCGCTGCTGCTGGTTTGGAGTCATATTGTATTGCGGTACAGCGTTGGATGGTGGTTGCAACGTTGGTATCTGAGGTTGGAGGTTCGGCGGCGGCATCGAGTTTTGTTGCTGCTGCTGTTGCGGGTGTTGTGGTTGCTGTGGATGCCTGTCATCCAGAGATGGCTGCTGAGAGCTATAGTGATATGACATTGTGGGGGCCCTCTTTTGAATCTCCGATGTTGCTTGATCTGTTTGGCTAGCCAATGTAGTTAACTATCACGACAGTGTGTGGCTTCGGGCAACGTGTTGTGGAGACGAAGATGATGATGCAGGTGTGTGTGTAGCGGCGGAGATGAGGGCAGTGCAAGATGTGATACCTGTGCAATGGATTCAGGGCAACAACTCGGGCTTGATGCTCTGGGGAGTCTCGTTTGTCCCAGGAAATAGAGGGGTGCGTGAGCTTGACAGGTGTGTGATCAAAGGGTCTCCTGGGTGGAATTGGAACGCCAGGGTGGATGAGGAATGCAAGCTGGTTGTAGCAGAGATGCAGAAGAGCCTGAATCAATGAAGACCGGAAACCAAACAGAGACACAGAGCTGCTGACGGAGGCTGTTTCCTTCACGCGTTGCCAGTTCCCAGTTGCTTCCCATGGCCCACATTCGGCCTCAGCCCGACAGCAGCCAAAATTCGCGAAAGTTCGCGGAGCTCGCTTAGTCATCGGTGACGTAATCCACATCCGGACCCCACGCTTTTTTTCTCGGCTCCCCAGGGCCCATCACCACCTGGTGGCATCTGGAGCAAAAAGGGAGAGAGACACCCACAGCAACGCCTTCATCTCATACAATCGGCTGAAGAGCACCTCAACAACACACGACTGGTACTCCCCGGAACAGCACATCGCCCATTGTTCCGCTCTGCCGCCCATACACAGGACCCCGACGCCTACCACACCAGAATCACCCCACGTTTCCAGGGGCGCCTCTAGCTCTCGTTTGCTCCACGCAACACACCATATCTTGATTTTACCCCTGGCGCCTACCAATTGGGTAATTGGGTCCATCTTACGATAAACACACACATATACACATCCCAGACACACAACCAACGATGTTGCCGGTATTGCGCCTTTCCAGATCTGCGCTTTGTTCGAGCAGGGCCTCGATCATGATGCCACACAGATCGTTCCACTCGAGCCCTGCCGCCCTGGCCTTCAAGGAATGGAAACAGCTCGAGGATGACGCAAAGAGGGACTTCATCCACAAGTTCGTGGCGCTGTACAAGGAGAAGAACGGTCACACGAAGAACTACTACAAGCAGCTGGCGTCCGGCATGGACGAGCACGACGACATCCCAGCCATCTTCGGGCTGCTATACAAAGACCTCGTGGAAAAGGAGGCGAGACAGGAGAGCACTGCTGAGTTCCCTGCCGAGTTCTTCGATCTGCTGGTCAAGGAGTAGCAGTGGTAATACATGATTTGCAATTGGCAGGTGGTGCGGTGTAGAGAGCATGATCGCTCGGGTGGAGTCGGGGCCAAGATTGCGCCGACGTTAACTATGGGGTGTCCGGGTGGTTACCCGATGCGGAAGTGGTAGTCGCCCCGCACTGGCGCACTGGGGCCACTCCCCTCACTTCCCAGTAGGCTGACGACGAGAGGGGCTACGCGTGGCTCAATTATAAATAGCGAAGGTTCCGCACAGATCTTGAGATTCTTTCTCACACCGACGACTCACACTAACACCAACAACAAGCCATGGCCCTCCTCACCAGCACGCTCAAGTACCTCACCAAACCCACAACCATTACCCTCATGAGAGGCCCCGCAGCAACATCGCTATCTCTCTTCCAGCAACAGTCCAGACAGGACCTCGACCGGCTCCGTGATCAGTACCTCTACCTCAAGCAATACTCGTACCTGGACTTTGCCTCGCCATACAAGTCGTGGATCGAGCTCGAGCACAACGAGCAGGAGCGGTTCGTCAGCAGATACATCCGCCTCCACGAGCGGACCGTGGCACCAAGACACCATCCCCGCTCCGTGCGCAACGCTCTCAAGCAGATGGAACGTGAGAACAAGGATATCGACTTCATGTTCTGCTGGCTCTACGAAGGTCTCCGTGATGCCGCTGTTGAACAGGCCAAACAGGCCGAGGCGGTGATCAAGGACGACACGTTCGACTTGCTCGTCAAGCGTGAGGAGCTCTGAGCCACCCGCCACTCTACTACACTCCATCCCGGCTGGTCCCCAAGCACAGTCGACTCCTGAACCCTATAGGGAGGGGATTCAGCCAGGAACCACGTACACACACCACTATTTATTGACTCGATGGCATTTCCCGCGCCGGCGCTCTTCTCTGGATGTTGGACACCACTGGTTGACTGGACGGAGAAATCCTGTCTGATATCGCCTGCTTTGGATTGAGAAAGAGGGAGAGCACGAGGATGCCTGCCCCGTCGCACTATTTATAAGTCGCAGTTGAAGTTCGTGCCTGTGGCCTTTCTTGAACCGGTATGAGATTGGCCACGTATCATGGGCTCGTTGGATGCTGTGCACGCTATTTATTGGTGGGAGCAGAAGTTGCTGCTGCCACCGCCTTATTTATTACGAAGCTCATGAGTATTTTGTCTTGTTGTTCTGTTTACAATGCATTCCTTGATCTTGATGATCAGCTTAAAAACATTCAGCTTCGTAGTACCTACAAGCTCTACATGGAGTCAGGAAAACGTTCTAACGTCAACGGCACGCTTAGCGCACACGTGTAATATTTTTAAGAGTGTACAAGAGTGAGTTTGCTTCAGCCATAGTATCAACAAGACTTCCTGCCACAGATGAGTTATCGTGATCATCTGAGGAAGGATACAACCATAAAAAGAAGAAAGCAGGATTCGTAACAAGAGGCGGAACATGTCCACCTGGGTTCAACACCACCCAAAGCGGGGAGACAAGAAAGACATGCTCGAAAGAGGAGAGTATGGACAGGATGGAGTGCTTAGGCGCCGAGTGCAGCCTGCGTCTCTGGGAGAGGAGGAGCCATAGGCTTGTTCTGCCAAGCCATGTAACGCTGGAACATCATACCAACACCCTCGAAGACACCGAGCAAACAGGCACAGGTAATGGCTGAGTTTCTCGTGTGCTTCCAGCCACCTCTGATAGCAAGAGCACCACCAGTGAAGAATCCTGCGATGATGGCGTTGAGTGGGTCCTCTCTCTTTCTCACAGCCTTGACGGCACAGTCAAAAGTGGAGAACAAACCACCCCAAACACCAAAGTTTCCACCCACAACTGGCGCACGCGCCTTGATGGCGGAGATGGAGCCTGGGAAACGCTCGCCGTATGGAGAGTTTCTGAAGCCCTTGATACCGTGCCACACACAACCACCGATGGCCTGTAGGAGTCGTTAGTAAACTTTTTCTCGAGCTGGTTTCGCCACAGTGACGGCGGTGGAGGCGAGGAAAATACGTACACCCATGGCGAAGGCACCACCGAAGTCGTTGAGGATGACGATGGGACATGGGTCCCTGGTGTGATCTCCGGATTCTGACATAGTTTGAGAAGCGTGGGGTCTCTAAACAAGAAACTCAAAGGTGACCTCCACAAGATGATCAACTTTTCAGCGGCGGTGAGTCCGGCCGCCGAAGCAAATTCGCGAAATGGGCACTGATTACGTAACTGGTTACATAATTGATGAGCTCTTGTGGGGAAATGAATGTAGCCGTTCTCTTCCAGGCATCCACAGCTTCTATAAGGAATGCCTGAGATCAGAGAGTAGAGAATATAAGTTCCCACCCTCTCTCAGCAAGGGACTGTTGGAGCCAGCTAACATGGAGCATCCAGTCCTCTTGACGGCTCGGCGACGTGCAGAGAGATTTGATAAATACTGAAGATGGTGTTTCTTTGGGCACTCCTCTTAGATGTCTGTAGCTCCCATATCCAGAACAATGAAGTCTTTACATGGTCAGTCCATTGGCCAGTTGGTGTTTGAGGCTCGCTGCTTACCGCTGGCTCAAGACTCAAGCGCGTCTGGAAAGGTGCTTGAAAGCTGGAATATCATCACCCCGTCAAGCATGAGCCTGTGCTCTTCAAGTATGACCATACTGACTGGGCCAGCTACTCTTGAAACATTCAGTATGAAGTCTAAATGAGAACACAGTGGCAAAAGAGCTCAGTCTTTCAAGATTTTGGGAGTGGTGTGAGAGTGGCCCTACCTGACCGGAACTTCAATATCCGGTCACCGAAGCGACCCCTTGCAGAAGAACAACACCTATGCGGCTTCTAAAACACAGCCTTGGGGAGAAGGATTTGGTGGAGGAGAAGTTAAAACTTGAAGGCACACGCTCCAAAAGTCCAGCAAGACCCTTGTTCACGAATTCCACGACGCGCCGCCTTCCCGTGTGCCTGGATGGTTGTTCATGTCCCATGACGAAGATCCTCGCTTCAAAGACACGGGGCCCCCGGAGAAGATGCCCAGAAAACGCCCAGAAAGCTTGGAGAGCGGGTCTGGAGTCGTGGAATGATCAAGACGATAAAAGAGCTTCAAAGATAGACCAGAACCACCTTTAAAGGCCGCCAACCACGCTACAACTTGCCACAAGCCCGCCAAAAATAGACCGTTCGAGACCCACGGGCTCACGCGCAACTGCAGCCGGATCTGAAAACAACAAAGCCTTGCTCCCACGTCCAATTTTGCTTGGCTCTCCTCCCCGGCAAAGTGCACAAACACCGCTCCACAAGGCTCATCTTCCATCACCACAACCCACCAGAAATCCTATACAAATAGAGCCCAGTGCCCTTGAAACCACCTGGTTTCCCCACCGAGTACCTGCTTTACCCCCATCACCACACTACACAGCCATGCTCAAACCCACGAGGCTTAAAGGCGCCCGTCTGACCACGGTCTCGCTATGTTCAGTGCTGCTCGTGCTCACGCTGCTTCAGCTCTTCCATTTCTACTCCAGCACAGACTCCATCGTCCAGACAGTGATTGACGGGGAGCACACAGATCCCTCTACATCACAGCAGAACGAGTACTTCCACAACGATGGGCTCAAGATCATCAAGACAAAACCCGACAAGGAATCCCAGGCTCAGGCCATTTCTGAATCCATGACTACAGATGAGGATGTGTTCTTCATCCATGACTTCAGCGACGAGGAGTACTATGGCAACAAGGACTATGGTGACTACTCGGACATCGAGAGCATCGACAAGGCTCTTGTGAGAGACACAACATTCAAGTCCTTCATCAACGACAAGGTGCTGCAGGCCGTGCTGGACTCGGCCCCCACTGCCAGAGTGATCAACAACAAGGTGCACTACGACAAGAACAACCCAAACCCGATGTCGTGGGACCACAAGATCCCAGTTTTGGATGGCATGCTCAGAGAGAACAGAGGAAGTGACCCGATCAGATCGAAGAAGTACCTTGAAAGTTATCTCCAGCTCAAGGATGACGAGTTTGAGAGTCTACAGCAGAGTCACGACAAGATCATGGAACTTCTGCCTGACAAGTATCCTGAGGAAGTTGAGCGTGAGATTGGCGGAAAGGGAATCCTCTATGCCGGTGGTGGACAATACAACTGGCTTGTCTTGCTTTCACTCAAGATGCTGAGAGACACCGGTTCCAAACTCCCAGTTGAGGTGTTCATTCCAACAGACTCTGAGTACTCTGCGGATCTGTGCACCAGAGTCTTCCCGGCGTTTGGTGCCAAGTGCATTCTCATGTCGAACTACATTGATACCAAGAAGTTCAAGCTTAAGGGATACCAACTCAAATCCATGGCCCTGCTCTTGACATCTTTCGAGCACGTCTTGATGCTTGATTCTGACAACATCCCAATGAAGAACCCAGACGTCCTGTTCATCAACGAGCCATACACAACGAACGGCCTTGTCGTGTGGCCAGATTTCTGGAGACGCTCCACAAATCCAAAGTTCTACGACATTGCACGCATCCAAGTCAACGAGACACACCAGGCCCGCTTCTCCTATGGCGATGAGAGAGACCACCCAACACTTGAGTCTATCGAAGACTGGAACGAGAAGGTCTCATACCATGACTTGGAAGGAGCATTCCCTGAGGCGTCCTCTGAGACGGGCCAGCTGCTCATCAACAAGAAAACCCACGCCAAGGCAATCTTCCTCTCGTTGTACTACAACTACTACGGACCAAACTACTACTATGGTCTGCAAGCTCAGGGCCAGGCCGGTGAAGGTGACAAGGAGACCATTCTCGCTGCAGCACATAAGTGTGGGTTGCCATACTACCAAGTGCAGGAGTACATCCGCGAGTATGGAGAGATGACGGGCACCTACACCTTCCACATTGCCGCCATGGGCCAGTACGACCCTATCATTGACTATATCCAGTCGTCTGACCCTGAAAAGTTCAAGTCTGGGGACCCCTACGATCGTGACGGGAACAACTACCTCACACACCGCTACGCCAAGTCCGAGACGCTCTTCCTCCATTGTAACCAGCCGAAGCTGTATCCGTGGAAGGTGGATGGCAATGGCTTCAGAATGATCCACGACGGCAACGGTGACCGCAGACGTCTCTACTCGAAGGCTCTGATCCAGGAGCTCGGGTTTGACGCAGAGGCAAAGATCTGGGAGAGCATGCAATGGATCCTGTGCAAGCATGGGGATATCACCATCAAGGGCATGCGTCAGCCTGAGAAGTGGTGTGAGAAGGTTACTGAGCAGCTTGAGTGGCTCAGGGGTGATATTCTCGAGGATGGCGTGGATGCTGCTGCTGCTCATGGATTGAGTCCTGAGGATGTCGCTGCAAAGCTTGAGACTGAGAGAGTCCAGAAGGAAAAGGAGGAGGCAGAGAAGAAGAAGAAGGAGGAGGAACAGGAAAAGAAGGATGAACAGGAAAAGAAGAAGGAGATGGAGAGTGAGGGTGAGAAGATCAAGGAGGATGAGGAGAAGAAGGAGCAGGAGGAGAAAAAAGAGATTGTCCAGCAGAACAATGTTGTTGCTGTTGATGATAAGCCAGGAGACTGAGTCGCTGGCCTGTTGTGGCGGGTTGACTCTTTTCGTTATGAAGTTTATGCACTTACTCTGCTGTTTTGATAGCTCAGGTTGTTTATTCCATATTTTAGACTGTTTGTTTGTTACAATTCTTTGTCGTAGGTACACAGCAATCAGTCTCGTTCAGATGCGCTACCGATCGAAAAAACAACATGGCGGAAGACACCAACTACACCAACACAATAGTGTTGCTTCAATGAAAACAACAACAAGCGCAATGGAGAAGAACATCGGAGACAAGGACCAACAGACTGAGGGAATTGCTGCCAGTACACAGACCAACGTTGGTCCAGAAGTGAGGCCTGCCCCAGAAAGCCACGAGACAGAAGACGTTGCCGGACACCCACAGTCCAAGAAAGCACGCGTCACCTCAGAGAGCTTCGACTCCAAACAGACAGAGGTAGCCGCAGGACCACAGGGAAAACACAATTATGTCTCCTCTGAATCTGAACAACTGGAAAACTGGATGTCAGAGTTCAACCAGCTCAACAAATCCGCTGGTGGCAAGCAGGTGAGGACAGACCAACAACCAGAGCAAGCGAGAGCGGGCGATTCGACACAGCAAGACATCCATGCTACAAACAAGCAAATAGCTAACCATCAGATTGACGACCGGCTTAGAGGGGTGAAGGAAGATTACCTCAACGGGCTTGCCAACACCGTTAAAGACGCCTACCCGGGGAGCTATGATGACTTCTGGTCACATGTGAGCAGTCCAACGGAGATTATCGAGGCTACGAGGGCTGCTATGAGAGCCAAACTTCTACGTGAAGCAGAAGCTGAAGAGACTGAAGCGAGGGCGACAGAAGAGGAACACAAGCGCTTGGAGAAGGAGAAGAGGGAACCGGTGGCTTGATCTGGCGCTGGCGCGTGATAAGTACACTAGTTATGTAACTCAACAACGATAAATTGAGATGAACGATGAACTACCCTTAATCTCAATGCTCATATGAGATTGAGTATTGAGTTCTGATTTTGCAGAATTTTGTAACTCGGTTTTGTGTCATGAACGAATGGTTGTCCAAGAGGCCGTTGTCATGGCGACGGAAACCAACTTTGGGTTGGAATTGAAAACAGTCCACAAACATCACCAGCAACAACAACAACAACAACAACAACTTCATCGGCGGCATCATCAAACTGCCAACCACAGCACATCCACTCGCTGAACTATGGTCTACAGGAGACCAGCCAATCGCCTGGAGTGGAGGGACGCTCTCATTCTTCTCAGTGCCGCTGAGTCTCACGGGCTCTACAAGCTCCATCACCCCAACAACACCACTGACGACGAGTACAACGACATCATCTTCGAGGAGATCACGAGGGAGTTCAACGTCTATCACAAGCTACTGGAAGGTCAGAGATTGAACATTGAGGAGTGCCAGAAGATGGTGTACAAGTGGGCCTTCTCCCCGATCAAGGCTCTCATTGATACTTCCGTGTTGAAACAAGGTGCTTCAGGAACAATCCTAAGAGACTGCCAGACTGCCTTCAAGATTGGTGCTTCCATCAAGAATGAACACAGGAAACCACTGGGGCCATTGTCTTCCCCGACTCCCTCCGTCTGGCTCGCAGGTTGCAAGTTTCCAGCGGACTATGACGCTCTCCGCCGAGGCATCCAGATTTCTGTCGAGAAGTTGCTTGATCACAACAGGATCTCGTCTAGCCAGAGTGCCGCATGCGGCTGGTTGAGATCCATTGAAGGCATTGAATTGTTTAGTAATGGTTTCTTTCACCCAAAGCGGCTAACCACGTGGAGAAAATCACTTGGAACAAACGACTTCTCTGAGTTGGACCTTGCTGTCGTTCTTGTTGTACTTGGAGGAGCCTCACCCATTGAAGTCCTGCCAATTTTAACTATTGCTTCTAAAGGAAGATACAATGTTCACGACATCTGCCCTTTGTGCTCCTTCCGCATACAGTTCCACAGGAATTTGCAGACCTTCTTCCCATTGGAGCAACTTGCTACTTCCATTGTCCAAAGTTACCGATCGTCCATGATCAGACAGAAGGACTACTCTCCTCCTACACAAGACACAACAACCCGAAGAACACCGAAGCCTGGGAGAAGTACGAGAGATACTCCAATTTTCAGCACACATGACGCGGTGTTGGTACATACGTTGGCATCGATGACTGGTTTCTCTCCTCTCTCAGACCTCTCTGAAGGACTGCATGCTGGTGCATTGACTTTGTTGGGGTTGAAACCTCCGCCTATTCGGTTGCAAGATCTCTTTTGTGGGGAATCTGATGATTCAGAAGCGGAAGACGTGGAGCTCCGGAATAAGGATGATGAGAATGGCGGCGATGAGGAAAGACCCCGTCATGAGGACGGAGGTATTTTCACCTACAAGAAACTGACTGAACCCCCAGCCGTGCCAGGACGTTTGGACTCGATCATTCCATACAAAGACTCTCCCGAGCTGCATCTTCGTGGCGTTCAAGTTCAAAGAGGGCTGATCCATGCTCAAAGAGCAGCTGCTTTGGGGAGTCCCCCAGAAAGCATTGCTACCGCTGAGGCACAGAACCTGAGGCTGCCAGCACGAGAAAGGGCTATTCCACAGCAGGGACCAATGCAACAGCAACAACAACGTCAATCAATGCCACGACAACAATCAAGACCACAACAGTCAAGAGCAGAACAACAATTAATGGAACAACAACAATTAAGGGCTCAACTACAACAAAAGGTTAAACTAACACAAAGGGAACAACGACAACTTCAGCTTCCACAACCACAGCAAGCAGATCGGGTACCAATACTCCAACATCCAAAGCAACAACAATGTCAACCACTTCCTCCACCACCACCCCCAGAACCTAATCATGTGGGCCAACAACAAGAAGCGCCACTGAGCGCGTACCTTGGGTTGCCGGAAGATTTAGTAAAAATGCTCCATCTCCCAGGCCAGCTCTGAGCTGTGATGACCAATGGAGTTAAATCTCTTCACGAAGTATCAGTAGCAAGCGATAACTCTCCACTAATCACAGGGATGAAAGCCAGTTTCCATCGTTGATGGAGAGTGGCCTCCGTCGTCTTCGCGCTCAACGAAGATCGCATCAAACAAATTGATCCAGCCTTCTCCTCCAATCAAGACTCCATCAACACCAACAAACAGCAGCAAAAGACGATGGCGGCAATGCCCCTTGGCGCCCATGAGCAGACACAGTGGCACGAGATGCTCTTCGTGTTCAAGGCGGCGGTGGCGCACGAGATGTACCGGATTGGCTCTGATACGAGCGGGCACCAGCGACGCGTCCTGGAGGAGATTTGCAGGGAGTACAACGTGTTCTACCGATACTCGCACCGCAAGCAGATGCTGACTCCCGAGGCTCTGGAGAAGAAGCTGAATGTGTGGCTGAGTGAGCCAATTGATGACGAGCAGGCACAACAAATGGCGGTGGAAATGGGGCTCGATGGGTGGGCTGCCAGTACTGTGACTGACCTCCACGTACAGTTGATGACTGAGAAGCAGGCTTGTGCTGGACAGAGCTACAATGCCTCGAAGGAGACGCCGGAGAGGGATGAAAATGGTCATGATACACCTGTGTCGTCCCCGCACTTCACTATGGATGCGGAGTTCCACTTTGCAAAGGGAGACAAGTACAGGCAACAGGTACTACAGCTGCTCGAGGCGGCCGCTGCTCGCAAGATTGTTGTGAGGGAGAAGATCAAGATCGGTCCAGAACTCACTGATATTTTGGATACGTTCAACTCGCAGCATAAGAGCACACAGCTTTCGTTGTCATCCTTTACGGCAAAGCTGAGGCCCCCGCTGTTCCTTGAGAAGTTCGTTGGGTGGTTGGTGGAGTTTGGAGGGGCATCTCCCACTGAGAAGTTCATCAGGGCATATGGTCATTTCAGTAAGCTCACTCGTTCTGCCAGACTCAGAAGGGAGCTTGTGGAGAAGGGAGGTGTCGCCTCTGAGATTGAGGTGTTGGCTACGACGCTTGTCATGAGACTCCGGTCTGGATCTGCACTGAAGCCACATCCTTCTGAGCGTCCATACAACTCATCCGATGAAGAAGAGGACAGTCAATCAGCGAAGGATACATCCAAGAACAGCAGTGGGGTTTCTATTGACGTTGGGAAGGAGATCTCTGTCCAGCCAATATCCATCACGGTGTCTCAAAAGGCAACTCCTGCCACGGTTTCATTAACACCAGAAGCTACAAAGGCCACTCAAGAAGCTGATACTCCACAGATGACATCAACACAGGTGAGCAATCAAGAAATCAATGCGTCTCAACCAAACAATGAAAGCATTGCTCCGCCGCAGACCAGCACAAAGGCGATATATGCTAAGCCTGTGGAACCACCAAAGGCCACGCCTGAACTGACACCAAACACACAACCGAAGAGTGTCTCAGTATCTCCCGGAGTTACACGATATGCTGTGCTAGAGTGGGGAATGAAGTCATCACAGGATGTCCCCCAGCCGACTCAACCACCCAAAGAAGCAACGGGCGCAGTCCCTGAGTCCGCAGATGTCGAGATGACCGACACCACGGATGATCCAGTACCGCAAAGGTCACAGCCAGTCGTTGTACCATCATGGGCATCAACACAGAGACTAATGAAGACACCTCAAGTATCGACACAGCCTGTGAAGCCAGTTGAGAAAACGTCCACGCAACCATCCACAAAACCTGTCACTAAACCAGTCCCAACCCCAACAAAGGCACCAGAGGCGCCTGATTCAACTTCATCAACACAACCAGCCTCCCAGAAGAGCCAAAATGAAGAACACAACACTACTGATGACGCGATCGAGGCTGCAATCCGAGCCTTCGAAGCGGACTCGGACGAGGAGATGATTGAGCCAGCAATTGAACCAGTGATCCCACCAGCGACACAGTCTCCACTCAAGTCAACACAGATCCCACTCACATCAGCACAGGTGCCACTGACACAGACGCCATCTTCATTGAGCCAGGCGCAGGATGTGGGGTCTCAGAAGGAGAAGGCATCACAGGCACAAGCACCACCAGAGCCCAAAGATGAGACAGCAGAGCTCATGACGATGTGCAATGCTCTTCTATCCCAATTGAAGGAGACAGCGAAGGCACGCGAGGCCCGAGACGCTGCTATTCTCCTGGAAGTGAAGCGCCACCACAGCTCGATGGATGCCCGCAACGCTGAACTCATTGACCTCCTCCAATCACAGCACCGGGCAAGTGTTGAGAGGGAGACTGCGCTTGTGAGGCAGATGCGTGTGCGGAATGCTGCGCTTCTGGAGAGTGAGAGGGAGAAGCTGGATCTTATCCGTGAGCAGAACGTGGAGAGTGATAGGCTTGATGAGGAGGCGCTCAAGAGATTGGATGGTTTGGTCCAGAAGTTGGAGTACCGAGCGCCTGCTGCTAACAACTGAGCTCAGTATTAATGTCATGCTATGATTAAATGCGACATGTAACCAACTTACCTGGGCATTGTATAGATATGGAGAGTGTTCCACTTCCTTCGCCACCCAGCGCGCCCATCACCTTGAAGGCTGAAGCTTGCGGGCTGAAAAAGTCCGGGGCCAAGTTGTTCTTCGCTCACCATCAACAAACACCCGCAAGCAACCCCCTTCCATACAACACAATGCTGATCACAGAGTCCTTCCACGACGTAAAGACCTCCCAGGGCACTACCCTTCGCCTGTACGTCTTCCACCCGAAGATCCCGAACTACCCTAGAGCCAAGTTCCCCGGCGTAGTGGTGTACTCTGAGATTTATCAAGTGACTGGTCCTGTTGCCCGCTTCGCCAAAAAGATCGCATCAGAGGGATACATCGTCGTTGCACCTTCGATCTACCACAACTTTGTCGGCCCAGAGCCATTGGCCTACGATGTCAAGGGTACCGACGACGGGAACTTGTACAAGGTGGAGAAGCCCCTCGAGTCATACGACGAGGACAACAAGCTCGCCATTGACTACTTGGACTCACTGGAGACATACTCCGGAAAGTGTGGTGCTACAGGAATGTGTCTTGGTGGCCACTTGGCCTTCAGAGCAGTTTACGACAAGAGAGTCAGCGCCAGTGTCTGCTTCTTCCCTACAGACATTCACGACCACGCTTTGGGCAAGGGCATGAAGGATGATTCGCTGAGCAAGAGCAAGGAGCTTGCTAGAAAGGATGCAGAAATAGTGTTGATCTTTGGTACGCTTGATAACCATGTTCCCCCTGCTGGAAGGGACTTGATCAGAACTACACTCAGGGAGAATGGCGTCAATTTCACGTTCATGGAGTTGAACGATGCCCAGCATGCCTTCGTCAGGGATGAGTCCAGTAAGGGCAGATACGACAGTGCTATCACTTCTGCTTGTTTCGGATTCTTGTTTGAGTTGTTCAACAGAAGATTGAGAACTGATCTTGGTGAGAATGATGGCAAGGACATCGTTGTCGAGAACGTTTGTTGAGCGCCTCGGTGGAGTATCTACAGTCTGTTAAACATTTATGATCAATCGTATGCAAATGTTCAAAATAAAAGGGCCATTAACGTAACTCAATCAAATCTAGTCCAGTTCAACACTAGCACCAGGGACGTATGGCTCGATCAAGAACTTTGAGAACTTTTTCAACTTCTCCAAGCCTCTCACCTCGGTGTTCACGAGAGGCACCTTGACCAAGTGGAAGTCCTCGTACAACTCATCCATCTCGTTGAGGTACTTGGTCTGCATCTTTGATCTGGCCTGACATCTCTTGCATGGGTCGTCGTTCTGTGTGAACAGCAACTGGTTGCAGATGATGGAGTTCACGTCGATTCCGTAAGAGTTCAACTCCTGGATCAATCTCTCAGACTCATACAACGACAAGAACTCGGCGATGCACACCACGACGAATGTCGTGATCTCAGGGTCTGTAAATTGCTCATTGATCAAGGCGGTCAACTCCTTCAACTCGGCCATCTTGGTCATCATCTGACTTGTCTGGTCCTGTCCAACAAAGTTTCCCATGAGTCCGCCGAATCTGGAGGTGAGCTCGTCGAATCTGGCCAAGAGCTTCGAGAAAGTCTGTGGCAACTGGAGGAATCTGAGTGTATGTCCCGTTGGCGCGGTGTCAAAGATGATTGTGTCGTACGTGATCTCGCCATTGTTGCTGTTCTGGTTCTTGATGTGTTTGATCACCTCCATGAAAGACAAAGCCTCGTCGATACCCGGAATGCTCGAGGTCAAGTCAGCCACCATACCGGACATTGGGTCGTTCGGATTGGAAGTGTCCAAGTTGGCAGTCAGATCCTGCATTGTGGAGGATGGATCAATCTCCATACATGACAAGTTGTCCATTCCTGTCACTTTGCGTGCATCCTTGCCGAACTTCTCACCAAAGGCATCAGACAAGTTGTGTGCTGGATCGGTGGAAATAAGCAAGTACTGCTTCTTCGGGTTGTTGAGGGCCAACTGGATGGAGATGGAGGAGGAAGAGGTCGTCTTACCAACACCGCCCTTGCCTCCAACAAAGATCCACTTGAGAGTGTCATGGGTCATGATGGACTTGAGCGATGGCTCTGGGGCTTCGAAGTCGTCGGACATTATGTTTATGTGCTGTTCAATGGGGTGGATTCCTTATCGAATGGGTGGCAAACACCCTTGTTGAAACTTCAATTCTTTGCCGCCCATCTCCATCGCCATCGCCACGTTGATCTCCAGATCGAAGGCTCCAGAACAATTCGCGGAGTTCGCGAACTTGTTGAGACCAATCTTCTTTTTCCGAGAGTTGACGCACCTCTCGGAGTTCTGAGAAAAACAAAAAATCTGGACCAAGCTGCTCCGATTGTTCAGCCTCTCGAAGACTTATCAGTTGGCGTGCTCAGTGCTGAGACTGCTGAGCGTGGTTTTGTGTGATGAACGCTGGAAAATAGGGAAAAGGACTATTGTATACACTTGTGGCTCCATTCAGACAGTTCTAAGAACTGCTTGGGCCCCAAAAAGACACTCAATTCCGCTGATTCCTGCCTCAGGTCTCGCAAAGAGCAGCCAGAGCCGAAAGTGTCAAGCGAGCGCGGGTGTTCCATCTCGATTCGCGAAGGTCATCCATCACCATCAGTTGATACCCAAAGAGGGGCTGTTCGCCGCGTAAACCGGCCACCTCCAGGGGGCATTTTGACGTAGGTTTGTCCCAGTGAAATACCGGATTGTCTGTGCTCAGATCAGTCCCCTGATCCACTAAAAATCCGCCGCAACACACACGACTTCGCTCGATTGTTCGCTGCATCTCCGCCGCTGACCCGCTGAGTCATCAGCACACGAGTTCCGGTCGCTGTCCGGCAGTTTTCGCCCAACTTTTTGCGGAATTTGCGCGGGCGGGGTTCCGAGATCCGAGGGTGTTTTCGTTACGCGCACGCCGCACACGCATCGCTTCCTCAAAGCAAAAAAGCACACCCTTCCATTTGCTCTTTTCTTCCTCAGACTTTTGGCCAGTGAGTCCAGCACTTAGCAGCCCGGAAAAGGTCCCAGAACGCTCCTCCAGATCAGGCCCCGTCCCCTCGTGCCCTGCCCGTCTGTCCGAATCCTCGCAAAGCTCCAGCTAAACCACTCTCTGCGAAGAGTTCTTCCGCTCATCGCACAACTCTGGACCGCAGTGCTCATCATCGTCACACGCGCCCTTCCCCTCTTCCATATTCATCTTTGATTTCATATTCAGGATACACCGCTATGTTCTCAAGAATCGTCTCCAAGAGAGCATTTTCCACCTCGGTGAGAAGATTGCAGACTACTCCAAAGCCTGCTCCTGTCACACCAAAGGCTGTTCCTCAGCAGAAGCCATCCTTCATCAGAAAGGCTGGTAAGACTATCTGGAGAACCACTTGGATCTCTACTCTGCTCGCTGCTGCCTACGTCTCGTACCAGATCTACGACGAGTCCAACCCAGCTCCTCAACAGCCACAATCTCCAACCTTGCCAAACGGCTGTCCTAAGAAGACTGTCGTTGTTCTTGGTTCCGGCTGGGGTGCCGTCTCTCTCTTGAAAAACCTGGATACCACTCTCTACAACGTTGTCGTTGTCTCCCCAAGAAACTACTTCCTCTTCACTCCATTGCTCCCATCCGCTCCAACTGGTACTATTGAGCTCAGATCCATCATCGAGCCAATCAGATCCATCTGCAGAAGACTCACCGGTGAGGTTATCTACCACGAGGCCGAGGCCACCGATGTTGATCCAAAGGCCAAGACTGTTACTATCAAGGGAACTGACGGTGTCGTCCAGGCCGTCAAGTACGACTACCTCGTGATGGCTGTTGGTGCTAAGCCAAACACCTTTGGCATCCCAGGTGTCTACGAGCACGCTTCCTTCCTCAAGGAGGTCCCAGATTCCCAGGAGATCAGAAAGAAAGTGTTGCACAACATTGAGCTTGCTGCCTCGCTTCCTGCTGATGACCCTGAGAGAAAGAGATTGTTGTCCTTCGTCGTTGTCGGTGGTGGTCCAACCGGTGTCGAGTTCGCCGGTGAGCTCCAGGATTTCGTCGACCAGGACTTGGTTAAGTGGTACCCATCTGTTGCTAAGGAGATCTCCGTGTCTCTCGTTGAGGCTTTGCCAAACATCTTGAACATGTTCAACAAGAAGTTGATCAAGTATGCTGAGGACACTTTCCACGAGGAGAACATTGCCTTGAGATTGCAGACCATGGTCAAGAAGGTTGATGACAGGGTCATCACCGCCCAGATCAAGAAGGAGGATGGAACTTCTGTCATTGAGGAGATCCCATATGGTGTTCTCGTCTGGGCTACCGGTAACGGTGCCAGAGACGTGACTGTTAACTTGGCCAAGAAGCTCGAGGGTCAGAAGTTCGCCAACAGAGGTTTCTTGATCGACGAGGAGTACTTGAAGGTTATTGGTGACGACTCGATCTTTGCTATCGGTGACTGTACTTTGTCCAAGAAGTTTGCCCCAACCGCTCAGGTTGCCCACCAGGAGGGTATCTACCTTGCCAACCTTCTCATGAACTTGGCCAAGATTGACGCTTTGAGATACGAGTTGAACAAGACCACCGAGACTGGCGAGAAGGGTAAGATCATCTCTAAGATTGAGAGACTTGCCAACTTTGAGCCATTCCAGTACGTCCACATGGGTGCCCTTGCCTACATTGGTTCTGAGAGAGCCATTGCCGACTTGTCCTGGGGTAACTGGACCAAGTTGTCCCTCGCTGGTTCCTTCACCTTCTTGTTCTGGAAGGTGTCCTACGTCGCTATGTGTCTCTCTTTCAGAAACAGATGTTTGGTCGCCTTGGACTGGATGAAGTGTGGTATCTTCGGAAGAGACTCCTCTAAGGAGGCTTGATTGTGGGTCCCATCGCTGTCACTCGTTTTGTTTTGTTCCTCGTGATGCTGTTATTTATGACTTAGTGCTCCGCATGCGTTGCAGATTGGTGCCGTATTATAGATTGTGATAAAGTTATTTGTTAGCACATGGTATGATTTAAGCAGCTCTAATTAATATTGTTTACTTGTCATCTATTAACTAGTGTATCGAACTGAATGTCATGTTTGGCCGGGTCGAGGTGGATGCAGGCCGCCGTCAGCAGCCGGCATGAGTGGTTCAACCCCACACCATCTTCTTGAATCTATTCTCGAGAAGCCCAATTACATTGGCGGATGCCTCTTTCGATGTCATGATGTCCTTATTCTCCATTGTGGATGAATGGCATGTCTTAGAGATCAAGTCAATGATGTACTTGACCTTGGAGTAGTCCATGTCTTGTGGGAACTTGAGTGTGATGAAGTCAACAACTGGTGGTTCAGCGTCCTGGGATGTACGAGGGACAGATGATGTCTCAGTGGTGAACTCCTGATGAGGGATGAAGATCTTAAGACCAATGTTTCTTCTCGGGTTGGATGAGATTGATGTATGGGTGGAAAGGATGTAGGTTCCATACTCCAAGTGATTGACCGACGAGATTGGGATCTCGAGCTTGTCTTTGATCTGTGATATCTTCTCGTCATAATCGACAACGATTATGTTCTTGCTCGTAACCACCAATGACACCTGTCTGAGTGTTGAGTTCTTGAGCTTGAGCTTGTTGAGCTCCATTGGTGACTGAAACCCAGACCAGGATCCAATCAATATGGCGTCATCATCAAGCTTTAGTTCCTCAATGATGTCCTGAAGTGCCGAGTTCTTTTTGTTCAAGTTCTCATTGATCTCGTTTGGGTCCAACACGTTCAAGGTGGACTCGAACTCCTCAAAGATGGACTCACGTTGGTGTCCAAGCAAGTAGTCAATGAAGCACTGCTTGAAGTAGTCACTGATGTATCCCGAGTAGTATCTTGAGATTGTCAAAAATGCGTCGTTGATGAGACCCTTGTAGTTTCTCTTGGAAGTTCTGGTGTAGTCGCCCTTCAATGCATTGGTGGAAGAGTACTGTCTGGATATGTAGTCGCCATTGTCGGCCCACACGTTGTTGTAAGTCATCTGGAAATCCGCCGGTGGTGTCAAGACGTACTTCTCAAAGATGTATCTCTTCAAGATGAACTCAGCAAGGAACTTCTGGACCAAGTTTGTTCTGTCCAAGCAATCAACACAATTGACTCTGAAGATACCAGACTGTGTCTTCTCACATATGGAGTCCTCCCACCCAGACTGCACAAGAAACTGCTCAACAGTCATTGGTTCATCCATGTTTTCCAAGTGTTCCTCAAGGAGCTTCACCACATTATCGAACCGCATCTTCTTGCAGACCTCGTGGAAATCAAACCAGTCAAAGGCAACACCGTTTTCCCTGGCGAGCTTCTCATACGCATCACCAACTGCAACTTCTCTCTTTGATCTCTCAACAAGAGAAATAGAAGCAACATTCTCATAACTATTGATCAGCGTCTCAAAGTGTTTCTTGAATGGTTCCTCACACTTCTCAATGGGTCTCGTCAAGTATGGCACTGGTTTCAACTTGGATGGGTCCTGCTGGAAGAAGATTGGGATGGATCCCCTGAGTATGTCAAACTTGGTGAAGAGCGAGGCATCCGGGAGATAGTTCTCCACTATGAGGATCTGGGAAGTGAAGACAAAGTTGGCAACGTTTCCAGTGTCATCTATTCCACGACGGAGGTATCGAGATCCCGCACGGTTGGTGCTTCGTTTGGAGATGAGGAGGAGCTTTCCTGTGCGAGTCTCATCATAGTGTTGGAGTGCCATTGGTACTGATTTGACAAATCCCTGAATTACCGTTATCCGGAGTGAGGCGGGAAGATCTGATGAGATGTGTTCGTTGTAGAAGAATGGGTTGGTGTTCTCGTTTGCTCTAGTCTTGAGTGTCTCGTCTTCAAAGTAGATGTGTCGTGTAAGATCAATCTCAGTGGAGTAGTAGAAGTCTCCAGTGCTGTAGAATGTCTCCAACTGGCGCTCAAACTTGTAGAGCATTTCACTGGAGATGTGACAGTCAAGGTTCAGCTTTTCATACTTGCGAACTCTGGCTCTCTCAAGGAACATAAGCAAGTTGTTTTCCTTGACCTTCTTTGGAATGCCTCGGAGAGTGATGGCACGATTCAGCTTGAATGATGAGCTGTCACTGTCAAGTTCCTCGTTGGGTTGACTGGGATCATCAACACCGTAGATCAGTTGGTTGACCTTCTTGTTCGAAAGCGCCAGTGAAGCGTTTGACTTGAGGTCATTGGCGTACACGCCCATTCTGGAGAACAGCATGTCCCTGGTGTTCGTGATCTGTTGAGTCAGGTTTGCAAGTGGGTTGTCTGTACCAGTGTTTGCAACGGTACTTTGGTCAGGCTCATTCTCCTCGGTAGCCTGCCCCAGTGAAGCTGGTTCACTGTCTGTTGACATTCTGCTGCTTGACGATGGATCTGATGGGACCTTAAAAGAGTCGACTGCAAGCTCGTACTTCAAGGCAATCACCTGGCACTTTGTGATATTTTTTATCGTGGTCTCCTTGTGTGAGAAGACGTCCTTCTCCTGTACGACGGCGATGAGGTATCCTGGACCGAGCCTCACCTTGCCCACCACATGAATGGCATCAAGACTTGACAGAATGGGATCTGTGGAATCTGCCAATGAGAATGATAATGTTTCAAAGTCCAAGAACCATTTCTCTGTGGATTCTCTGGGTTCGAGTGAGAGGCCTGTGCGATGGAGGTGGATGCGGAGTGGCGCCTGTTGCTGTTGCTCGACGGACTCGGCGGTAAACTCATCAAGCTCTGATGAGATGGATGAAGAGTCTGAGTAGTTGTCCAGTGGCATGATACTCCTCTCCAGTCGCTCTTCTGTTCTTATTCTCGCCTCGGAAGTATGTCTTTGAGGCGAAAGAGAGAGAGCACATTCCTTAAACGAGAGTACTGCGGATCGTGATCACGTCAGACAGTCACCGGTTTCTTTTTTACGTAAAAAAGGTAAACAAAGAGAGATTACAGCAGACACTTCGGTTGTGAAGCTGTCAAAAGGCGTAAGAATGGTCAAGGAGTGTTCCCAAGATCAATAAAACCTCACACTTTGAAGTCCAAAACTGCACTTCCATCTCCACAGAGAGCACACACCACAGACACCCTCGTTGTTGAAACAGGCGTATCGGATCTGAGGCGAGAAAAAGAAGGCACGCGTACTGTTAACAACTCAAGAGTAACAACAACAAACACAGCCATTCACCAAACCAGCGACAAAACAAGCCAATTCACCAACTTGGACATGTCCCGTGGATACAAGCTTGGCTCATGGGAGGAGGCCGGAAAGGATCGACTATTTCTGCTGTTCTCTCTTGTTGCTCACGGTCTGTTCACCAAAGACACTACACATGATCACAGTGTGTATGTGGAAGTCGCCAGGGAGTTCAACGTCTGTCGAGGGCTCGATCATGAGCATGCACTGGTACCAAAGTCCATACATGAGATCATCGACGACATCCTCCGAACATCAGCTACCAAGCTCACACAGTTTCTTCCGATAAGCATGTACGCAGACGAAAGCATCAAACACGCCACAACCGCGCTCAACATCCTCAAGCACAACGCTAGTGAACGGAAGAGCAAATTATCAGCTTTGGGGGCTGCATCACTCTCCAAAACATCTCAGGCGTCTTCTAGCAGAACAGCTTCCTCGCATAGTGTCTTGAATGATTTGACCATTGTCCTGTCAAAATTACACCACTCACCAAAGGCAGTCGCCAAAATGCTCCAAGAACTTCTCAAAAAGCAATATCTCGCTACGGGTAAGCTGGATATTGCAGCAGCGAATGAGTTTGCATCACACATGAATCTTTTCCCCCACGAAACATCAATGACCGGATCAGGATTCATGAGATTGCTGACGGTTACGCTCTTGGAGAAGGGAGGTGCGACCCCGAAGGAGTGCAGTGATCTCTACCCAGTCATTGAGTCCCAAACTGAATCGTTGGAGTATCTCCGGAAATCTCGCGAAGAATCCATCAAGAAGAACCCATACAAGGCTGCCTCAGCGGTGGAGTACTTTGCCACTGTCATCACACAAATGTTGAGATTGCCACCCACGCTATACGACATCATCACATCATCGGATGCCGAAACCAAGGCCCTTAACAAAGGTTCAAACATACATCCACAATCACACCTCGGTAATGGATCATCATATGGAAACGGCACTGCACAGCC
This sequence comes from Petasospora xylosilytica, assembly GCA_003708285.2. NCBI lineage: Eukaryota > Fungi > Ascomycota > Saccharomycetes > Phaffomycetales > Wickerhamomycetaceae > Petasospora > Petasospora xylosilytica. The sequence continues at coordinate 143,504 of PPNT02000013.1, read as the reverse complement.
CCTTGCAGAGGCCCCTCCAGCAGTCAGTACAGCTACTGCTTCCTTGATTGATTCGTTGTTGGACGAAATCACCAGAATCCAGAACTTCAGAGATGAGAGAAATTCCCAAGCTATCTCACAACTACAAGAGAACCATGATGCCGTGAAACAACGTAACGATGAGCTCGTCAAAACTATGAAGACACATCACAAGGAGGCCAAGGCTCGTGAAGCTGAGATCGTCAGGGCAAAGAGAAAGAGAATGGATGATGCTGATATAGCTGAGAGGGAATTGATTGATCTCCAAAGAGAACAATCTCTGGAGGCTGATCGTATCGACAGTACCATCATTGAATCGATTTCTGAGGTTATGGCTATGTTGAAAGAGCGCGTGGCTAAGAAGCAAAAGCAATCGGACCCTACATCGGCTTGACTCTCACAGTTCACCGTACATACTGTTTTATTGCAATATAATATCATGAAAACATATATTTAACTATGTAGTAAGCCATCAGTCATGTCCTCAGTTTTGGACGTCTTTCGCGCGGAGGCGGTACTGCATCCTCATCGATCAGCTCCACTTCTGCATTCCTTCCATAATTTGAACTTGGAGCGCACTAATTAGACTGACTTCCTGTATGGGCAGCTTGACAATTACCCAAATATTCATAACTCACATCTCTGAATGACAACATCTGATTTTCAATGCCTTGGTACAACCAAACAAGGCCGAAGGTGCCGGATCAGAGTCCCTCGGGCTGACGCGTACTGCCACTATCACGCTTCCCAAGCGAACCATCAACAACCTCAAACACCTACAATACGCCCTGAATCAAGATCCCGAACGCGAACACCATCACCCAGGAAATCACCAACACGATATGAGAAAGGTTTCATCTACGTATACACGCTCAAGCACCTTCTCAACGCGTCACCATCTAAGAAGGATTGGCTCCTCATTCACCAATCAGGATCGGACACACCCAAACCATTCAACCCCAAGAAGGAAATCCTTATTAAGGTCGGGCTGACCCAGGGAGCTGTGAGAAGAAGGCTTGAACAATGGGAGAAACAGTGCTCGCACAAGCTGTGCTCAATCGATCCATACGAGCTCAAGTCCAAGAGATCACTCGCGTCCCTATTCAGTTCACTCAAGCTTGACGATGGAGCATACAAGAACTACCAGAGGCCAAATGATGGATTCTACTGCCGAAGAAGATTATACGAGATTGAACAGAGTATCCATCGGTACCTAAGGGCCAGATATGGGAGAGGAGATGTTGATTGTCATGGATGCAAGAAGGAGAGTGCGCTCGGACATGGCGTCCATGTCGAGTGGTTCAAAGTGCCGCGCAAGGAGCTCAAGAGTGTGTTTTTGATTATTGATAGACTTATTGACGAGTTCTAATGATGATTACGAGAAATTAATGACAATCCACTAAACAAATTAGCCAAATAGAACGCGCCACAAGGCATAGACCCCGGAAATCGCGTCCACTGCCCGGAACTCGGATCATTTTCGCGAAGTCGCGCTTCTTCGCCAATTTTTTCAGTGAAGAGCTGATGAAGGCGAACAACGGCGGCTCCTTTTGAGGCCTCATTACGGCGTTATACAAGCAGAATACTCAAATATGAGACCGTTGATGTTGAAGGGCCATGAGCGTTCGCTCACACAAGTGAAATACAACCGCGAGGGTGACCTCATCTTCACAGTGGCGAAGGACAAGGAGGCCTCTCTCTGGTACTCCAACAACGGTGAGCGTGTCGGAACCTACACTGGTCACAGCGGTACCATCTGGTCCATCGATGTTGACAGCCAGAGTGAACTCTGTGTCACTGGATCTGCTGATTTCACCGCCAAGTTGTGGAGAGTGTCCACCGGAGAGTGTCTGTACACGTTCTCATGCGACACGCCTGTCAGAAGAGTGGAGTTCGACAACACAGATTCAAAGATTCTTGCAGTCACCGATGAAGTCATGGGATTCACCGGTGCCATCAACATTTACAGCATCGACCGTGCCAATCCTACACAGCAGAACAACGAGCCAGTGCTCTCCATTCCAACACAGGAAGGTCTTGACAGAGTGTCTGTCGCCGGCTTCTCATACAAGGGCAAGTACATCATTGCCGGTCACAAGGACGGTGTTGTCTCCAAATACGACGCTCAGACAGGTGAGCTTTTGAACAAGACACAAGTGCACGAGGGCCTCATCACAGACTTGCAGTTCTCTGAGGACAGAACATACTTCATCACATCTTCTAAGGACAAGAGCGCCAAGATCCTCGATGTCGACAACTTGAACATCTTGAAGAGCTTTGAGGCCGATGCCCCAATGAACACAGCCGCTTTGACGCCATTGAAGAACTTTGTCGTGCTTGGAGGTGGTCAGGAAGCCAGAGATGTTACAACAACCTCCGCCTCCCAGGGTAAGTTCGAGGCCAGATTCTACCACAAGATTTTCGAAGACGAGATTGGAAGAGTTAAGGGCCACTTCGGTCCTCTCAACTACGTCGCTGTGCATCCAAAGGGTATCGCCTATGCATCTGGTGGTGAGGATGGTTACGTCCGTGTCCACACTTTTGACAAGTCATACTTTGAGTTCAAGTACGATGTGGAGATCACAGCAGAGGCTACTGCTAAGGCCCACTCTGACGAATAGACTCATTGATTTCTGGTTCATGTACACTATCTGATTTTTATCCTGGGCTCCTAATGTTTATGTGGCATTCTTGATATGATTACTACGTGGTGTAGGCGGCTATTAAGTTGCAAGACAATGTTTTAATTAGCATTTTAAAAAGATTGAATTGCCGGCATAACAGTCGTGGTCGGCGTCGTGTGCTTCATGTCTGTGGTGGTTGGGTAGAAAATGTGAAATGTGATTATTTGGCAGCAGCAGCTCTTTTAGCATCAGCTATTGAAGTTGTTAGTATAATCCGTTGTCGCCATTCAACGGGAAAAGCACTCACCTTCAGCCTGCTTCTTTCTCATGATCTCAGCCTGGGCCTCGAGTCTCTTTCTTGGGTCGCCCTCCTGCTTCTTCTTCTCCTGAGCGGCCTTCTTAGCGTTTTTCTCACGGGCCTTCTCTCTCTGATTGCCTCTGGACATGTTGTTGTTGTGTGTGGTGGCGGACTCTGTGGCACAACGTGGTGAGTGGCTCCGGCAGAATTTAGTGTCCACCTCGAACTTGTCGAACGTGACGGAAGTCGAGGATGAGGAATGGTGTCCGGGTTAGTTGTCCAAGTCGATTTGGCGCGGCGGTTGTGTTTTGAAGTTTGTTTGACACCGTGGAGAGGTTGGGAAACCGACAATTGGCTGCAAGTGAACGGTGCTATTAGCAATGAGTGAGACTGAACTTACTGAGGAACAACTGAAAGAACAGAAGCTTGAAGAAGCGAAGAAGAAGGTGCGTTTCCCGAGCCGCCAGCAATTCGATGACTGGCACTCTGCTCATAACAACAGTACTAACAACCACAACAGTATGAGGCATTGAAGAAGAAGACCAAGAAGAAAAACAAAAAGGGTAAGAAGAAGGATGAATCAGAGTCCAAGGAGGGTACCCCAGATGTTGCTGATGATGAAGACAAGGAAGAGACACCATCAGCCGAGGCTGATGCTGATCCAGAAACGGATGCAAAGGTAGAGACAACAACAGAAGTTGCTACTGCAGAAGATGAGAAGAAGCCAGTATCAGATGAGCCAGCTATTGTGGAGAAGGAAGATGAGAAAGAATCCGCGGCAGAAGATGTGAAAGAAGGGGTCAAGGAAACTCCTGCCGAGCCAATAACAACAGAGCCTGCAGAGCCAGACAATGTTGAGACACTCACAAAAGAAGTGGAGAAACTTGAAGTTAAGGAGGACTCAAGGGCTGACCCATCTGTTGATTCTCTCTTCCCAGACTCTGGTCCTTCCTTCATGGAGTCTCTCCAACAATCAAAGCAAGAAGAAGAGATCAAGAAGCTCAAGCAGGCAAATCTACAACTGAGTATCGAGAAAGATGAACTTCAAGAGAAGGTGGCAGAGCTCACGAGCCAGAATAGGGACCTCAAGTTCCTGAAGATTGAGCACCAGGAGAAGATTGAGACGCTCGAGGCAAAGGTGGCTGATCTTGAAGCAAAGCTTGCGAAGGCGAAAGTTGATAGTACAGCTCATCCACAACCACGCAACCAGGACAATCTCCAAACGGCATATGACTTTGATGACAATGTTTCATTATCGCCATCACCGTCGTTTGCACCACAGCAGTTCTCGACATCATTCTCACAGTTCAACTTGGGAAGAACAGATAGTGCACTGAGTGTCACTGAGCTCAAGGCCAGATTGAACAAGTGGAATGGATGGAACATTGATATGTCTGAATGGAGAAGTGTTGGCAGCGGCCCAGTGATTGAGTTCTGATGGTCTCTTAAACATACTATGTTGTCATATGATATCTCGTTCTTCTAGTACGATCGAGTTTAACGATAGATGTAGCTTTCGTAGTCATTTCAAATATGTACAGACCTTAATGTGAAACTCACAAGCATAACATCCATATATGCATCGTAGTACTCAGTACTTCATTCTGTGTCTTACCCAAACCTGTTCATCATAAAATCACTTGATACGGCAAAGAACCTCTCCGCCCAAGTCCTGGGCCGCAGCCTCAGCCAAGTCCAACACTTCGTTTCCACGGGCCCTCACAAGGACGAGCTCACTCGGCTGGATTGGCTTGATCTTTCTCACACTCTTTCCATCAGCGAGCTCCTTGATCTGCTGTGCGGTGAGATGGATACGACAACTTGGTTTCGAGACGAGTTGGAACTGTGAGATGACGGACTTGGAGTCTCTGTACTTGAGACCGAGCCAAAGTCTTCTTGTGGAGATGTTGTCTGGAGTGACCTCCTCCGGTGTGATGTCTGGACCGTTGATGGAGCCACGCTGTATCGATGTGATGAAGCCCTGTTTGTAGAGATGCGACGCCACTTGGAGGTGGAGCTTTGTGTATGGAACTGATGTTGTGCTGAGGTGCACGCGTGTGACGTTTTGCAGATGAGCACCGACGTTCGCCAGCTTAACGAGAGACATTTTGTGTTTGTTTTGATGTAGATTCTGGACGTTTGTGGAGAACTTGGAGGTTTCACGGTGTTGATGTTTCGAAGAATTTTTCAGCGCTCCGGTCGAAGCCCGCGAACCAATCGAACGTCTCTTCTTCGTACGATAAACTCGAAGGAACCCCGGAGATTGGATATTTCGATAACACACAACTCGTTTTCCATGTTCAAGACATCAATCAGTCGACTGGCCATTCGCAGAAGTGTCTCCGTCTCGAGATCCACGCTTTGGGCGCCCTCCCAGGCCCTCAGATGCTACTCCACAGCACCAGAGGAGGAGACCAAGAAGGATAAGAGCGTCAACTTCAAGTCCTTCATCACAGTCGGTATCTTTGCATCGATCCTCCTGACTCAGGTTGTGGATGTCGTCAACAAAGAGAAGCCTCGTCCAAGATCCATGAGTGAGACCGAGTACTACCAACAACAAGCAAGACTCAAGCGTAAGATGTCTCTCTTCACCCAGGACCAGAAGCAGGTCTACTTCCTCAAGTCAGCACAAAAGGTTGGAAAGGCACAAGTTACATTACCAAATGCTACTGTGATAGATCCTATGGATCTTGTTGAGGCTGAGAAGGCTGATGAGTCTTCCAAGTTCCATGCCCTCTTGAACGACCCAGCCACAACAACTCTTCCACGTGGTCTCGTCGTCGATCTCATCGGAAAGTATCTCAGTACACAACCTGACGGGCAGTTTGTTATCCTCAACTTCCCAAATGATATCAAGGAATCACTTATGTTCGAAGACAAGATTGTCACGGTGAAGGGTCTCATCAATGTCCAGGAAGAGAGCGAAGAACAGGATGATGTCGCCAAGTACTACAAGACTGTTTCGAAGGTGAAGCAAGTTCAGTCTTTGGAAAACTTGGAGCTCTAGAAGAGCTGAAGAGCGCCTTATTTAATCTCTGGTCCCTCATTCGTTCCTCTCTCGCTGTTCCCTCCTGCTTAATCTTCTTTCAGGGAGTCCGCAATGATCGGATTGTACATAGTAGCACCCTGTAAATATTTATGCATTCAATCATGTTACTTCTTAGTAGACCCAAATCCAGAAAACCCCATCATCGCTGCCATTTCATCCGCAGGTTCACCATCCTTCTGTTGTGCTTTCTTCTGTGCTTTTTTGGTCTTCAGATGAAGCTTTCGCTCCTCGTCAAACTTTTTCCTCTTCTCAATCCTTTGTTTGATATTGTACTTCTCTTCTTCCCCTACTGTTTCGTCAATCTTCTTGCACAGCAGTTCAAACCTTTCCTTGACTTGTTCAAGCGTAGCATGGACGTCTTGCTTGAACTCTCCACTCTTTATCAAGTGCGGCTTGCTGTTGAGATGATCAACAAACTTCAAGTTGTCTTTGAATGTCAGGTCACAAACTTCACAGTAGAATCCAAATGCTTTGCCCCTCGTCCGTACCACTTCGCCAGTGATGATATGACGTTTGTTCAACCCTGACGTGAAGTTCAAGGAGTCTCTGGAGATGACCTTCTGATCTTCTGAAGGCTTCAGGTCTCTGTTGTTCTTCTCCGCCTCTCTCCGCTCTGCTGCTTTCTTAGCATACTCTTCGAGATCCCATGTTCGTCTTCCGAAGTCTGCCTTCTCTGTCATTGCCTGTTTTTCTTCCTTCCCTACTCTCAAGTGTGGCAGGATGAGCTCCCAAGTGAGAAGTGAGTGGCGTACACTTTGTTTACTTTTCGCGCGAGCCAATCTTTGGACCAAGCTCCCTCTCATCTTCCCCACTCTGGATATTTCCCTTTCAGGTTTATCTCGCCGTCATTTGATTGCCTGGAACATACAAAATGGGAAAGGATATCCTCTCTATGATAGGCAAGAAGTCATCAAAGTCCCCATCTGCGCATGTTATCAACAAGGTCAAACAGTCCGTCGAGCAATCATTCGTCGCCACCAAGACAAAGAGTCATAAGTGCACAATCGTCGGTGAATATCTATTCAAGTTCCATCCACTTGAACCTCCGCAACTTGAAACGCCAATTTTCACAGCATTCGACCTCGATGATACGCTGATCCGCACCAAGTCCGGTGGCAAGTTCTCACGAGGCCCAAAAGATTGGACATGGCTCAACGACAAGATCGTGCCTGCTCTCAAGGAGCTCACCACCCCCATTGTGATATTCACGAACCAGGGAGGAATTATTGCACAGAAATCATCCAAGTCATTCGCGCTGTTCAGCAAGAAGTGTGAATACATCCTCAATGAGATGGAGAAGCAGGGCCTGGATGTCACCAGAGTATGGATCTACGGTGCTCCAAGAAAGGCCAGCGCGTACAAGGGTCCATCCGAGGAGATGTTCACCACCATGAGAAAGCCGTTGATGGGCATGTTTGATGCCTTTGTTGCCGATGTATCCCCCCTTGTGGTATCTGGCGAGAAGGTCACCATGGGCGTGTTTGTGGGAGACGCCGCGGGGAGACCAAGCGATTTCAGTGATAGCGATAAGATGTTCGCTCGAAACTGTGGAGATGTCGACTTCAAAACACCTGAAGAGTTCTTTGTATGAGTGGATTGGTCCTACAGCCTTGGTGTTGTTTCTGTAAATGTACATTAAACTTTTAGGGTTTTATTCAATCATCAACATGCAATAACTTGAGGAAGATCAAACAATTTAGTCGTCCTGGACGATGGTGCCCTTCTCAGAGACGTAGATACCGTCCAAGAACTTTCTGATATCCTTGTTTCTGACTCTGCAGATCTGCTGGACGTCAGCACAGGTCTGGGAGACATCCTCGACAGAGTTACCGGAAAGAACAATCTCGTCCTTAACGTTGGCGGAGAACTCAACATCGACACCAGTTCTGACTGGGACCTGTCTGACCTGCTTGTCACCCAAGAAGTTTCTGATCTCAATGAACTTCTGGCCGTCCTTCTCAACAGTGTTGACGTTGATTGGGAAATGCGCATAGACGTATCTCATCTTGTACTTGTAACCCTTGGTGACACCAGTGATCATGTTGGCAATGAGGGACTTGACAGTTCTGAGAGCAGCAACGTGCTTTCTGTCACCGTTGTGGACGGTGATCTTGATCTGCTTGTCAGAGAGCTTCTGGAAGGTGACATCAATGTGCTTGAGGTCCTTGTTCAAGACACCTCTTGGACCGGTGACGGTGATGGCACGGGCCTTGATCTGGACCTTAACGCCCTCTGGGATCTCCAAAATCTGGTCAGTTCTGATGTACTTCATTGTTGGTTCTTCAGCTCCAAAAGTATCTCAACCCGTGACCCCGCGGTTGCGTCTCGCCTTGTCAAGGGTAATTTTTCACCACCTGTCCCAGCGCTCCTCGGTGCTGAGGGAAAACATCCTCACACCACCTCAGAGTCGGCACGCGCACCAAAAACTGCCCGTTCGCGGAGAAGCCCTAAGGCGAGTCACGTGACCAAGATAGAAGCCCTAATATCAACAGACTGCTTGAGGAACATCAGTCCTCATCAATCATCTTCTGCAGTTTGCCGAAAATGCGGTCTCTGTGCTTTGCAAGTTCATCATCCTCATCTCCTGGGAAGAATTTCTGTCTTGGATAATCCTCCTCATACTCATCATCAACCTCCATATCATCATCGTCGTCGTCTTCTTCAGCGAGTGCAGCGAGAAAGTCTGAAGGAGCTGTCCCCTCATCACCGTAGAACTGATCATATAGATCATCAAACTTGTCCGATACACGAGGTGAGTTGGCAGCAGCCTCTTTGTGTAGTGATTCTGTCAAATTCTCAAATGAGGCATTTGGGTCTTCTTCATCTGTGGAAGAATGCTCGTCCTCGTCTTCTGGATAGTCGTTCTTGTAGAAGTCCTCTGCGTTTGAATCCTCGTCGTCTGAGAGGTGTTTCTCTGAGATGTCATCACCAAGAAGGTCGTCATAGTCCTCTTCAAACTTGCTGGTGGTAGGGTTAGTATGACTGAGTGACGCAGAAATGATCTGATTGTACTCACATGTATCCAATGTTGGTCTTCTCCCATGTCTCGTGGACTTCCTTGTCTCTGTAGTAGACATCGTAGACGTATTCGAGTTCAACACTGGTGTTCTCTGTTTGAGTCACTGCGCTTGAATGGTGTTTCCTCTTCTTCAAAGGCTTGTTCTGCTGCTCCGCTGGAGGCCCCATTGTCAACAATGAATCCAGCATCTCGTTGAACTCCGCGGGGAGCTCCTCCGTCTCATTCTCCTTGGGGATAACGTATGTGTTTTCTTTGTCCTTGGTGATTGTTAGTGCCCTGTTCCAGAAGATTGAAGTACAATTGGTACTTACCGCCTTGTGGGAAGATTCTTGGAGGAGAGGGAGAACTGCATTTCCGTCGCTGGGTAGTTGGACAAAGTCATTGTCGGTTCTTTGAAGCTTGAAGACTGTCATCAATGTTAGCAAGCTTGTCCACTCGGACTTTAGATGAAGGACACATACCATATGTTTCATTCTTTGCCCTCTTCGACTTCGGTCCCTCCAGAACTGTTGCAAGACGTTAATAGCTGTTATGAGAAGTGTTGCTTGATGTCTCACATACTCAGTGCCTCCAGTGAGCTCTGGTCTCTCTTTCTTCTGATTCTCACGACTTCTGGAAGTTCTCTAGGCATTGATAATGAGGTATGAACCGAATTGGAGCTTTTATGTCGTGAAATCTTCCGCTCGCCGTCGCCGATGTTGAGTGTCTGTTTTGATTTCGCTCATCAACTTTATCGCCAGCGCCGAACACCGGCGCGCTTCTCCGGCCGAGCTGCACCACGATGTTTGACACAAAGAGGCCGGCGCAATGTTCTCGGCTTTTGGCCGCCATAAACAGAGCAGATCGCCATATTTACAACGAGAAGCACATACTTGTTACGCCCATACACCCTTGCCTACAATTGCTTCCCCAGTTCCAGCTACCACTTGCCATGTATTTCAAGATCCTAGCCAAACTCTACATCCACAACGCCATCACATCCATCAACGATGCACTCAGCCTGGTGACTGATGCTCTGATTGGTACAGTCCTCGAAGAGCACAGAGATGTTGTTCTTGTCACTGGAGGAGGCTCCGGTTTGGGCCTGGAGATCGTCAAAGAGCTCAAGCTGCGAAGCATCATCAAGGTTGTTGTGTTCGATATCAAGATTCCAGACAAAGACCACCAGATCCCAGATGTACACTACTTCCAGTGTGATGTTAGTGATAAGCACAGAATCCAAGAGTTGGCCAGGAAGATCAAGGATGAGGTTGGTGTTGTCAGTGTCGTGATCAACAATGCTGGTATTGCTTCTGGAAAGTCATTGATTGAGTTGTCATATGAGGAGGTTGAGAAGATGATTCTGGTCAACATGACATCATGCTTCTATATCACAAAGGCGTTCCTTCCTGATATGCTTCTGATGAGGAGAGGATACATCGTGACTGTTGCCTCCGTGTTGGGATACATGACTCCATCTCGCTTGACAGCATACGGTGCAGCAAAGTCTGGGTTGATTGCATTCCACGAGTCGTTGACATATGAGTTGGGCCCACCATTGGGAGGTGATACTGGGGTGAAGACGTTGTTGGTTTGTCCTGGACAGCTCAAGACTCTGATGTTCAAGGGTGTTCATACACCTTCCTCTGTGTTGGCACCAGAATTGGAACCATCTTTCGTTGCTCAGAAGCTTGTTAGATCACTTGAGTGTGGAAAGCGCGGAGAGATTCGGATGCCATTTTATGGACACTTCTTGCCTTTGTTCAGATCACTTCCTTGGCCAGTGACACAGTTTGCAAGACTTCTGAGTGGAATGGATGAGTCAATGATGACATTTGGTGACAGGCCAGGTCAAGAGAGCACACATAACTGATTATTGGATGTTCACTTGTTGCTTTCCTCAATCACATAGTTGTTGTTCAACATTCTGAATCCCCAAAAGTTTCCCTTCTTTCCTCCCCAAAATGGTTCGTTGAAGTCGTTGGCAGCAATGATCTTTCCCTTGATGAGACCCAATGGCAATGAGTTGTATGTTCTTGAATCCAATGAATGAGCTAGATTGTCGCCTGTAACCCAGCAGTGGCCCTCAGGGACCTTGATGAACTTGTTGAAGCTGGACTCTGCGTCGTAGTTGTCCTCCATACTTGGGTCGACGAGAATGATGTCTCCAGGCATACCAGTGATTCTCTTACAAACTCTCTGGTCTGGGTCTGTTGGTTTCAGAGCAACGATACAGTCACCCATCTGTAGTCCTCTTCCAAACTTGTGTTTCTTGAGGGAATGGACGAAATCTCCATTGGCGGCGAGAGTTGGAAGCATGGACTCGCCTCGTGTTTCTGTGAACTCGTAGAAGTGCGATTGGAGGACGTGGATCGCACAGCCGCCGCGGAGGACGTAGCTGAAGACTTTGCCCACGAATCTGAGGTTCTCGGAGACCATTGGAGAGTTGGATCTGTTGATGTTTGAGCTCTAGTGATAGCGCTGGGAAAGATCGGAAGATGGAGAGAAGTAAGAAGTCTGCTGGCCCAAATTCGCGGCCCGCGAAATTTGTATGGGCCAAACTTCAAAGAGCTTTGAGTGGTGGCAACTTCTGCCTTCATCACCAGTGCTTAATCCAACACCAAAGGATCCAGAAATGGCGAGATATGAACAGAGACAACTCCTCGAGCAGCTGATGGGCCGCGAGACGCTGATAAACCCGCAGCATCACAGACGGGAGCTCACCATGACAGACCCGCGCGTGTGCAAGCCCTTCCTCATGGGCATCTGTCCCTACGACCTCTTCAGCGGGTCCAAGCAGGACATGGGCCGCTGTCGCAATGTGCACATGGAGAAGTTCAAGCTCGAGTACAACGCACAGGTGGCGGAGGGGAAGCAGTTCCCGGAGTTTGAGAGGGAGGTTGTGTCGGTGTTGAATCGGTTCATCGTGGATTGTAATCGAAAGATTGATGCTGCTTTGAAGAGACTGGAGCCGTCGCCGGAAGAAAGAGAAAAGATATCGAACGCATCAAAGGATCTCGAGCTTGTCAGAGAGAGAATCAGTATCATGTCGCAGGAGATTGAGAAGCTCGTGGAGAATGGAGAGGTGACGATGGCTATTGAACAGAGCGCCAAGCTGGAGGAGCTGAACGTGAAGAAGGAGTTTTACATGAAGAAACTCAGAGATGTGACGGACAATGTTGGACAGAGTCAACAGCAGAAGCTCCAGGTATGTGAAGTGTGTGGAGCCTACCTCTCTCGACTCGACACGGATAGAAGACTCTCGGACCACTACATGGGCAAGGTGCACATCGCCTACTTACAGATGAGAAACATGCTCAAGGAGCTCAAGCAGCAACACAAGAACACCCGCTGATTCCTATAGACACCTCTTTGAATAACGACCGCTAATGACTGTTTCTCCAGCGTAGAAGCGTAACCACAAGTTGTCGTCATCATGGCAACGACGAACCCAAACGCGCTCGCGAGAAGAATCAACAAACGGGAGCCATACAAACTCGAGACGCGTCACCACGAACCACAATCCCGAGCAACTCGCTATCCATTGAGGCCTACGACAACACAATCTCTCCCTAAGAGAAGGCTTGCAGTTGCTGAGCACACATATATTCACACAAGCAACCACAAGAGACCAGTCCAGCGAGATGAGTCCAGACGAAGCCAGGGCCGCAGCAGCCAAGGCCTCCCGCGCCGCCATTGTCAAGGAGATCCAGACAAACGACAACACGATGAAGCTACTGATCGAGTGTGCGATGGAGACGGAGTACTGGTGGGACCGGTGTGCCGGAGTGACACAGAAGGAGGTTGGCACGAAGCTCGCCGTGCGCTTCAACGAGGTGTTGGGTCTCAAGGGCGACGACGCGCTGCTCTACAGCGAGGCAAACAAGGCATTTCTGACATACAAGAAGAAGTTTGTGTCTGAGCACAGAAACGGAGCATGGATGGAGATGTGGGCTGCTGAGACCCAGCCGGGAGTCAAGAAGACAATGCTGGAGTACCTTGCGCGTGAAGCGGAGTACATTGAGAAGATCAAGCGTGGTGAGGTGTTCTACAGCTCTGAGGATGAGGCACAGCATCATGAAGAAAACCAACAGACTTTCATGGATGCTGCATCAAGCACCCCCTCTGTGGTGTCTTTGAGCGATGATGGTCCAGCAAGAAAGAAGAGCAAGAAGTCGAGGGGCTACACTTCGAGATCCAGAAGCGCCGAGTCCTCAGCATACCACTCCTACAACAAGAACCAAGAGAAGATGCTTTCCCAGATCCTTGATCGTCTGGACCAGATTGAGGAACGTATGGACAACATGACAGTGGAGCTTGCGAGTGAAGCTGCGTTGAGGCTCGTCCAGGAGATCGCACCACAGCCTACGAGAGAGAACAAGAAGGGACCAATCGACAGAAACATCATGCTCGCACTCCAGGAACACGTGACTGATACCGTGCCGGAACTGCTGGCGGACCGCCAGGAACTCAAGAAGGAGATGATGGGCTTGCGGAGTATGCTTGATAAGAAGTTTGGTGGAATCGATAACAGACTCAGGGCTTTGGAGCAGAAGGGCAAGCGTTGAGTTGGCGGGATGGTGATGATGATGCTTGGAATGTCACATTTTGAGGTCTCTCTCTCTGTTTGGCCTTCTGTCTGTGTGTTGTGAGCAGGTGTTTGATGGTGAATGGAGTATCCGAGCATCGGTGTTGTTTCTGTTGGTTTCGGTTTTGTGTTTTGGTTCGGTGGTTTGTATTATTCATCTCTGGCCACCTTGTTGAGAGAGTTCTGCTCCAGCGTTCCCATTGTGCATTGTTTGTGGTGTACATTCTGTCTTGATGCTTCCTTGTTCCCTGTGTGATGTTCATCGCACTCATCAGGGGCTGCGTCTCTCCAGACATATCTGTTGGGATGGTTGTTTCTCTACTTTGGAGGCCAGCGATGGGTCTTGTGTTATAGTTAAAGATTCTATTGTGTATCAGATGGTGTAGCCCGGGTGGACCTCATGGAGGGCTAGAAGCGTGAGGCACGTTGATCGTTATCAACGGCCCCGTGTCTTGAGAAAGATCGTCATGCAGGGGTTGCCGGGTCCACCTCGACTCGACATGTCTCGACTGGGGACTGGGGGTACCCACATCACCGAGCTTGTACCCTGGAGATCGCACTTACATCAGTGACATCCTCCTGGTTTGCTTGGGATGTAGCTACTCTCTTTACCACACTCCCATGAAGCCCAGCTGTGTCGTGATAAGGGCTCAGGCCCGGTTATGTGTCGGACAAAAGTTAAAACGCGAGATTCTCATCAGCTAGCTCATGCTGCCTGCACTAAAAGTAGCGAGCTGACGTCGACACCGTTGGATCTGGAATTATATGGTATTGCGGGCCAGCTCGATGAGGTTGGAGCACACCCGAAAGGCGTTGATCTGGGTGCTGATTCCTGAATATTTATTATTGAATCCACCTTGCGAGCCTCCTTCCAGCGCTATGCTGGGCCTTGTTGTTGTCTACAGCCTCGCGGCCCTTTATGTCCCCAAGCTACACCAACGCGATCACGTACAAAAACACATCGCGTCCAGATTTGAGCAGGAGGCCAAGCTTAAATCAACAAAGAAAAGGCCCAGAGAAATTTCCCATGGCATGTGCCCGATTAGAGTTTGCGAGAAGGCCAAAGGAACGCGGCGTGTGTCATGTGTCGGCGTGTCGCTGCCTTTCGCTGTGATGTGTCCCGCCCAGGTCGTCGACGCGCTTGTGAGGAATATTATGACGAGGCCGGCGCCTTTGTGGATGGCGGTGTTGTTGGAGTGGGAGTGGGGGAAGTTGAGTCAAAGTTGGATCGTTTTGTAGATGGGATTCAGATCTTTCCAATTGGTTTGGTTTGGTTGAATTCTGGTGTCCGTAGCGTGAGTTATGCCATTGTGAAGACCTCGTGTCCAAGTTTATCCGGTGTTTACCAAACAAAGCTGGATGGCCGGCATGTGGCGCGCACCAGAGCTGCAAGCCCACGACCTCCTCGAGTCCTCGAGATGCTGGCTGCTGGCTCCTCCCTTTGGGTAAATTGAGAGTTTGTGGTGAGGAGAGGAGAGGAGATGTTTGCGGGAATGCTCCGTCTTTTGTACCCTCAGGAGCACGCCTGTTGTGAGAGCCGGGGTCAAGGTTGTGAGCAGATTCTGACGAGGGTTCTCAGGTTCTCAGATCTGCCCAGCTACGCGTGTGTCCCCTGGGATCCTGGGCCTGTCCCGTGTCCTGTGGTGGGACGCGTCCTGATTTGTCCGCTGGTGGTGTTGGTATTGCGGGTTTATTGCGGGCTGGGGCCGTGATAGTGAGAATCTAACCTGATTGCCATACTTATCACCTCAGCATTATACCATTACCCAAAGCGCAGCACCAACCCGTAAAGCCCTCCCATAAACACCTCAACACCACCACCACAACACCTCAAGCCGCCCAGCCACGCCCGGACAAAAAAAGCAACAACCGCGCGCCCAACACGCGCCCGCCCAAATTCCAAAAACGACATATAAAGCTGCTCGTCCGCCCACTGCAACGTGTCAACTCTCAGAACCTCGAAACTCTCTGAGGCCAAACTCTCACACAGTCGCTCACCACCAACAACACACCACAATGAAAGGATTGATTCTCGTCGGTGGTTACGGAACCCGTCTCAGACCACTCACCCTCACTGTCCCAAAGCCACTCGTTGAGTTCGCCAACAGACCTATGATCCTCCACCAGATTGAGGCTCTCGCTAAGGCTGGTGTCACCGACATTGTTCTTGCCGTCAACTACAGACCAGAGGTCATGGTCTCCACCCTCAAGAAGTACGAGGAGGAGTACGGTGTCTCCATCACTTTCTCTGTCGAGACCGAGCCATTGGGCACTGCTGGTCCACTCAAGCTCGCCGAGGAGGTTCTCAAGAAGGACGACTCTCCATTCTTCGTGCTCAACTCCGACGTGATCTGCGAGTACCCATTCGAGGAGCTTGTTGCCTTCCACAAGGCCCACGGTGGTCAGGGTACCATTGTCGCCACCAAGGTTGACGAGCCATCCAAGTACGGTGTCATTGTCCACGACATTGCCACTCCAAACCTCATTGACAGATTCGTCGAGAAGCCAGTCGAGTTTGTCGGTAACAGAATCAACGCTGGTCTCTATATCCTCAACCCAGAGGTTATCGACCTCATTGAGCTCAAGCCAACCTCCATTGAGAAGGAGACCTTCCCAATCCTCGTTGAGCAGAAGTCCCTTTACTCCTTCGACCTCGAGGGCTTCTGGATGGATGTCGGTCAGCCAAAGGACTTCCTTGCCGGTACCACCTTGTACCTCAACTCTTTGAAGAAGAAGGGCGATGCTTCTCTCGCCAAGGAGGATGTCCACATCAAGGGCAACGTTCTCATTGACCCAACCGCCACCATTGGTGACGGTGCTCTCGTTGGTCCAAACGTTGTTGTTGGTCCAAACGTTCACATTGGTGCCGGTGCCAGACTCCAGGACTCGGTCATCATGGCCAACTCCACCATCAAGGACCACGCCTGGGTCAAGAAGACCATTGTCGGCTGGAACTCGTCTGTCGGTAAGTGGGCCAGACTCGAGGGTGTCACCGTGCTCGGTGATGACGTGACCATCAAGGATGAGATCTACGTCAACGGTGCTAAGGTTTTGCCACACAAGTCTGTCTCTGCTAACGTTGAGAAGGAGTCCATTATCATGTGAAGCTGTACCGCGTGCATTTGTCATGTCTTTCAATTCGTCACTCTGTTAGTTTAATCCACAGTATTTGATAACGCATCTTGTAAACAGACACCCTACAGTCAACACTACAACTAATCAATCATAAGCAAAAGTCTTTTCATTATAGCCAATCATTCTGAGTAGCAAAACCCCCAGGCATCGAATCAATCAAATTCACAACTCCCTTCTCTTCTGTTCCTCCCTGAGCGCACAGAACACCCTTCTAGCCAAGGACGTCCCGTCATCATTATTCCCAGTGAGCACCTCTTTTCTCCAGAGCACGTCCTGGCGCGTGCCAATCTTGAAATGCACAGCAGCCTTGTACTTCTCCATCTCCTCACCATCGAGCAGCTCAATCTTCTCCTCGGCGAGCTTGGCCTTCTGTGCCCTCTGTGCCTCCTCCTGCCGCTCCCTCTCCTCCTTCTGGCCAAAGTCAGGCGGGTCCAGCGGCTCACCAGGAATGCTCTCACAGTAGTTGTTTGGTGGAGAGAGTGGTCTGTTCGGCTTGGGCGTGTGGATCTTTGGGCGCTGCTGCTGCTGCTGCTGTTGTTGTTGCTGCTGCTGCTGTTGTTGTTGTTGTTCTGGGGGTGGAGCCACAGGCTGCTGCATCGGCGGGGCCCTCTGGGTCTGGCTCACTGGTGGTCTTTGCGCTTGAGGAGGTGTGCCAGGCTTCCCACGCGCACTGCTGTTGTTACTGGTGGTGCTCTTGAGTGGGTTTCCCCCGGTGCCACTGCGCTCCCAGTCACGCTCACGACGGGAGAGACCCGGCTGGTTGCGCTCCCTGTAACTGTTGTTGTTGTTGGACGTGCGAGGGGTGAAGTCCTCACGCTCACGATAGCTGGTGCTCCCACTGTTGCCGCCGCCGTTGCTGCTGTGGTTGTAGTCGTGGTCACGCCTGTACCCTCCGTCGTAGTGAGCCCTGTTGTCAAAGGCCTTGGGAAGGGGCGGTTGCTGGAGATTGGGCCGATTAATTCCTGTACCAGGGGGCGGTCCGTGCTGTTGATGCTGTTGATGTTGCTGATGCTGCTGTTGTGGGGGTGGAGCCTGCTGGTAGTTGCCTGTTGGAGGCTGCCAGGGACGCGCCTGCTGATGGTGCTGCGGATAGTGCGAAGGCTGCTGGTGATGTGGAGGCGGGGCGTGCTGTTGCTGGTAGGGGGGATACTGACTGCCCTGGTGCTGAAATGGCTGCTGCTGCTGGGGCATTCTGTAGTTCTGAGAAGGAGGGCCAGTTCTGTAGCCAGGAGGCCCCTGTTGAGGAGGAAGACCCTGCTGAAGAGGCACGCCTGGACGCCCATAGCCTCCCATTGGCGGGCCCTGGGGATTGGCCCATTGGCGGTTTGGTGGCCCGTTGTTCCAGCCCTGGTTCATGTATCCGTTGTTGTTGTTGATGTTGTTGATGTTGTTGATGTTGTTGGTGTTGTTGGTGAAGTGAGGCGGACTCGTCTGGCTGAAGTTTGTTTGCCCGAACCCTCCGCGACTCTGGAACGCGAAGGAGCCCGGCCCGTGCTGAGATCCGCCAGAGTGCTGAGACCACGAGGAGCCGCCCGGCAGCTGCGGAGACTGCATTCTGTTGTTGTTGTTGCTGATGTTGTTCATGTTGCTGTTCATGTTGCTGTTGTTGCTGCTGTTGTTCTGACCCGCTGGAGGCCAAGGACGCGGGCTCTGATCCGGAGGCGTCATGCTGGGCCGACTGTACTTGCTCTCGTGTGCCCAACGAGCTTCAAGAAGAGCAATCTCTTTGCGAAGACCATTCACGTAGGACGACACATTATGGAACATGTTCACCAACTTGGTGCGACTCTTCAACTCAGCATTGATGGCGTTGAACAAACGAAGCTGTCTGATGGCGGCAAACAGCCCTCTCTGCACCCTCTGAGAGGCGATGTTGCGTGGGTCCATCAAGAGATTCTCAGCGCCACGAACAATTTCCTTTACCTTCTCCGTGATCTCATTGATTTCTGATGGGCTTGACTGTCTCTGGAAGGTTTCTGTGTAATGCTGAGGTTGAGCAACATTCACTGGTGGGGGTGGTGCTGGGAATGCGTTTGCTGGCTCCTGTGAATCCTCAAAAAGCTTGTCAACCTCTTCATCAACAACAGGCTCTGGTTCATCATTTTCCTCATCAGTTGCATCAATCATAGTCTCCTTTGGTTTTCTCACAGGTCCTTTGGTAGGCTCAGTCTTAGTCTCAGTCCTGGCTGTAGGAAGTGGCTCCAACGTAGTATGGTTCAGAACTTCAAAGTCATCATCTGAACTTTCCATACTTGAACTGTCATCCAAGAACAATGGCTCCTGTTGCTGAAGACGCTTCTCTGCTTCGATCTTCTCCCTGGCCTGGACAACAGCTGGTGGGGTCTCTTCCTCGGTGTAATCCATGATGATCTTTCTCACTTTGACCTTTCTGAAGCTGTTCACCTTCGTCTTGGAGTCTCTTCTTTTTCTCTTCTTCTTCTTCTTCTCAACACTGAATGCCGGAACTTGCTGAACATCCGAATCATCGCTGTCCTCATCATCAGTGGCGCCATGAAGCTCAAAAGGTTCCTCATCAGACGGTGGCTCAAGATCAAAGAACTTCTTATCCACGTTCAAATGCTCTCCTCTCTGTTTCTGCATCTGAACTTTGTGTCTCTCCTTGAGGAAATCATTCTCTGGGATAAGCTCAATCTCTTCATCATCACTGTCATCATCCTCATCGTCGTCAAGAACTTTCAATCTTTGATCATTAAGGAACTCAAACAGTCCCATACTCGCCTTTGAATTTCCAGTCTTCAAAAACAACAAGATCATCTTGGCATTTCTTGCAGAGCACCATTTACCATTCAACACCTTGTTTCTGGATGACACCACGGTCTCATAGTCATAGTTCTCAATCTGGTCCCTGTAGAACATCTCGTTGGTGATTCGGAGATCAGGATCGTCCTTACGAATGTTCAACTCACTCAAACGAAGCATGACAGCACATGTGACAAGCATGCTGACATTGACCCATCCATCTGAAAGTCTTCTGACAACGGTGATTCCAATCCTCTCAGGTTTGTTCTCCTTCATCAACTCAATGTGGAAAGTCTTGGAAATGGTAAGATCATCCAACGAGAACACGTTTCTGTGTTTGCCTCTCTTCGCCCCAGGAGACTTTGGTGCGAGTCCGCCGCTGAAAGAAGTTGGATAGCCGTAGAATTCATTGTTGCAAACCGTGGCGACCCAATGTGCTCTCTGTGACTTTTCAAACACATCCATCGGGTATGGCTGATTGGACTGTTCCGAGTAATCCAAAATCCCCTTGACCTGCTTGATGAATCCATGCTTCTGAGCAAACTTGATAGCCAGATCCACTGGGACCCAGTGTCCTCCCAGCAATGTTCTCTCACTTCTGATGCGGATGCCCTTCACGTTCTCATAGAACGATCTCGGAACAAAAGGATCGGCTCGTTCTCCCTTGATCTTGTTGTAAGCCAGAAACATCGCATCAATGTTCACGAGTCCGCTGTTCTTCTCCTTGAGAATTCTGAGGTTGATATCCACTGTGATGTGGGCAAAGAACTCGTAGTATTCGATTCCCAAGTATTGCACCAATGCGATTCTCTCGAATCCCAAAATCGGCTCCACGAGCTCCTCGATCCCATGATTCTGACTGAACCTGCGTGCATTCTCAAGCGTGGTCCACGTGCCTCGGAACACGGCATCATACTTGGCCTTGGAAAGTTCATGCTTCTTGCGTAATAGTTGGATCTCCTCCTCCAAGACACTCTTGGGCGTACCATCGTCCACCAACGGTATGAGTTTGCTCACGTTAACCCACGATCCGATCTTTCGGCGCAGGAGTTGGGTTCGGTTCACGGTGTAGGTGTAGTACTCTTCCTGTGACAATGTTAGCTTCTGTAAACCTTGCAAATCAATGGTGTATAAGGCGGTATTGAACGTACATCTCCCATGATGAGGGGCTGGAGGAACACGTCGGTGCGTCTCTGCGGGGGCTCCTTGGTGGCACTGAATGCCTCGCCCGTGTTGGGGTCTCTGAGTGTGATCACAGTCATATACTTACTCAACTTATGAACGAATAGACGTGTTTTGGTGAGGACAAATGCGTGTTATGACCAGCTTTAACGCCCTGGGGTTTGCCCTTTGTTGTGATCAAACGCGAGAGGCCTCCTTTGATATCAAACAGGTTCGCGACATCACGTGACCGGGTGTGCGGATGTGGTGTCCGGCATGAAATTGCCAGGGAAACGGGCCCAACCACGATAACCGGCTTCTCAGGTTTTAGAGACATCAACACACACAACACAGCGCTTTCAAAGGGGCTTTCTGGTACTTGGAGATATTTGCCAGTCCATTTTACACTGGATTTGCCTTTTCCACGGCCAATTCGACTGCCTTTTTTACCCACAAAAGCATCACAGGCAGTACTGAGAAGACCAGCCCTCCATCGCCATCAAAACTTCACACAATCACATATTCATCATTACGGCGCCAAACTGAACCAACCAGGTCTCTCAAAGTACTCATACCATCTATATTTGTACATCTGAGTGCCATCACCACTGACTTCTGAATATCCTGGTGAGTTTCCCAGGGATTCTTGTTTTCACAACCCCATCATCACACACGTTTCACCTACATCCCCTTACTTCCACTCACATCGCACACACAACACCTCACAATGGACCAGATATACTCGGCCACATACTCGGGAGTCGATGTGTATGAGTTCCTCACATCCTCGGGGTCCGTCATGATGCGGAAATCCGATGGCTGGGTGAACGCCACTCATATCCTCAAGACGGCCAACTTCCCAAAGGCCAAGAGAACGAGGATCTTGGAGAGAGACGTACAAGTTGGCACACATGACAAGGTCCAGGGTGGATATGGAAAGTACCAAGGAACATATGTGCCTCTTGACCGAGCCAGGACGATTGCTCAGGAGTTTGGAGTGGCGAACGTGCTTGAACCGCTCTTTGAAGCCAAGGTGAAATACTCAGACCAAGACCCACCACCAGCTCCAAAGCACCATCATGCCAGCAAAAACAGCTCTGTTATCATCAAGCCGGTTAATTCACGGAAGGCGGCCCTGGCGCGCAAAGTGGCCAGTATGCCTGCTGTGCCCAACCGGATTGAGAAGAAGGAGAAGGTTGCGAAGAAGACGAAGTCCATCTCGAATCCAAACGAAGGTGTCTTCATTGGGACTCGTCGGCTTAACACTTCCAGCCAGCCAAGCTCACGGGCCTTTAACGATGAGACGGATGAGGAAAATGATGACGAGACCGGCTTGGAGAGTGAGGCTGAACTCAATGAGAATGATGGCTTGGACAGTGATATTGATGACACAGCAGACTATAACTTGTTGGATGCAACTTCATCTCCATCAGAGTTGCTATCGGAGACGGACTTGGCTGATGCTCTCAAATCCCCAAACCAACCCAGAGGACGCACGGCAAGAGAGAGTCTCGAGAGAGCTATCAACAACGGGCAGGTGGAAAACATGAGAAATGAAAATGCAAGTGCAGAGTACACGGCGAGACTCCTGGACTACTTTACACAGCCGGATGATCTGAACTCAGACTCACAAGTGCCAGACTTCTTGCTCAATGCACCAAAGGGTGTCAACTTTGACCAGGTCGTTGATGATTACGGCCACTCGATCTTCCACTGGGCTTGTGCCATGGGCAACTTGCCTGTCGTACAGGCTCTGATCAACATGGGTGTCAACTACAGAGCAGTTAACAACGCAGGGGAGACACCATTGATGAGAACAGTCCTCTTCACGAATGCCTTCACGAAACGCACGTTCCCACGTATCGTTGAGCTACTCAGTGAGAACATCTTTGAATTCGATTCCACCTACAGAACAGTCCTCCACCACATCGCAGCCGCTGCACAAGTCAAGACGAGAATCCCAGCAGCGATGCACTACCTCGAAGTGATACTTGCCAAAGTCTCGGAATCTCAATCCTCACAACGTCTTGAAGACTTCATCAACGCACAGGACCTGAACGGGGACACTGCACTCCACATCTGTGCACAATACGCCAACAAGAAGTGCATCAAGCTCCTCCTCGAGTACAAAGCCAAGGGAAACATCACGAACAACAAGGGTCAGATCGCCTCAGACATCCTCCTCCACAATTCAAACATGACGCCAAAGGTGCAACAGCGCTACGAGATGCATCTCAAGAGCAAGGGCGTGGGGCTGCCTACTCCGAACAGTACCATCAGCAACAGTGGGGTGGGTGTCATTGCGGCTCCGCATGTCTCTGAGGCAGCTATTGAGGCCACACACAAGGTGGCGCAGATCTTGATGGAGTCGATACATGAATTGAGCAATGCCTATGATAATGAGTTCCAGAAGGCTGAGCAGGACGTGGCACAGGTCCAAGAGTTGTTGTCGAATATGAACAGGGATGTGGAGTCACTCAAGGATCAGACGATGGAGTATCTCGGGGAGCATGTTGATGAGAAGGTGTTGGCTGAGAGACTGAGACTGATTGAGGATCAGCTTAAGAGATACGAAGGACTTGTCGGTGTGAAGGAGATGAAGTTGAAAAAGGTGCTTGAGAGGGCACAGAAGAAGAACCTGGACAAGCTGGTGAATCAACATCAGGCAAATGGTGCTCCTCAGGGAGACTTTGACCCTGTCGCTGATGCATTGGAGCTGTCAATGTTGCAAGTGAAGAGAAAGAAGATGCTTGCTGAGATCTTGAAACTCCACGAGGGAATCAACGTGTCTGATGGCAAGATGCAGAAGTACAGACGCCTTGTGGCTTCATCGGCTGATATCCCAATTGATGAGGTGTCTGATAAGTTAGATGAGCTTCTACAGGAGATTGAGGGTGTTTTATGATTGTTACGCACATCTGTTCCATACGGCTTTTTAATTGTTACGCTAGTGATGATAGATTACATTCGGGTACGTAGTACAGCTACGAGTCCTTCACTTCTGTGCCTGGGCAGCCAAGAACTGAGTCAAAGAGTCCTTAACGATGTCATCCAGCTTGATGAACTTGAGACCGAGGAGCTTGAGAGTCTTGGAGTTGTCACACTTGGCGGCGGACTTGATCTCGGCCTCCTCCTGTTCTGGAGAGACGTAGAAGATCTTTCCCTTGAGCTGTGGGATGACTCTGTTGGCAATGGCAAGGATAATGTTGTTGTTCACTGGCTTGTCTGTGGAGAGGAGGAGTCTCTCTCCTGCAACATCCTTCACCAAGGAGGCAAGATGGGCCTTGGCGACATCACGGACGTCAATGGATGGTCCAATCAACTCACCAGCTGGGTGCATACAGGATCTGTCTTCTGGGGTAGTCTGACAGGCAAGGTAGATCAGAGCAGCAGAGCTCTCCTTGAACACGGCAGCGTCCTCGTCGAAATACTGAGGGCCAAGGACAAGAGTTGGCAGGATGGTGTTGAGCTTGAAGTGTGGCTTGTTTTCCTCAACAAACTTCCAGGCAGCCTGCTCAGCGAGTTTCTTAGCGATGAGATAGTAGCCCATTGGTCCAGCCAAGTTGGCATGCTCCCAGTCTAGAGGGTTCCAAGTGCTCTCGTAATGGGTGAATGTAGGGTCTGTGAGCTTGTCCATGTTCATCACTGTGCCGAAGGAAGATGTCAGAGTGACCTTCTCAACCTGAGGGGCGTCCTCCTGGATGGTCTTGAGGATCTCGAGGGTTCCATTGAGAGCTGGCTTGAGGAACACCTCCTCCATGTCGTCGGAGAAGACATCCAACATGTTGGCAGCGACGTGGAGAACGTACTTGATCTCCTTGTGCTTCTGGAACAAATCAACGAAAGCGCCTGGCTTGCCGATGTCTGGGACAACCTCGAGAGTGAGGTCTGCAGATCCGAGCTTCTTGATGTACTTCTCCTTGAGCTTCTCGCCCTTCTCAGCGCTTCTGACGGTGCCAATGACGGTGTATCCCTCTTCAAGAAGGTGGCCAACGATGTGGGTGGCGATGTATCCGGTGGCGCCTGTGACGAGGATGGTGGTGGACATATCTGGTGGTTATTTGCTGGATGAACTGAGTAGTATGTACTGAGATATCACACCATTATATTCCCTCCAGTTAAGGTGGGAAACTCCTCCTTTTATACGCCTGGAGGCCATGGGTTTACTCGCTTTTGTCTGTTTGCGCTCTCGGCCTTCGTCGGGCTCACGGAGGCTTTAGCGGAGAAATGCATCCACAACGGGGGAGATAACGCCGCCAACTCCGACTCTGCGATAATCGGGTTTATTTAGGGATTTAGGGGCAAGTTAAAGGGTTTAAGGGTTCAAGGTGGCTGTGTTATTAATAACGAGAACAGAAATCATACTGACCACATGAGCAGCTCTGGCCTTCGCGGTCCCTGATTGGTCCAGCAAGCGCTTACACTTTGCACTTCTCCGCCGGTCACGTGCTGCAACAGCATTGGTCGGTCTTTGCTTATACCAGTGCCCCCGCACATTCAAGCGGTAGAAGCCAGAAGCCAGTTTGACTTGTTGCTTCATCAACGTTATTACATTCGTCTTGCTTTCGCTACAACATTCAAGGTCCTTGTGGTGTGTCTCCCTGGCCGGTCTCTGTACTAGGTACTAGCTAGTATCCTGTCTCAGTCTGTCGCGGGCGGTGGCGACCAGGATGATCCTGTAGTGGTTGATTGGATATGTGTCGATATAAAATAACTATCTGTGCCTTCATGGATTCATAGATACTGTAGTGATATCAGAAGCTGTTCTGTCTCTGCATACCAGGTCTTGGAGCCTGATCGAGTCCAAAATAAGCCCCCGGCCTCTGTCCAGAGTAGCTTCCAATAAATCTGTACCCGTACGCCCTGGATTCCTGAATTGTGAGACGACCGAGTGCATCACCAATAATTCTCAATTCAGAGTTGTTGGAGGTGACATTGAGATTAGTGAGTGCCGTCATCTGTTTCACTGCCACTGTCGAGAGGTTTGGAGCAAAGTTTCCCAAAGGCAATGCCAGTGTGGTGAGGTTTGGTATGTTCTGGATCGTAAATGATTCAAGCTGCTCTCCCGTGAGGTGGAAGTTTTCGATTGTCTCAAGTTTTGGAGCGTCAATATTGAGAACAAATTGGGTCTTTGTGGTTGGACCTGAGACGCTGAAGTATGTTGCTTCTGGAAGATGAATCGTGTCCTTGCATAGATGGTCCATGTTCAAGCCAGCAGCCTCAATGACACGCAGTCTCTGAGCGTAATTGAGCCAGATCGGGTCCACAAACCAGTTGACACCAGAAATTGACTCCCTCATCACCTGTAGGTCCAGAGCGAACTCCTCCAGGAGCGGGTACTGCTTGTTCAAGATCTTCGGAATATCATCAAAGCCCACAGGAGAGGAGAGGGCGGCGTTGTTGGATTGAATCATGATGATGACACGCATCTGTGGTGCCTTAGGAAGTGGGATCTTTCCATCGATGAAATCATTTGTGCGAAATGTGTACCTTTCAAGGCAGGGGAGCTCCAACTGGGAGAAATCGTTGTTGCAAAGCACCACACTGAGATCGAAGGACTTGATGTTGCAACCAATAGCGGCCTCCTGAGCACCCATGAGAAGACTTCCTTCTGAGGAAAGAATGTCCATTGGTCCAACGTAAGTTAGTTTGTCCAGTTGTGGAAAGTTGCACGAGAACTTGGTAACATCACATTCATCGCTCAAGTCGAAAATAGCCTCTGTGACTTTTGGCCCACTGATATTGTCAAACTCCACCTTCACATGCTGTTGCATATTCCAAAAGAATGTACTCAGATATGTGAACTTTGTTCCTTCAACAAGAATGTTTTGCATCTCAGTGTATGAGTGAGCCAGGAAGTCACACGCACTGATGTGCTTGTCACGGAGAGACCAATTGTCTGGAATAGCAGGCACACCAGTAGGTTCGTTATCTGGAGCGTATGGAATCAACTCAAGTCTGTCAGTGGGGTTCGTAGAGAAGTCAAACTTCTCCAGCACCTGTTCCGTTGCTCCTCTGATGAGCAAGCTGTCAACCACATCCAATCTTGGTGGGAAGCCTTTATCTTCGGTTCCTCTTCCCATGTACTTAATCTGGGACATACCACAGTCGTAGATGAACATGTTTGATGTTGTGATTCCCGGCTCAATGTCGATGCTGAAGTTGCCGAGCTCAGAAATGGTGAAGGACAACGCCTTGTGAAACATCTCTATCAACCGACGCGTCTGCTCCTGGAAGAGATACTCCTTGAGATCTGATGTACGGACGTACAAGAAGCTTTCCTCCTTGTTTGGGAGACTGTTGAGGAAGTCGAAGAATCCGGGTGTGAAGTCGAGTTTGGTGATCTCGATCACGTTGAAGAGTGAGGACTTGAAGCCGAACGGGAGGATCGTGAAGGATCTGATTCCACTTACACCCTCACTAGGGACGAGTGTGCTTCCATCGTCGGTGCTGATGAACTGGAATAGCAGAGAAAGACGTCTGAGAGGGTCTCTGTTGGTGAAGGCTATGATGAAGTTGATGATGTCTGGCGTGTCAAGTTTGCGAAGAATGAGCGCGACGAGCTCCAGTGGGAGTTTGGAGTGAAGCATGGTCCAATGTGCAATTGTTGAATTCGAAGGCTGTTTTGTGGTATCAATTGAGCTTATTCAACTGTATATATTCGATCAGCTGGGTTCTGGAGGAGCTTGCTGCTTTGCCCCTACTCCTCTCAACATTTCCCTAAACAAGCCTGCCTGTGTCCCCTACCGCGTTTTTATTATTTAGGCAGTTAGCATCCGTTTAGGCCGTAGTGCTGTTGTACAAGATGCTAATGTTATCAATTACACTCAACACTCGATGCTCATTAGAGACGTTTGGGTTCAACAAAACTGAAGAAAGTAAGCAGAGAGCCCACTAAAAGCGCCGCCAAGATAAGTCTCCGCGGCCGCTCATATCCGGCGATCCACCCGCGCTCACTTCTACGCAGCGAAGAACAGCTGCAGTGTCAACACTAGCGTCAACGCGGCCAGTGGGGATTAATTGGAATCCTTCTGAGTGTTCCAGTGAGACCTCTTCTACGTTTTAACATTATCAGATCAAAGATCAAATCATGTTTTATGAGGCGTATAAACAGCAATGGAACCAGAAACAACGGCCATGCCTAGTGCATGCTTGATTATATCCCAACAGTATCAAACCGTGGAATCACAAACACACACCATACGAGCGTGAGAAAGAGCAAAAGTATGCTGAGTGCGACCCAAATGGCAAATCATGGAGATGGCTGCTGAGTAGTCTTCTTGTTGATGTTCATGCCCTCGTAGTTGAAGGTGGTGTAGTCGAGGTCGAAGATGTTGTAAGAGCACTGCTGGAGCTCTGTGTCGTAGAACTCCCACTTGGATGCGGTGCTGTCGTCCTCGGAGTAGGTGTAGATCATCTGCGACTTGACGTCTCTGATCTGGGCGCTGTCAAAGTAGTTGTATGGGGTGAGGATGAAGGAAGACTGGGCTGTGTTGAAGATGGTGATTGGAACATCCTGGGTGTTTGGCAAGTGGTGAAGACCCAAGTTGACCCATGCAACAATGTCCTCGCCAACGAGGGATTCGCCATCGAAGAACTTGTCGAACTGAACAGCTGGGTCGTAGAGGTCGTGGATGTTGAAGACGTGGGTGGAGTATGGCTCGGAATCCTTTCTGACGGAGAAGGCAACATCATCGTTGGCCCACTGGGCCTGGTTGACAAGAACAACAGACTCGTTGACAATTCTGTGCACTGGAGAAGCACCTGGGACGATTCTGTAAGCTCTTGGAGCACCCCACTGGTTGACCTGGTTGGAGGACTCGACGAGCAATGCACCCTGACCGTTAGAA
This sequence comes from Petasospora xylosilytica, assembly GCA_003708285.2. Lineage (NCBI taxonomy): Eukaryota > Fungi > Ascomycota > Saccharomycetes > Phaffomycetales > Wickerhamomycetaceae > Petasospora > Petasospora xylosilytica. Next base: position 115,023 of record PPNT02000013.1, on the reverse strand, counting down.
GGCCAGGTGAGTCTGGCGTCATCCTCGGTCTCAATGAGGTTGGAAACTCTCTCCTTGACAGTGTACTCCTTACCTGGGGCCCATGGGAACTCTCTCTTGGCCTGGACAAAGTCAACCTTTCTGATCTGGTTCTCAACTCCACCAATGTCAAAGTCGGCCTTGAAGTTGAGCACGTGGTCGTGGAAGGAACCAGCCAAGGTCTCACCAATCTTGTAGCCAAAGTCACCGGACTCAGCGTTGACGTAGTAGGAGCCCTGGATGTAACCGGCAGCACGGACAGAGACCTCAATGGTACCGTCGATGTAGAACTTGTAGGAGAAGTTGTAGTCGTAGTTACCGATAGTGGTGACCGTTCTCAAGACAAAGGTTGGGTTCTTGTTGACAGAGACGTATGAGGTGGAGACGTGTCTGGCGATTGGGTAGTCCTCAGCAAACTCATAGGCACAGAAGGAGTTGTTCTGGAAGTTGTTCTGACCAGCAGAGTGCCAAGACACATTGAAGTACTCAGCGTTGTATGGACAGTCGTAACCTGGGACGAGACCCCAAGCCTCGTTACCGAAACCGTAGGAGACATCCAAGAAGACAGTGTTCATCTGGAATGGATCGTCACCGGCGTACTCTGCAATGGCTTCCTGGAGACCCAACTCGTAGAGGATTCTCTCGCCCTTGAACTTGACGTCGTGGAGGGTCATACCTTGGTCTCTGTTCCAGCTAACGTAGAACTCCCAGTCCATCCAGGTGAAGTATCTCTCCTCCTCGTTGTATCTCCAGCGGCGTCCATCCGGCTCAATCTGGATTGGTGTGGTCTTCTCGTCCAAGTCTCTGGCACCGGAAACGTAGGCTGGGTATGTCCACTCGGCATCGGAGAGGTTGGTCTGCGGCAAGATCTCCATTTCACCAGACTGGTAAGCAGCGACAAACTCAGCAGTGGAGTTGTACAAGGTAGTACCGTAGAACCAGGACAAGATGGAGTAGTTGTTGACATCACGGCCAGTGACGTTGGCGAAGAAGTAGAGACCACGGGAGAGAATGTCATCGGCATCGTAGTCGTTGGTACCGAAGCACACGGACCAGGAACCAGCAGTGTTGGTCTCCTCGTCATAGGCGACTGGGTCAGTGAGCCAAATGTCCAAGGAAGAGTTGTCCAAACCATAAGTTGGAGAGCCGGTGATGGCCTCGACAACTGGTCTGACTTCTGGATCCATGAAGACACTGGTGAGCAACTGATAGTAGAGGTCGTAACGGAGGTCGGACTGGTAACCGTGCTGGTAGGAAACCTTGTTCTTGTAGTTCCACCAGTCCAAAGAGGAAATTTCAGTGTCGTCGGAGACTGGGAGAGGACCGACCTGGAAGGTCTGCCAGTAACCCTCTGGGAACTCTGGGTCAGCAAAGTCCTCACCACCGAAGAAGATGACAACCTTGGCGTATCTGTCTGGGAGAGTACCGTTGCCGTCCAAGTAAGAGAGAGCATCGGTCTTGTTTGGTGCAAGAGCCTCGATCCACATGGCGAAGTTGTCGTAGAGAGTGGCGTTCTGGTATGAAGTCAAGTTGAACTTGTCAGTGACGAGATCGTAGACGTCGGTTGCCTCCTCGTCGGAAAGCTGGGACCAGATGTTTGGCTTGGATGGAGAAGCCTCGTCTGGAGTAGAAGCACCGCATGTTGCCTCACTGTCACGCTTGCCATAGCGTCTCATGAGCTCCTCGTGGGTGCGCTTCTTGAGAACCTCCTTCGAGGTGTGGATGGATGCTGGCAACGCCTCAGCAACGAGGGCGGAAGCGGCGAGAATGGCCGATCCCAAGGACAAGAGCCTCATTGTGGAGTGTGTTGATGGTGGAGAAACAACAAGAATGTCCAAGGGTTCAATGGCTGGGAGGAACGGCGGGAGGCCGGTGGCTTATGTAGTGGTGGAGAGGCCCACCAACTCAGGCACCTCGAGCCGAGTCTCCGAGGCCGCAAGGTCCATTGATGCGGGTTGCCTCGAGCGGACTGCTCATTCGGGCCAATGATGTTATCAGCTTCTGATTATGGCGACGCAGAGAGAGCAGTGCCGGCTGCTAAATCCTGTGGTTTGGGTAAAAAGGGAAATTGTTTGGTGGCTCCCGCAAAAAAACCGATAAAGCGGCCTGGTTCGGGCCACACCGAGATAAGGCGGATTAGAAAAACTGCCGATCTCCACCCCAAAATGGCAGTTCTCCCGACGGCTGGCGAGGCTCTGCTGGTCCAATTCGGAAGAGAGAGCACCAATTGGGCCAAATATCATGCATACTCCTCGGCTGATGTGGATAGAACCAGGGGCTCGAGAGGTGGCTTTGGGTGTGTTTTTTTTGGCAAGCTGGACCCTTAAAAAGGGCAGCCTGTGTGCCTGTAAGAAACGGGTATACGGGCCAATTGTTGGCTCAAATGATATATTTTTACCACTCCTAATGTCAATTGATCTCTCTTAGTCTTTCAAAGCTCAACACAATTGTACTCGACGGATCTCGCAAGATTCGGAGCTGTTGGATGATCGCTGTTGCAAGATCGCCAAGGCCCACAACCTCGCGGACGTGGCGCTTCTCGACGGGCCTCGGTCCTTGGTAAATCATGATAAGCTGCAACGGACTACTAAGATGCCTTTTCGACAAGGTCATGGCTCGAATTTAACAATCAACGGCCAAGAGATGGGCTCAATTGGCCCCCATTGTTCCCTTTGGTGAAAGGCTGAACGTCGGTGGGCCTCGGCCCTCTGGCTGCCTTTTGATTGGGGGGCGTTACTACGGTTAATTCATGGTACCGGCCTTTACAACGGTTCATATTGTCTATCAATATCAAGCCCGCAAAGTTGCAAACCACATGCACTTCCGCTCCAGTCTTGATCAATCAGTTTGTTGCGGCCGCCGGTACGGCCGAGGCTCCAAGGGTCCCGAACACCGATGAACTTGACGAAGATGATAAACTAATTGAGGTACGTACCAGGGTTCCAGGGTCCACCTTCTCCAATCGGGATCTCTCGTCCGCAGATCCTCCCTCCACCCAGCTCCACTTTCTCCGCACTTTCTCGCGGAGAGCCTCTACGTGAAACCTCTTTGTTAACATCTAGAAAGTGTATCGTAGTATCAATAGCGCAACGGGCTCTATACAATCATAAGTCATAACACGACCGCTTAGGCAGAAGCCTTCTTAGCAGCCAAGATCTGGTCGACGGAGTCAGTCACCTGCTTCTCGAATGGGATGAACTCGTAACCGCCAACGAGCTTGACGGACTTGTCGTTGTTGAGGGATGGGCCCTTGGTGGCGTACTCGTCGCCCTCCTCTGGGGAGACGTAGAGGATCTTGCCCTTGTACTCTGGGTACTTGGCGTTGATGATGGCCAAACCCTTTCCGTGGGCGAGTGGGGTCTTGGTGTCAACTGGGAAGAGTCTCTCGCCGGCAATGTCCTTCTCGAGGGCAAGAACGTGGAAGGCGGCAACGTCACGGACATCGACAGCTGGGAAGACTGGCTGGTTAAGAATGGCCTTGCTCTCCTCAGAGTCGGTGGTCTTCAACCATCCGTTGACAATCTCAGCAGAGGTGTTGAGCTTCTCCTTGGCGGCATCCTCAGCAAAGTACTGTGGTCCAAGAACGTATGGTGGGCAGATGGTGTTGAGAGCAAAGTTGACCTTGTTCTCCTTGACAAACTTCCAAGCAGCCTCCTCAGCAAGCTTCTTGGAGGCAATGTAGCAAGCAGTCTCACCGGCAGCCTTAGCCTGCTCCCAGGTGATTGGGTTCCACACGGTCTCGTCAAAGGTGAAGGACTTGTCAGCCATCTTGTCGAGGTGGAGGATGGAGGCGAAGGAGGAGGTGACGACAACCTTCTCAACCTGTGGGGCGTACTTCTGGATAGAGGACAAGATACCGACAGTACCCTTAACAGCTGGCTCAAGGAAGGCCTTGTCCATGTCCTCGAAGCCGAAGGAGAAGTTGGAGGCGGTGTGGAGGACGTACTTGATCTCCTTGTGGTCCTGGAACACCTTGTCGAAGGCACCCTCAGCGGCAATGTCCTCAACGACAACGAAGGAGAGCTTGAGGTCGTCCTTGTTGAGCTTCTCAGCAAATCTCTTCTTGAGAGCCTCACCCTTAGACTCGGATCTCACGGTTCCAATGACGGTGTAGCCCTTGGAGAGCAAGAGGTCGAGGATGTGGAGAGCAATGAAGCCGGAAGCACCGGAAACGAGAACAGTAGTAGACATTGTTGTATTTGTGGTTGGTTCTAAAGGGTGAGAGCGTGGGAAGAAGGTGAAGAATGGGGGCCAGAGCAACTATTTATAATCGCAAAGGTGTGTTGAATTTCTGTGCGTCGGCGAATGGCCAGAGAACCGGTGGCGAAGCCGATGAGCTGCCGAGATGGAGTTAAGGGGGATGTTCTATACGAGTGGCAAAACGGATGTTGGAGAAGCCTGGGGTCCGCAATTTGCACTACTATCACTCTGAGAAGTGTGTGTAATGTCTAGCTTGGTCTTCTGGCCTCTCCATCCCACAACCCCAGGGAGATCACTGTGTGTGTGTCTGAGCAGGCTCCCCGATCTGCTGAAGGTGGTTACAGTACGAGCCGGGCAATTCACGAGGCAGGGGCCCTCAAAAGCGGCGCTGGCAGGAACAAGGCGGCGTTTGCGGAGACTTCTGCGGCTTCCACGGGCTTCCACAGGCTTCCATATCATAGCACATTCGGCTAGAACATTCAGGAGAAAGAGAAAGGCTTTTCCCGCTGACAAACTCTCCAAAATGGGCCGGCCCCGTTCTTTGCCGCGCAAACTCCGTCCCGGCCCGCACAACTGAGACACGCGTCAACGGTTTTTTACGTCCAAAACTCGTGAAATATTGTGAATTGAGGTTCTGTGATGGAGGTCTAGGTGGTATAGAGGTGGGCAAATTAGGTGTTGTATATGATATTTAGTGCTAGTACTCATGATAAGCAGCTCAAACATGTCTCTAATCGCCTCCCGCTACCACCAGTAGAACATTCGCTGTGCCTCGCTTTCTAGAATATGACGTAATCACTATGAACGATGACATAAGCACGTTTCTAGAAACCCCTACCAACAGTGAACTACTCCAATAATCAATTAACGCACACAATCCACGATGACGCCTGCATTATCGCTTCCTGTTAGAACTCATTCAAGCACCAGCACGGAGGATCTGGTCAGCGGTATCGATAATCTGCTTCTCAACTGGGATGAACTCGAATCCACCGAGCAATTTGACGGACTTGTCATTGTTGCAAGTTGGTGCGAGGTGGAGGGACTTGTCAGCGTCCTCTGGGGAGACGTAGAGGATCTTTCCCTTGAGCTGTGGGTACTTCTCATTGAGGATAGCGAGGGCCTTGTCGTTGGCCAATGGGGTCTTGGTGTCGATTGGGAAGAGTCTCTGGCCGGCAACGTCCTTCTCCAGGGCCAAAACGTGGAAGGCGGCAACGTCACGCACATCAACAGCTGGGAAGACTGGGGCCTTGAGCAACGACACGTCTTCTGGCTTGCTTTCCATGAGTGACTTGATTCTCTGCGCGGAGGTGTTGAGTGTATCCTTGGTGGCGTCCTCGTCAAAGTACTGTGGGCCAAGAACCAATGGTGGGTTGACAGTGGTCAGACCAAACTTGGCATTGTTCTCCTTGACAAAGTTCCAGGCAGCCTTCTCAGCAAGGGTTTTGGATGCACGGTAGCAACTGGCCTCGTCGGCGACAACAGCCTTCTCCCAGGTGATTGGGTTCCAGGAGTCCTCGGTCAACACGTTGCTCTTATCGGAGAGTTTGTCAGCATCGAAGATGGCGGCAAAGGAGGAGGTGACAACAAACTTCTCAACCTTGGTGCCGTACTTGTGAGCACTCTCCAAGACACCGGTGGTTCCCTTGACGGCTGGGGTCAAGAAAGCAGCCTCCCAGTCATCAAATCCGTAGGAGAAGTTGGATGCGGTGTGCAAGACGTAGTCAATCTCGTTCTCCTTGAAGACAGCGTCGAAGGCACCAGGCTTGGTGATATCCTCCACGATGGCAAACTTGAGGTTCTCGGATCCGAGGAACTTCTCAGCAAATCTCTTGATCAATGGGTCGGCCTTGGCCTGGGATCTGACGGTTCCAACAACGCTGTATCCCTTGGAGAGCAGCTGACCAACGATGTGCAAGGCGATGAAGCCATTGGCGCCTGTGACGAGGACGGTCTTTGGGGTGAGGGAAGTATGAGCAGCTGACATTTGTATTCTTTGCTTTTAGTCTTTATTCAAAATGTGAAAGATGGTGGCGAAGGATGGAAAGTTGATGAAAGATTGCGATCCGGATCCTGGATCCACCAGATTTTCGCCATGATCCATCGCGGGCAATCGACAGCGCCACAGTCCGCTACTAGTTGCCCAATTCCGGCCCAGCCCTTGTTTGTTTCCCATAAAGTCGTCAATTTATAGACAATAAACAAGTTTTACAGCTCATAAGGAATCCATAAGCCCTTCGTTGATAAAAAGGTAATTCTCTTTTGTTCTTGGAGGACCAACCAGACCATCAGCCACAGTATACTGCACCCCGGATTCCAGATTGGGGAAGACAGCCGATGTGAGAGACGTAGTACACTTCCAAGGAGCATTATGAACAGATTGAAGGATCATGATTATAACACATGTATCACTTTATCCTCTATATTTTGTGTGTTAATAAAACATTCGTAACATCGTAGACCAAGCACAGTCATCTCTCACCAGAGAATCCTGTCAAACACCTTAGGTGACACTGGCAGTTCCTCCAACTTGGTGCAGCAAAAGGGACAGTGTCTGTGTGTCTTGGTCCACGCAGCGATACAATCTCTGTGGGATGTGCGGAGGCAGCACAATATGGCAACTGGTACGAGACCTGGGTCTGTCTCATGGGGATCGAGCCCATCGAGGCAGATTACACAGTCTTCATCGGGCTTCAACATCTCAGGCTCAGCAATCTGAAACATATCTTCTGGCTCAAGATACGTAGGTTCTGACTCCCGATCCAAGTACTCATAGTCCAACTTGCAACTCTGGAAAGACATGATGACGTAATGCCATAACAACATCGAGATGTACCAATCTCCCACTCTATCCGTGAGATTCTTTGATGAGCGAGAGAGTTGGTCGTAGGACGGGCCCGTGGAATAATCGGTGGTAAAGCAATCAATGAGTCTGAATCCCATAAATATCCATCCAATCACCTTCTCATCACGTCTCAGCAGCTTTCTGGTACGCTGGTTATGTAGGCCGGCTCCCTTCAGTTTGTGGATCCTCGTCACGAAGAGCAAAACGATGAACTTGAACATCAACCAGAACACATTTTGATAAGCTATTGAGAGTTCCAGACATCCAGAGTTCAGCTGTTTCGTTCTCTACTCTCGTGTGGTTCCTAGACTTGATGTTGCTCCCACGAAAAACTCAACAAGTCTGGATATCAATGCAGTAGAAAATAACTGGGTGAAGAGGGCTGTCATGTAGGATGGTTTCTCATGGAATTTCCAAAACTCTTCAGAGGCCTTGTCATAGATGCTCAAAATGCCATTGCGGTCGGTTACCCCAGCAAATTCCGTCTTCATGAACTTGGTCATCTCAATGGAGGAGTCTGCGATGATGGAGGAAGTGCTGAAGGATTGAGCGAGACACACCAGATTGAGTGGGAAAACAAACATGTATGGGTATCCTCCCTTTGCAAGCACAAATGTCCGTAGCACCATAATGATCATGAGACGGATATCTCTGAGGAAAGTTCTCCATCCAGCCACGGGGAACACGAAATACGTCAGGACAAAGCGTGCGCCAATTGCGTTGAGCGCCAATGAGGAAAGAACGAGGGGCGGACCCATGTCTGCGTTGTGGACTTTGTTGGTGACCCCAAAGTAGTCCGACTCCCATTTGCTGAATGAGTCTGGCCAGCCGTGTAAATAGTGCATCCAGATGATGATCTGTGGGGTTGTTGTTAGTGGAAAGCTCGTTGGTGATAAGCGAGACTCGCTCATAGGTGTTTGACAACAACTTACCCCCAGCATGAACCCATTCCAGAGAAACTGGTAACTAGCATCACAGCTCTGTGCCGGTGGTCTGGGATTGATACTACTCACCATCTTTGAAGATGAAGCAGAGCGTCGAGCAGTTGATTGACGTTCAAGGAGGTGCAAAAGATCAAAGAAGCTGGTGTGCGATAACGATTTCTACACGAAAGCTCCACGGCTTACGTCATACGGCTGGTTCTTGACTCCCAACCCCGGCAGGCCCTCAATATTAAACGTGAATTCTAGCAAATCTCCCACAATCATTCTGGTTACCTGTGAAAGACTGTATCTCCTTCTGGGAAAAATCGGCGAAGAAAGAATTGTCTTGCGAGAGAACTAGATGGTGTGGCGGTGCACGTGCGCTTATCTAGAGGCTTACATGAGAACCAGCTACTACCATCACCATCATGAATCAAATGTTTCAGTCCTCAGAACTACCTGCTAGTCATATCATTTATGCTTAAAACAATATCAAAAGTCATACATTCATCATCAGTTCAGTAAATTAAGCGAAAGTCGATCCTCTTTTGGATACAACAACCGATCGCCACCCTTGATCACGCGTGCGCCTCCCTTCTCCATCACATCAAGCCATGCTCCATAGCAAGCTCCCCGCAGCTTCAGAGCCTCGTGTGTGAGGGTGGAGGGTATTCTGGTGGTGGGTACTCCGTCTGCTTCTCCACGTCTCCCCTGTATCCCCCTCCTCCGTATGGCATTCCCCCAGCAGTGGAGTATGGCACACCGCCGTTAGCGTATCCGTTGTTGTAGTCGTATGTGGTTCCGTATGGCACACTCTGTGGGACACCGACCATCGTCATTGGCTGCTGTGTAGAGGCCATAGCCAAGCGGCGTTTGCGTCTTCTCAAGAGACAGAGAATCGTCAGGAAGGAGAGAATGAACACCACCACGAGCACCACGATCACGGCGATGTAGTAGTTGCGCCACCCCGTGCCGGTGGTGTAGTAGTAGTATCGCTTGATGAGCGGCTGGGACGTCTGATCCATTGTAGTTTGAGCTTTTGATGCTGTTCGCTTTGCTTTCAAGCTTGAAAACGTGGAAGAAGAAGAATTGGCGGCCGCCAAGCTGCTTTTATAATAAAGTTGGCCGAGCTTGTCCGCGGAGGCTGTGTTTATACATCTGTCACTTCTCCGCACGCAGCCTCAGATCATGCGCAGCAACCACTTATCAAGTACTATTTTCTAATTCTCTCTACTTCTACAAGTGCTTCCAAACAAACAAAAAATATTATTTCATCAGTCCTCTTCTAACTGTCCGTTCTAGTTCACAACTCCGAGTGGTCATTAAGGTATGTGAAGCCACGGAACTGCGCCTGGTTTGCTGAGTCCAACACAGAGTTCACAGGCGTCAACCTTGGAACCTCCGAGGTAAAGTCCTTATCGAAGAAAGACACATCCTCCTCGGACTTGACCTCTGGGATGTATGGTGGTGGGACTCTCATGTTCAGAATGTCATCAAAGTTAATGTTCTTGAAGTATGGGTGCTCCATGATCTCCTCAGCGTCTCTTGGTCCAGATCCAAGACGTGTTTGTGGGTTCTTGTCCAACAATGACTCCAACAATCCAACCGCCTCACTGGCCATCTGAATTGGAAACAATGGCTCATCTGTCAGAATAGCATTGAACACCTCATCTTCATCATCTCCTCTGAATGGTGACTTACCCAACAACATCTGGTACACCAACACACCAAAGGCCCACCAGTCAACACTTCTGCTGTAGTTCTGCTCCTTCAAGATCTCTGGTGCCATGAACTCTGGAGTTCCACAGAATGTGTTCGTTGTCTTTCCATACCACATGTCTGGCTTGCACAAACCGTAGTCAGCAATCTTGATGTGACCATCTGTGCTCAACAAGATGTTGTCCAACTTCAAATCACGGTAGACAATTCCGTTCTCATGCAAGTACTTCAAAGCCAACAAAACTTCTGCGGCGTAGAATTTGGCTCTTCTCAACGAAAAGTTGCCTTGCTGAACATGCCACATCAAATCACCACCAGAAACATACTCCATGACAAAGTAGACACGGTTGGCAGTCTGGAAGCAACAGTGCAAGTTGATCAAGAACGGATGCTGCTCTCTGTTGGCAATCAAGAACACTTCCTTCTCACTCTGCATCGACGAAATCTCACCATTCTCAATGATCATGTCCTTCTTGAGAATCTTGACAGCACAAAGCTTCTTCGAAGTGTGAGATCTTCCAAGCATAACCTTACCAAAGTTACCTCTTCCCAAGACTGCAATGAAGTGGAAGTCATCGAGACCGACCTTTGGACGATGACGTCTCTCGTGGTGGTGTCTGCGCGAAGCAGTCTCCAAAGATGGTGTCTGTGATCTTCTGTTGCTGACTTGCTGTTGGTCATTCTCCTCAGGCAAGAATGATAGGTCAGCCTGGATCTGCTGTTGTTGTGCCTGTTGGAGTTGCTGGTTCTGTTGCATCTGTAGCTGGTATTCGTACTGCTGGCGCTCGTACTCATCTCTCTCTTCTTGTTGGGCACGAAGGCGGGCCTCTTCAGCATAGCGTCTGTTCTGTTCATCAATATGACGGGCATCCTCAGTCTGCAGGTCCTCACCAGCCTGGTACGGATCCTCTTGTGGCTGAACTGGCAGTGGTGCTGTCTCAAACGATGGTGTTGCTGATGTTGGTAGAGTCTGCTCTGGGTGAAGTGGATATGAAACAGGAGGTGGTGCCAGAGATGGGTGCTGTTGTGGTGGAGATGTGTAGTCATCCTGTGGTGGGCGTCTCTTGTGGTGATGTGTTGTTGGGATGTATTTTTCAGGTTTAAGTGTTGGAACAGAGCTTTCAGCAAATGGTACACTTGGGAGATCAGACTTCTGTGCACCGGTTGGGACTGAACCAGCAGTCACGGCTGTAGCAGATGATGAAGTTGTAGTTGCGGTTGTTGTAGCTGACTGGCGGTTGTAGCTCTCAATCAACTTCTTTCTGTTGCCCTCTGTGGACTTGATTGTCTTCAAGATCTCATTGGCAGCCTCCATAGACATACCACAGAAGTCAGGCACCAAGTGAGAACAACTGACATGACACATGGTATCACATTCACTGCACTTCAAAATGTTCTTTCTTCCCCATGGTAAGATGGATCCACAGTGGCAACACCAGTTGGTTCCCTTGTTGGAAACATGTTCAAATCTGTGTGGAATTCTGTGATTCAACTTCAGCTCATCAGCATCAATATCTGTACTCGACTTGGAGATACACTTCGTGATGACCTTCTCATAGCACTTCTTGTGACACAGGAACTTGCAATCCTGACATTGGAAACCAGTGTAACGAAGGAAATCACCACACAGTGCACAGCGCATGATACCGTAGAACTGTTTCTGGACAAACTGATGACCATGTTGCTCAAAGACTTCCTCATCTTTCTTTCTGATAGCACCACGACGATGAAGTCCGCCCAATAGTGTCTTCTTGTTCTGGACAGATGCTTTGGTGAATCCTACTGATAACAAGATCTGACCAGCAGGCTCGAGAATGAACCAAGATGTTGTTCTCACGGCAGCCTTGGATTCCTCGGACTGTGGGGTCGGGGCGTTGTTGTTGACCGTGAAGTTGTCAGCAGTGGTTGAAGCTGGTGTCTGTGAGCTGCTCTGGATCTTTGAAGCACTGACCCAACCAGCGCCTCCAGTCTGGCCAACCTTCTTCTTACGAATCTCTTCAGCAATGTCGGAAATGAGCAACCAAGCAATAGCAACAGGGACAAAGCTTCCATTCACCTTGTCATACACGGTGATTTCAACCTCATTTCCCTTTTCAATGTGGATGTTGAACTCCTCGTTGTACTTGTCGTTACGGGTAGCCTTGGTTCTTGCCTTCTCCTCGTCGTCAACTTTGATGGAGATGAAGGACTCTGTCTTTCTGGAAAACATAGGTGAAGCAATGTGGTCCACGTCTCTGATGGAGTTGATGCCAATAGTCAACTTACCAGCCAATGGTTTTCTTCTGAATTTGACACTGTTCATAGGATCCTCTGACTGGTTCAACTGGTCAACGTTTACGTTGATGTCCTCGTACCTCTTCAAAGACTTCTTCAAGAGCTGGATCTTGTGGTTGCTCTGAATTCGTCCATCTTCAGCAACTGAGCTGATTCTGCGGTCACCATCCAACTGGTAGATCTTGGATAACTTCTCGTTGGCCTCGTAGTACTTCTGCTCCACCTTGAGCTTGGTGTCGAGCTGAGTGATCATGTACTGGATTCTGTGACCAAGGGAGGGGCAGTCATACTTCATCAGATCCAAGCGGGAGTAGTTCGTCTCTGGAACGGCTGATGTCGAAGGTTCAGTAGTGGATGGAACAAGTGTACCAGCGGCGCCTGAGGAGGAGTTGGAGCCTGTTTCCAAGTGGCTGTCCTGGAACTGGAGCTGTCTCAGTCGCTCGTTCAAGTAGTCAATGTTCTGCTGAGCCTCCTGGATGGAAGAGTTACATTTCTGGATGACGTCCACATTCTGTGAGTTCTTCTTCATGCTGGTGGCACCCGTGATGATGTTCCTCTCCCTCTGGATCTTCTTCTGGATCTCGTCCGCAACCTGTCCACTCATGCTGGGCGGTGCTGTGCTGGGTGGCGGGATGTGGTTGGTGGAGCGGCTGGCTGTGTCTATGGTATGGAGTGTGTAAGCAAGATCTGGTGGCAGTTCAGCGGCGCTGGTGGTAGTTCGTTGATGTTGTTAGTTGTTTGGTGGCTGTCCGCGGGGGTTGATCTGGCCTTTTTTTTGTGAACGCTCGACGCGAAAAGTAAACAAACTTCGGAGCGCAGTTTCCAAGTACTTCGGGGCCCAGAAATGTCCCTGAAAAGCTTGGTGGTGTGTATTTGAATGAGTCTATGCTATTGTGTGTTTATATATCCAGCTTCGAGAGTCTTGTGACCCCTCTGTGCCGAGGTGTGGCGGAGGGAGTCGGCTGCGCTTGCTCCCCTTCGGAGTTGGGTGTGGCATGCTCTCCAGCACAGCCTCCGTTCATCACTGGCGCTCCTTCAGGCGGCCGACTTAGGCTTGTTTGCCCTCTCACATATGATAACTTTATTCACTCAAATCGAAACTCACCACACACACTATGACCTTGCTCTTTTCCCAGATCAAAGCCATTCCACGCTGTCCCTTCTCCGGAACGTTCTAAATATAGCACAACTGTGGAGAAGCCTCGAACAATTCGAAGTCAACGCACAAACTAAACATCAACCGGCCTAAAGTAACGCGTATCTGGCCTTTGAACGGTCCCAGATCCCATCATATCTGAGGATTTTGTCTTATGCTTCAACTTAATGAGAGATCCCTAGTACCTACTGGTTCTAGCCGCCAGGCATTTGTAGTGTGCACGTGACTGCCAAAAGCGCGCAGTCGACTTCCTAATTGGGTAATTGATATCCTGGGTTTGTGTTTCGTGCACCTTGTGACCTTTGGATGGCTTATATGAGTAGAAATTGTTGATATTAATATGGAATAACTCTCTTTAGCTCTTACAGGTAGTTTGGTCTCATCCGCTCTATTGGACGTGGCCATACAGGAGTCCAAGACCGACATGAAGTTTGAACAGTGAAGACCCCACCTTCATCATCCCCTTCCATGATCAACGAACTGCTACAGTAGTGATTTAAATCAACGATCAACGTGATACTTAAATAAGAGAATATTTATACAAGCCCATCAGCCCCTTACAACTTTGAGCTGTCCTTGAACTGATCCTCAGTGACACCCTTACCCATAGCGGCTGTAGATGTGACACCACCAGTGACGAGCTTGAGCAAGTTGTCAATGTACTCTGCACCGGACCACTTCTGGTGCTTAACGACCTCGACACCGTTCTCAATCTCCGGCTGCTGGACGTAAGATCCGTAGGCACGCATGCCGATCTGGGAGTACTCTCTGGCAAAGTTGTCGACAGCGAGCGCCGTGGTGTGAAGACCAGCCAAAGTGATGAACTGCCAGACGTAGCCGAGCTTGCCGAGCTTCTTGATGTATGTCTCCTGGTCAGCTGGGGACATGGCCTTGGTCCAGTTGAAGGATGGCGAGAGGTTGTAGGCGAGCCACTGGTCTGGCCACTGGGCCTTGACACCCTCAGCAAACTCCTTGGCCTGAGCGTAGTCTGGCAACTTGGACTCCATCCAGATAATGTCGGCGTATGGAGCGTAGGCACGGGCACGGTTAACAGCACACTGGGTACCACCTCTGTATCTGTAGTAACCCTCACGCACTCTTGGAGCCTCCCAGTTGAAGTAGATGTCCTTGCCGAGGATCTTCTTAGCAATGGCACGGGCCTCCTTGTTGGAGTGGTTAGAGAGTGGGGTGACTGTGGCGGAGAACTCCTGGATCAAAGACTCCTTGTTGGCATAGTAGCCAGACTTGATCTCATCAATGACAGCCTCGTGGAAAAGCTTGAGACCAGCCTTGGCGGTCCACTCCTCCTCAACTCTGGCAAGAGCATCACCTTGCAGGCCAGACTGCTCGGCCTTGAACATGACCTCAGATAAGTCTGGGACGTCAGGGTTGGTGGCACCAACAATGAAGTAGTGGTCTCTGTGGTCGATGGTGGAGGTAAGCAAAGTAGCAGCCTCAGAGTCAGTTCTGGCAACACAAACCAAGTCAGAGCCAAAGATGTCAGCAGAGGTTCTGATGGCAACCAATCTGTTGATGTGCTCCTGGATTGGAACCAAAACCTTACCAGCCATGTGTCCACACTTCTTCGTACCTGGAGCCTGGTCCTCAATGTGCACACCAGCGGCACCTCTCTCGATGAACAACTTTACGAGCTTGATGATGGCGGTGATACCACCGTGACCAGTGTCACCGTCTGCAATGATAGGACGGAGGAAGTCAGTGTATGGTGTCTTGGCACGCTCCTCTGGTGTCAATCTGGCACGCTCCTCTCTCTGCTTTCTGTCGTGGAAGAGCTGGGCGAACCAGAGGTGCTCAACCTTGTTTGGAACAGTGTCGTATGGGTAGTCTGCAAGATCTGGTGATGGCTCGTTGGATGTGGAGGCCGTAGAGGATGACTGCCATCCAGAAACGTAGACAGTGTCCAAGTACTTGGCCATCTGGGTGATGTGGATTGGGTCAAGAGCACCGAATGTGAAGGAGGCGGTCTTGTTGCGGTCGTGCTCCTCAAGGAGAGCGTAGAGCTTCTTGGCCTGGACGGAGGATGGGTACTCAATCTTCAAAGTACCACGCTTGGAGACAATGTCCTGGGCTGTGTAGATACGCTTGGTCTTTCTCCAACGTGGCTCCTTCCACCATTGTTCAACCTCAGCAACTTCCTTCTCGAAGGCGGCCTGCTCGGCCTTTGTGTCAATCTTTGTGTATGGCATGTTTGATGGAGAGCTTCAAGGAGCCGGGAGAGCTGAGTGTGGAGAACATGGGGATGCAGGCAAGCTTTTATACTTTTTGAGCATGGTGCCAGAAGCTGGCTGCCCCGGATTGGCGGGCTGAGTGTTGGCCCTGGCTGGAGGATGATGGTTTTTAACCGTTGCGCCGAGGAGTGATTCGCGAGCTCCCGGGCGACCGCAACGGCCACGGGAGAGGCTCTGTTGGTTCTTTGTAGGGCTACTATGCCTTATGTGAGGGTCTGTTGGGGCATAAGAGACTTGTATTGTTACTCCGGCGAAAAGAGCCACCCGATTGGCGCCTTCTCGATCTTCCAAGGCCGTGTTGATGTTTCCCGCCCATCAGGAGCAGCATCAACTCTTCTACCCCAGATTTCATGCCGGGAGCTTGGAGGCAAACAGGCTCGCCACGTCGCCGGCCGTAGGTGCTCAAAGGGGCTGTAATGCCGTTCAAACTTTCAACCCATGTATGTTCTTTGCCGAGTTCGGCTTTGGGTTCTGGCACTTTGGCGGTGTTGTATGGGGCCCGGTGCTCCATGTTACCGCTAGGCCGAGCAGCCGCGGATGACGTCGCTGTTTGGTTTGTTGAGTCACCCCAGAATCCGGGGTAGACGGTTTCTCTGGCCAGTCCAATCAGCTTGCAAGCAGAGGTCATCCGTGAGCAGCATATAAAAAGTTGAGTGGAGAAAGTGCGCCAAACACTACTGAAAACGGGTAGTCCCAGCTTTTTGCTGTCAATCTGTTGTGCGGGCTGTAGTGTAACTCTATTTGGAGCAGCTTTAAGCCATGATCAATACAACACCTGGGAGGGCCACTAACATAATTTAGAGCAAAACAATCTTTGTTTCTGTGCTCTTGTTGCTCTCTTACTACCCTTCTAAGTTCTAGCTACTACTACAGCTCAGAGTCCAGACTGGTCCCTCATGGCGAAGTCAAAGCAGACCGCGGCGTGGAGATGACTCCCGGTGCCCCACCATCACGACTCACGAAAAGGCCGAGCGGCGAGGACGCGTAATCTTCCGAGTCATGTTGACCTTTTGGTGGAGGAAAGTGGCGAATCCTGGTGAAATTTTGACCAGAAACACCACGTAGTTGGAAATAGAGGTCTATATGAAGCTTTTAGCTTCCTGTTAGAGCCCTAGCATCTCTTCATAGCTCAAAGGAGTTAAGAACAGAGCAGTCCCGGGGCTACGAGAGGAGAAGCTTTTAACGCGTCTGATGGCGGCACAATGGGTATGCTCTTTTCAGGTTCTAATGTTGGTATAGTATAGTACTGTCTCTGATCTGTACACCGAGCCCAGTCTTGCCCTTGGCCCCTTTCCCCATTGTTCACTGGCGCAGTCCGGCTCTCCCGCCGCCCACCAGTTTCTGACTCCTTGACGCAAACGGCATGGATAGCCTACGGAGGTTGATCAGCCGCTGACAGGTCCCAGAGACGGGAAAGGCGTGGAGTGCTAGTGCTAACAGAGTACAGGGCTTCAACTATTCCATAAATAACACCAACACCACTAAATCCCCAACTTCCACCCCAGAGCACCCATATCTCGCCAGGACCCCCACCTCCGCCACTTCCGCCGGGTGCCGCGGTGTTCGGGTTTCCGCGGACTTGATGAATCATCCCACGACTTTCGCTATCTGCCTCCGCCATCAACACCAACAACTCGGCCCACCAGCACCACCTAGCGCCAGAAACACTCGCAAATGTCCGGCGGAGCAGGCGTAACACACGCCATCCGCGAGCATCTCCACTTCACCGACGAGAAGCGCTGGAAGGAATTCAGCACGCGCCGTCTCGAGCTCATCGACAAGTTCAACCTCTCGTCGCGTAAGGCAAGCGAGCAGGACGACGCCATCCGCCAGATCGCCAACCTGCTGAGAGATGAGTTTGGCTTCCCGCCAGATACACTGCCCGACTTTGACAAGCTCGTGCGTGCCGCCATCCAGAGTGTCAGAAGAAACAGAAAGAGAAGCTCCAGGGCCAAGGTGCACACCGACCGCTTCGTCGTATACGATGAGATGGGCAGGGCTATCAACCTCCAGCACCAACAACAGCAGCAGCAGCATCCACAGCAACAACATATCTCCTCTCGTCTCAGTGCGAGCTCCAGTGGTTCGAACAGCAACAACAACAGCAGCACCAACCTCACCAGCTACAGTCTCGGCCTGGGGCTAAACACGGGTGTCGCTTCCACTGAGGCCTCCTCGCTGGGCTTCTCTGCTCCACTCTCCATGCCCACATCCTCGGTACCTACTCCATCATTGTTCAGTCATGCCCAGTCACCTTCTGCCTCGTCGTTGTTCTCCATAAACATCGGCCAGTCCCAGGGTCTCCAGTCTGGGTTGGGATCGAGCTCCAGCAATAATAATAATAACAACAACAGCACCGCAACAACAACAACCCACCACGGCGGCAACACGGCCACACCCGCTGGCGGCGCAGTGAACATCAACCACGATAACACACAACATGACACTACACGTGTGGTTATCAACTCGCTGCTTTCCACGACAAACACCACCTCTTCAACCCCATCTACATCCATCGCAACCTCGCCAAACTCAACACACCTGCCCTCCATCAAGTCGTTGACCTCCGCCTCAACAACAACCGCTGCCGCCCAGGGTCTTGTCTCTCCAAACGGCAACAACAAGCTCGAGCTAGCGCAGCAGACGAAGCAGAAGCTGTTGAACTTCATCCAAAAATCCAAATCGTGTCTCCTTCTCTCTAACAACGATACCTCAATCCACGAGGACAACTTGCTCGTGCTCGGACGTGCTGTTGTGACTGGTTCGATCGCATTCATCCTCGAGCGCTTCTTTAACGACATCTCCTCAGACTCAATCAACTACCTCTCCTCCAAGCTCCAGAACGTTTCGATCCTGTCCAAGATACTCAAGTCCCTGGGCTTCTTCAGCACCGACGTGCTCATCCTCAGCGACACACAGGCCTCGAACCTCCTTTACAAGCTCATCGGGTGCTGTGTCAAGGACTTCGGGTTTGACGATATGTCCTTTACACTTGGTGAGATCTTTCACGAGATCATCCTGAACAGGTATCCACTCGTGGCTACACAAGTGACCAAGATCACCCCAGAGTCTCTGTTCACTCCTCTCCTCCCGATCGCGCCGAAGGAAGCAGACACCGAGGTGACGAAGGAGGTGAAGCTCAAATATGGACCTCGCTCATTGGACTTCAAGTACTCCCCGCTGAGCGCTGCGCCGCCAACTTATCTTGAGCTCGTGGAGAACGGCAAGATTGCGCTGGGAATCGAGAAGGCCAAGAACATCAGATTGAGGTTCGATGGGAGGGAACTCTCGGATTTGGATGTGGCTAAGTTGTTCAGAGATTACGATCGGAAGAAGATTGAGATTGAGTTGTATGAGGTTAATGCGGTGAAGTTCACTCCGTTGTTGTGAAGAGAAGGAGTGCTATGATTGAATGATTGATGTTAGGTGTGTTTGACTTTTTTTTGTCCAGGGGGGAGACTGCAGATGTTGAAGCTTGTTCTCTTCCTCTTCCTCTTTTTTGTCCTTTTGATTTTTTTTGTTACAGAGACTCAGAGCTGTCATGGTGTCTAGGGGTTGTCGCTTAAGGGCTTCTCTTATTGAAGCACCACGCAAACATGTGAATGGTATAGATTTATAGACTTGATAAAACAGATAAACTACAGACCTGAATGATTCTTTTCTCGTTTGTCTTCACTTAAATTAATATTCATCTGTAGCAAGCTAACACGCCCTTATAAATCGCTCTTGTACTCACGCGGACGAGCCCATGCATGCAACACGCGGTTTCTCACTCCATCGTCAAGCTCTCAACAAGGTTACGAGCCTCATCCACAAACTTCTGGTCATCATAATGCTCATCATTATCGTCATCCTTTAAGTCAAACACGCCCTCTGACTGGTCATGCTTGGTCTCAATTTCCTCCCCGTCACTATCATACCTCGTGACACTTGTGGAGCTTACACTCGATCTTGCCGGGAACTTATCATAGCGCACGGTGAGTGTTCTTCCACCGAACTCGACCCCGTCAAATGTCGTGATGGCTCTCATGGCATCCTCCTCATTGTCGAAGATAGCAATGGCGAAGCCCCTCGACTGGCCGCCCGGGCCCTCAGTTGGGACGTCGACGCGCTTGATTGGACCGGCGGTGCGCAGCAGGTCCTTGAGCTCCATCCATGTTGTTACGTATGGGATGTTTCCGATGAACAGACGGCGCTTGTCCACGATGGTGTTGCTGCGAGTAGACGAGGTCGAGGTGCCATCGATGTCCATGATTGCGTGGTAGGGATACTGTCTCAGATTGGCCAGTTGGCGTGCAGACACCGTTGGCGAGCCCTGTGAGAAAGAAGTGTTGCGGTAGGAGAACATTGGTGTTGATGAGGCACTCGAGGCGGAAATCGATGGAGGGCGCACCATCTGTGGTGGAAGTGGTGCTTGTGGTAGCTGGGCGTGATGTGGGAGAGGAGACCCCACATAGTTGGGATCAACTGGATAGAATGAGGCTCCTGCAGGTGGTGGTGGCCCGTAGTATCCCATCATTGGAGATGGATAGGATGATGGTGGACCAGTAATTGAGGATGCACGACCCATGGAGTAATATCCTGGCATCATTGGCATTGCTGAATACATGTCCACATGGGATCTTGGGGGTGCGCCAGGAGGAGGCCCGCCATGGCCGGCGTTTGGTGGTGGCACAGGAACTGCGTAGGCCTGTGGGGGTGTAAACACTGGAGGAGCTCCTGGCATTGATGGTGTTCTCATTTGCGTCATGTGTGGCATCGACATTGGCATCAAGATCTGTCCTGGGAGTGGCGGTGGGTAAATCTCGGAAGAAGGGGCTCTCAGGGGCTGATCGTACGTAGGCCCAACACTGAGCGTGTGGTCGTGCCACTCGAGTCCTTCCAGTTGCTCACTGAGTATCGAGGCACTCACAGCGTCATTAAGAGCGATCTGGACGAGATTCTGTCTGGCAAAGATCTGAATGTGGAGGATCGTCGTATCCGGGATGTAGTTCATCAGGAGAGCCTTGATGTCGCGCCACTTCACGTCCGAAGGGATATTGTACACGGAAACCGTCTGGATGCTGATGCTGTGAGGCATCTGTGGTGGTGATACGACGGATCTTGGTGAGACAGGGCGCTGTGGCGAGTTCTCCTTATCTTCGTCCTTAGCAAGGGAGGGAGAGGAGTGTGCCGGTTCAGGGATGAACTGCGCCATGTCTGGAGGAAGACGGTGGGCCATTCTGGAGCAGTTTTGTAAGCTGAATCCGATGGAGATGGTCCTAGGGCTCCTTCTGGAGGCTTTGAGGGTGTGTGATGGCGACTTTGCAGTGCTGGGGATGTCCACAGGAGGCAGCGAGAAAGGTGTCAGAAGGTCAATTTGGCTGCGAGTCGCGGAGTTGTGCAGCACTGTGGAGGTGGTGGGGTGGCTTGCCTGGGCAATTAAAGGCAGCTTTTGTTAAGTAACATTATGATACTGTAGGCTCTAAAGAAGGATCTTGCTCTTTTCTATAGAATCCCCTGGCCATTTGGGGCTTGAGCCCTGTCTATCACCGTCAGGGGTAAACCCAACAATTTACGCCATTGTTAATGCAAGAGCCTGGGACAGCAGGCACGCTTCTCCGGCGTCCGTGCCACCTCTTTACAAACTGATTGGTTGTTCGGCTTATATTATGGCTTTCTCATCATATCTGGTCCTTCTTTAGTTATTGGCCATGCTCTATACTCAGTGAAAACTTGTTGCTCGTCTCTCCGACTGTGCCTGTTGTAGAAGACGTGTTGTGTTTGATCGGCGCCCGATGACCGCTACTTCCACTATGTCAGCTCTCTACTTCCACTCTTGGCCGGATCAAAGATCCCGGATCCCTCAGGCACAGAGTGCTAACTTACGGGAAACTAGGTTTATGATTTGGAAGCTTTTGCACTCCTGCAGCGCCAGGAACCGCCAAAGTTGTTGAAGGTTGCTATTTTCGGCCACAAGTGGATCTAGGCGCCATGGATCAGTTTGATATCCAAACACGACTCAATAACAGCGATTGATTAAAGAAATAACTTGCCGATCCTGAATAAGATTCAACATAGAAGCGCAATTAGAGTACATTCATTTTGAGAGGCTGTGGCGGTGTCATACCCCCACAGCAAATGCTATACACGAAGTCTATACACATTCAATCCAGTGAACCAGCCTCAAATTTTATCGTATAGCATCATGGAGTAGCATCGACAGGGCAAAAACGGTGTGTTAACTTAGCGTCTTGGGACAAAAGAGTCACCACGCTTGTGGCTGTGGCTGTGTCTTCTTCTGTTGTTTCTGTTGAAGTGTCTCTTCTCTGTCAAAGTGTTGTCAACAAGGCCAATCTCTCTGGCCAAGGAAGTTCCCTTTTCAACACCAAACTTCTCAACACGGTCAATCTGTTTCTGGAGGTCCGCAATCTCCGACTCATCGGCCTGGAATCTCTGAGCACGCTTCAACTTCTTGTTCAGCATCTCAAGAGCGGCAGCCTTACGCTCCTCTGGGGTCAGCTCCTTCACAATCTTCTCCTCGTCCTTGGTCTCTTCCTTCTTCTCCTCAGTTGGCTTGTTCTCGTCTGTGGTAGTAGTAGTGGTGATGGTGGCGGTGGTGGTGGCTGGAGCAGCTGCTGTCTCAACCTTTGGCTCCTCAGGCTTAGCCTCCTCAGTCTTGGTAACTTCAGCAACTGGTTCGGCGACTGGCTCTTCTGGCTTTTCCGTCTGAGCTGACGTGTCACTCTCCTCCAATCTGGCAATGAGGTCGTTCTTGACACCAGACGTGCTGAGCCCTCTGCTCTTGAGCAGCTCCTTCAGCTGGGCAACGGTCTGAGTGGAATACGTGGACATTGTGTTGTTTGTGTGTCTGGTTCAGTGCGGCTTTGGGAATTTAGCAGCAGTTTCTTCTCCTGGTAGTCTCGTATCAGTGACGTTGAAGAGACAGCACAATTCCTTTAAATTTGGTTAGAAAGCCAGGTCTGTTGTGGGTGACGCGTCGACTTTTGATTTCGACGCCGGGCCAGCCATCATCGTGGTGTTCGGGTTTTCCCGTGGTGTTTTGGCAGTCAGTCACGTGCGCGCCCTTAATGCACAGACTTTCAAAACGGTGAGACAGGTAGATAAACCTTCGAGACAAACATTAAAGGGTTAATCAACAAACAAGGACCCATCATTGTCCTCTTGATACACTTCTTGAGTTCATGAGTCCATGACACCCGCGGAGAGGCCCGGTTGTCCGTTTGTTCACGCGTTTGTCCACTAAGGGAAACAGTCCGCGTGAAAATGCCGTTGTTCACCGTCATGAATCCGCTACAGGAAACCGTCAACTGTTCTTCCCTCAACTCCGGCTAGGCCAAGCCTATACGACGCAAAACACCTTACTGGACTCGCATACAAGCATGCTGCTGCCTCAAGTATAAAGCCAATGTCTCTCCCGCCTCTGGTGCCCCGTTGACTGCAGTCCTGGAGTCTTCTCCCTTTTCCCCTCATCGCACATCACCCCCACAATGCTGCTCATCAACAAGGACTCTTTCCGCCTTGCGTTCCCAGCGCCAGTCAAGAAGAAGGAGAAGAAGGCTGAGGTTACAGAGGAGACTCTTGAAGTTGCACAGTCCTCCGCTTCTGGAGCAGTAAGGACAACACTCGAACCTGCCACATCACCAGTAGATGAAGAAACTCTCACACCAGTCTCTCCGGCCTCTTCCACATTCAACCTCATCCATGAAGACCTCGACTTTCCAGAAGGTGGATTGAAAGCATACCTCGTGGTGTTTGGCTCCTTCATGGGGCTGATCCCAGCTTTTGGCATGATCAACTCCGTTGGTGCAATCGAATCATACGTTTCCACTCACCAGCTTGCCGATGTCACGACTTCAACTGTCTCATGGATCTTTTCGATCTACACATTCATTGCATACTCGTCCTGTATCTTCTCAGGGACATTCTTTGACAGAAGAGGAACCTTCAGACCAATGCTAATTGGCACCATTGCCTTCTGCTCTGGGTTATTTGCCACTGCCAATGCAAAGACCGTGTATCAGTTCATCTTGGGTTTTGGAGTTGTTGTTGGCCTTGGTACAGGAATGTTGATCTCCCCACTCATCGGTGCTGTGTCACACTATTTCAACAAGAAGAGGGCAGCAGCTACAAGCATTGCCACTACTGGTGGTTCATTTGGAGGAATTGTGATGCCATTAATGCTGAGGAAGATGTACGACACAGTTGGATTTCCATGGGCGTTAAGAATCATGTCATTCTTCTGTCTTGGCTGTCTGATTTTCTCTCTCGCATTCACAAAGGAGAGATTCCATCAAGAAACTGAGAAGGCTGATTCTTTCAAAAAGGTTCTCAAGCTCTACGTGGTTGACGTCTTTGACTACAAGTCTCTCAAGGAACTCAAGTTCATGACTTGTGCATTTGCAATTGCCCTGACGGAGTGCTCTTTGGTCATTGTGTTGGTCTACTTCCCTTCGTATGCTCTCATGAGAGGCAATTCCGAAAAGACCTCATTCATGCTCATCATCACAAGCAATGCTATGGCAATTGTTGGAAGATACATTCCTGGTCTCGTTGCCGATTCTCTCGGTCGCTTCAATGTTGTCATCATCACAATCACGATATGTGGAGTTCTTACACTTGTTATGTGGCTGCCTTTTGGAGATAACCTTAAAGTTCTCTACGCATTCGCGGCTCTCTATGGCTTCTTCTCAGGCTCCATCTTGTCTCTTTCACCGGTTTGTTGTGGCCAGATTTCTCGTACCGAGGAGTTCGGAAGACGCTACTCAACCATGTACTTAATTGTCTCACTGACAATGCTTGGCCTCATCCCAGTTGCTGGAGCGCTCATTGGTGACGGATCGGTTAAGGGTTACAACAACTTCATTGGGTACTCTGTTGCCTTGCTCGGCGCTGGAATTACTTGCTATATCGTGTGCCGCTCTGCATGTGTTGGGTTTAAGCTTTGTAAGTTCTGACAAGCTCTTTGATATATCTGATATCTAATACATTCACAGATCTGGGGAGCATCTTAGTCTACTCGCTGATACAAATTTCACGGCAGAGGGTATGCAGCTGCGCGTGGAAGCTGTTACAACAGTACAAGTTAACCTCTCCGATATGTCGACCGTGCTGATCGCACAGCCTGAAACTCCTCAATAAGCAACTAAGTTTTCATATTTCAGGTTTAGAAATTATTTAATACTACTCTCTGGGGACTTTATATTGTACTTGAAGGATTAACTTTCGTGACAATGGTTGATAAAGTGGAGAGAAACAGGTTTCAAAATTTTGTGTCACGTGTTTGTCACGTGTTTACATTACCTCAAGGTTTGGTAAACAGTGCAATTTAAGAAAAAACACAATGGTTTCGTGGTCTAGTCGGTTATGGCATCTGCTTAACACGCAGAACGTCCCCAGTTCGATCCTGGGCGAAATCATTTTTTTTGAATCCAGTATCAACACCAACGCATAGCCTAGGGCCTAAGCTTTTCATTCATGCCGAAATAAAGTGCTCAAATCCATTTGCGGTGAGATAATAGCAATCTAAAGTGTGTCAATTAGGGTTGTCGACGCGAAAAATTATTACTGCAGAAGTGTTTCGCGCGGGGCTTCTAGGGTGCCATGGGCAGGCTGCGCGCAGCCGCGGAGGATCCATTATGGCTCTGAAGACGTACAATCATTATTGCAGCTAGCTAGGGAAGCGGTGGAATAATGCTAACCCAAAAGAGATTACGTCAGTTGTCAGTTTCTCAATCAAAACTAACAGGAGGCCAAGTTTATTTGGTGTAATTCCTTACCAAAGCTGCTCGTTGTACTACCCGTAGCGACACCTTTTTCCGTACCTTTTTCCACACCTGGTGCCACATAGTTAAAGTGTCTTAAATAAATTCAGAGATCTCAAAAACTAGCGCTCCAGTAAGAAAGTTCCCACTTGTAGTAAGAGAACTAAGGGTTATCTTTCAAACTGTATAAGTCATTTGTTCTAAAAGGGGCCGATAATAGGTCGCGCGCATTTTTGGTCAAAAATGTGATTTTTGAATGAACTGCTCAGTATCAATGACATCACTCCATTTTCTGAAATAATTTCAGTATTTTGAAAGCAAAAGTGCTTGAAATGTCCTAATTAGTGATGCATCACTCATTGCAGGCACACATGAAAAATACTCTCCCAGAAGATCATTGCCACAACTGTACGTGTGGCAACAGCAGTACCAGGCCGACAATATAGATCAGCCAAACGACGTCGTAGTACAGCCAACGAAACCAGAGAAGTCTTTCACTCATAAGGCTACGATCGTGGCGAAACGAGAGAAGCCTACAAGATCCTTGAGCTGAATTCACTCAGTCTACTTTGGCCATGAGAATCAATCAAGAGAAGCTGACTTGGAGCTTGGAGCATTGATCGGTTCATGATGATTGACAGAGAACAAGACCTTGCGGAGGCCGGAGGGAAGCCCAAATATTGTTTATGAAGAGATGGGCGAGATACTTCATGAATCATGAATACCCGAAACCTGAAATATAAAATACAACCAGAAACTAGAATTATCATACAAAGTTTAAGAGTGAAAGAGCCATCTAGATCTAAAGGAAGAGGAAAGATCCGCGAACGGTTTAACTTATACGCGTCAGCCTTCCAGGTCGGCTCAAATGTGGCCAGCTAAACGTCGTCAGGGTCCAGTGCATGGGTCCCGAGTTGCACGATGTTTGACAGTGCTCTGAAGAGATTTGAAAAGAGGTGCTGTCAATTCTTTCCCTTCATGGCGCCAATGCGGAGCTCTGAAGAGGTGATGGCCCGTCGGCAAGGATAAGCGCGGAGGCAGATTCTACATCGACGATCTTTTAATCTTTCCCTGAAGCCTGGACGTGCTCTTCTATAAAACCCCGGCGCCTGTCTCCTCGAAACTGTTTTCCCCTTCCACACTCCACGTCAGCTTGATTATCATTGAGACTCTTTGACTTTTCTACAACTGAAAACCTCAAAGCTCTTCGACACACAGGCCCACAGCACCGGCATTACCCAGCGACCAAAGAGAGAACTATCAGTCACACGACATGGCCAACAAGGATCACAACGAGTCCATTGAGATGATGGACAGCTCAGAATTCGACATCGAGCAGGGTCGTTTCGACTCCCAGGACTCCTCGCTTCTGCGCTCCAAGTTCGATTCGCTTTCCGGCAGAAGACGCATTCGTTTCACCCGCAAGCAGAAGCTCTTCATGATCATTGGCGTCCTCGTCGTTATGGTCATCGGCGCCTTGTTCTTTACAGACAGCAAGGACGGCCTCGTGGACTACTACAAGGCCAAAGTCGGCTCTACATCTACAGGAGATGCCGAGACCTCTGGCGATAACAAGGAGGAGGAGTACGAGGACAGTGACGAGCCAATGACTGAGGTCGACCCAGCCGCAGCACCAAAGCTCACCGAGGGAGATTACGAGGACGCTGACGAGCCAACTGTGGAGGAGAAGCCTTCTGAGGAGACTGCCTCCAACGAGTCAGAATCATCCGAAGAGGCCACTGTTGAGGAGCCTTCCACCAAGGAGCCAACCTTGGACACCACCGAAGAGGAGGTCCCACAGGCCGTGAACGCCCCTGTTGTTGAGAACACAGAGGATGGTCTCGCTGTTGTGCAGAATGCCGAATCAGCCGTTGACACTACTGACCTTGGTCTCGATGCTGAGGTTAAGCCAGCTGTTGAGAAGACTGAGCCAACTGTTGAAGGTGACCCATTCGACCCACAGGCCGAGTGAAATTTGCAGGCTGTTTTATGATATTTTTTAGTTTTGCTTTGTATCTCTTTGGATTAAACATATTCCTACACACTACAAAACATTAAAGTATTCGTAGCAAAACTGTTCATATCATTATTTATAGATTAGCAAACTGGGTAAAATCGTTATTCTTAGTTGTCACTGATCGACTCATCTGTCCCATAAATATAGCGTCATTTCCTCATAGTCAGAGGCCCTCATCAAACACCAAGACACTGCTCATTGCATTCTCCAGATCGGACTTCTCCCCACAGAAGACTGGCTGTCCATTGTCCTTGCCAAACTCAATCCTCTTGACGTTGATCTCATTGCCAAACATCTTAGGGTATTCCCAGAAGTCCTCTGCAGTAATGACAGCCAACTCAACCTTTTCAGTGGCGTAGAGTGGTTGTCCCATGAAACACGTCTCGATCTCAATCTCAGCCAACGGAGCCTTCTCCACTGGGGTCTTGGTTCTCTCGACAATCTCATCGACAGGCTCAATCTTGATGTAATCCGGCAGGAGGCTCACTGGGATGGAGGTTGACGGCAATGTATACTTCGCGTTGCAGTTACCTCGAGAGTCAATGACGAAGAGATCGCCACCAACTAGTGCAAGAAGTTCATCCTTCACAGTACAGAGGCGCGATGCCTGCATGTGTGGGAGGACCCAGTTCTGCGACACATCTGATTGGAAGCAATGGATGGATCCACTTGATCTCGTGACAATCTGGAAGACATCATTAGATGCCCAATGAATGTCCTCAACAACTGACCCAGTCTTGCCACGCACCTGGATATCCAAGAGAGAAACCTCCAACGGCGCGCGTGAGATGTCCCACTTGTAAATCTGATCTCCACGCTGCGTGATGGTCACCATGTGTGTGTTGAATGGCGACAGAGACAAGTTGGAAACACCGTTAGGAGGCTGGAATGAGGCAATTGTTGTTTGTGTTACCAAGTCCATGACCACGACACGCTGGGATTGCTTGAAACCATTGATGAGGTTGGAGATGTATGTCTTCAAGTTCGACTTCAAGTTCTTGTCATTGATGATGTTCTTTAGCGACTGGAGATCAGAGAGCTTGCTGATACCATCAATTGCTGTCAATGAAAGGTTCTGCAGGATCTTCGAGTAGATCGAATGGTTGTGGGAAGGAACATCCATTCTTGTCAATGGAGAATCAGACTCTGGATCCGCAGCAACATAGGCCAAGTATCTCCCAACAACGTCAAAGAGCACTTGTCCATTCATGACACAGACTTCAAAGCTCATAGAAAGCGGATTGCCCTGCTTCTCATCAAAGATGGTCAAAGAGCCCTCGTTTGTGGCCACTCCAATGTAACGATCCGTTCCCCTGACAGTGTATGGAGCAGCGCCATGGACAAATGGGGGTAGGATGAGTGGTTTGTCAACGGCAGCCCCATCAGTCTCCGGAAATACCTGGCCAAAAGTCTTGACACAGAAGCTCACTTCGCTCTTGTTGCGGATGGAGAGAACAACAGTGTATGTGTTTGAATCCTGACACATTTCCAGGGGCTCCACGTCATCAATCTTTCCCTGCACGGTGAGTGAGGCCACGAGGTACATTGCCTTCTGCTCGTTGTCATCTCTGGATGACTTGGACTCCATGAGCTCCAAGCTCGACGGGCACCAGTCCCAGACCTCGACCGTGTTGTTGTAGGCGACGACCACCTCGCCGTTGGAGCCAAACTTGACAGTGTGGGACGAGTGTGCGCTCTTTGGACGTGCCGACTGGGCGGTGTACTTGACCTTGGACCAGGTGGCCTGTGCCCCAAGCTTGTACGAGCCACGTGGAGAGATTGGCCTGATTGCAGTGTTAGTAGAGGCTCTGGGCGGGTGGAGCGGGGTGAAACACTTACGCTCTGTAGAGACGCGTCGGATCGTGGCCCGTTGGCATGGCTGGAGAGAGAGTGGCGGGGAATGAGACGGGCGGTTAGAGAGCTTCAGTCGTAGGTTGTGATTGCGCGTGTGGAGAGCTGTTTCTGGGTGGTTTTGTGTGATTCTTGACGCGTTTGTTGGCTGTGTTGCTCGTTGTTGTCGGTTGTTGGCTTCTTGTTGGGAGGCGTAGTTTTATCGCGATTGTGGAGATGTCCGGGTTTCAATGACACATTTTTAGGCCGCGTAGGCTAGGCCTTTGAAGTTACGTCATAATGTTATTCTCTTGCAAGAGGGCTAAAATGCGCTTCCTGGTGACAATTTTATGGTTTGGCGAGCTGGGGTATCTACCAGGGACAATGGAAGCCTCTGTGCCAGAAGCTTGGACAATGGAGCTGCTATGACCGGTACTTCCCGCGGGTATGTTCCTTGGTCACCGCGATAAGGCGGAGCAGCATTCTTTGAGGAGAGGAGCCCCTTCTATCGAGGAGAGATGACTCTCATGAGAACAGTACTAGAAGCTACACCAGAGATCACAGGATAGTAGGTACAGATAAGAAAGCATTAAAGTCAGTAATAAAAGTCATTATCAATCTAAAACAACTTTAGAAGGAAGCCACGTGTGGAAACGAACGTAATGGCCAGGAGGTATGATGGTAAAAGCAACAGAGTAAAAGCAAAAGGAGAAGTGAAAGCATATGCTTTTTAACGGCCAGTGTACTTGATCTCGAGAGGACGAGCAATGTTGTAACCGACGAAGGCGAAACCGAACGCCAACTCGGAACCGATATCAGCACCAGAGATCAACACGGAGATCTTACCCATGTACCAAACCTGGTCCATACCCATGACACATCCCAACACACCCAAGAGGAAACCAACAGTACCAGCAATACCCAATGGCAGCTTGGACTTGTCGTTCCAGTCACGGATGTCGTAGTTGGCGTAGCTGCCCTTTCTGTAGATGAAGTGCTCGGAGAGGCAGATGGCGGTGTAGATAGCCAAGTAGTAACCAATCAAGTTCATGAAGTTCTCCATGACATCCTCGAAGTGGTAGTAGGCTGGGATACAGATGGCCAAAGTCAAGAAGTTACCAACAATGGTCCAGACGACTCTTGGGACCTTGGCCAATGGGGACCAGAAGGCCTGGGTACAGAGAGCAATAGTGTACATGTTTGGAATGTTGTTAGCGACAGTGGACATGGCAAGGAGGACGGAGCAGAACTGACCGAAACCACCGAGACCGTTGACGGACAAGATGGCAAACATCAAACCACCGTTCTGGTAGTCGTTGTAGTACTCCATCCAAGTGTCGTTGGTGTAGACACCAGAGAAAGCAGCAGCACCGAGGACCTGGGTGAAGACAAGTGGAACGAACAAACCAATGGACAAACCCCAGAAGATCTTCCACTTAGGGTAGTCTCTTCTGACAAAGACGGTGTAGTCAGAAGCGTAGGTAGCCCAACCAGTGGCGAAACCGTAAATGGAACCACCGAAGGACAAAACACCAGCAATAGTGACCTGGCCCTCAGAGTGGAAGTTACCTCCGGTGAAGTCTCCCTGTCTGGCGAGTCTGCCAATGAAGACGAGGAAGACAAAGAGGTTTGGAATCCAAGCCCACTTCTCGTAAGCGTGGACAACCTTGTAACCGAACATGGAAACGATAATGGTGGAGATGACGAGAACCAAACAACCAGCCCATGGTGGGAGGGAGTGAGGACGGTTGACCATGTTGAGCAACTGGGCGGAAACCATGATGTTCACAGCACCCCAACCGACACAAGCAACGGCGGTGATGAAGGCAAAGATTCTGGAACCCATGTAACCACACAAGTATCTGGAGAGAATCATCTGTCTGAGACCAAACTCTGGTCCGAAAAGAGAGAGCCAGGCAACTGGGA
The DNA here is from genome assembly GCA_003708285.2 of Petasospora xylosilytica. Taxonomy (NCBI): domain Eukaryota; kingdom Fungi; phylum Ascomycota; class Saccharomycetes; order Phaffomycetales; family Wickerhamomycetaceae; genus Petasospora; species Petasospora xylosilytica. Next base: position 84,102 of record PPNT02000013.1, on the reverse strand, counting down.
CAAGACCGATGATGTTGAAGAAGATCAAGGTGACAACGGACTGCCAGAAGGAGAGACCAAAGATGGACTGACCAAGCATACCAAGGGACATGGAAGCAATGACCAAGTTGGCGGAGAACCACATGGTGGCGGAGGAGAAGACGGTCTCCTTAGGGTCTCTGGCGTCCTCGGCGATAGGCTCGATGGAGGAGGACTCGATGTGGAGCTTGGAGGCCATTCTGTCGAAGAAGGAGAGCTTTGTCTCTGACTGGGAGCCCTCGGAGGACTCGCCCATGTAGAGCTCAGCGTCGACGGAGGAGCCCTTCTCGAGGTCCTTCATAGGGTAGTCTGACTGGGACATGGCAGGCTGTGGTGCTGTCTGTGCGAGAGTGGGCGAGCTAGGCGGAGAGGACGAGCTGGCGATGGGGGCAAGGGCCTTTAAGTATGCGGCACCTGGGAGAATCGAAAGTGGGATGAGTCGCGGTGGACGGAGAAACTCGATGCAGCGTGGAGCAGCGACAAGCGGTGGGGGGCTTGTTGGAGGGCGGGAAGCTCTTAGCTCAGCAGAGAAGGTCAATTGCTTCGAGGGCAGAGACAGCAGCAGGCACAGAGGCTCGAGAAAGTCCTGGCTGGATCAACAGATCGTCGTGCGAATCGGCGCTGCTTTATACTCCCCAACGGTTGCCTGGTGAAAATTTTCCTTATCGTGCTCATCGCGGTGAGGCATCGGCAAAAAGAAATTCACAAGCCCAGCCCGGTGGTGGCCAGGCGAGAGTGCCGCAGCTGATTGGCCAGAGGTCAGCAGAGAAGCAGAGGATCTGTTCCCCGTGCAGAGGCACAGAGCTGCTTTCTGGTCTTATCGGTGGCCGTAGAGGCGGGGTCGCTCTATACGACGGAGGGCGTGGAGGTGGAGATGTCCGGTACGCTTTGTGTCACGCTGGACAGCCGGGGATAACCCCAGAAAAGCACAAAAATCCCACAGTCTACGATTTGCCTTTGTCTTGTGACAAACTTGACAGGGTTCTGTCGTAGTTTGGCCGTTCCAACGGTCGCTGTCGGAGTTGGCGTTGTATGGCAGTTGAGCCCAATTTCCCTCTGCAAAGATCCAATTCCCGCGATTTGGCCGTTGGCTGGTCCGCTGACTCGAGCCAGTGATTCGTCGCAGCCTTCCGTGACACATAATGGCTCTGGTACGTACACGAGTAGAATAACCAGTGAGTAGTACTAGTATAAGCACGTTCCAAGGCTGCTACACCAACGCCGGCCGTGCTTAGGTCCTTGTTCTTCTCCAGTGCCCCTCCAGCCAATCGCACAGCATCTTTTGCTGCTCACCAAGATAAAGGGCGTCCCGTCGGCATGCCGTCGGCCCTTTGGACCGTCGGGCCAGTTTTCAATTTTCAATTTTCCACACCCGCACACCACGGTTTTCGCGGAACTTTTGCGGTGCAAATTGATCGAACTGCAAACAGACCGCCCGACTTGTATACAATGCGTCTAATCACTCGCTACAAAGCGTCTTTTGCCCCTTTCTGGAACGTTTCTCGGGCATAAGCGTGTTTCCATCCCACATACAACCAACAGCGCTGCATAGTTACGACACAAACGTGACACACTCCTCCACAACCACCGCGCTTCGCCGAGTCATACACCACCCAATTACCACAACCACGTTCTGTGGAACTGTTCTCTGACCCCGCACTTGAAAGACACTGGACAACCCCGTTATTCTGCACATCGTTACTCCAGTGAAGCATGTTCGCCACAACACAGGCCTTTGTGCCCACGATAAGACGTCGTCTCCTGCATACCGTGCCGTCGGCCCTGTCCCGGGCCACCAAGCTCCAACACCACATCTCTCCTCCCAACCTCTCGTTCGAGCAGGAGTACTCCATCCGTTCCTCATTGGAGAGACTCATCACAGATTACTCGCATAAGGATATCCCGCAGATCTCGCTGAACTCCTTGATCAAGCTGGCCAAACAGGATCCCATGACCACTGGTCTTGCAACGGTCAATTACCTCACAACCTTCAATGCCAAAAGACTCCAGGCGTTCCGTCAGCTTCCATACATGGTTGTTCTGAACCCACACATTGCAGAAACATACAATTTGTACTTGCGTTCGCTCCAGCTTCTACTCAATCTGCACAGAGTCGAGGACACTGACAAGATCTACAAGACCCTGATTGAGTTCTCCGATATCCACAGAGACGCAATCCCTTCACTCTCGAGAGGATTTCAGGAGGTCTCAACGTTTTTCTCCAAGGAGGACATTGTCAAGTTCCTTAACGCACACTTCCGTGACAAGATCAACATGGAGACCATGACGAACAACTTCATTCAAACAGTGGACGCACCGGAGAACCACATTGGAATCGTGAACACCAAGCTGAAAGTATCCGAGCTCATCCACATCTTTGCCGGCTTCGTTAACGACATGACATTCATCAAATACTACAAGCAAGTCCCCGTGAAGATTGACTTTGGCGAGGACATTGAGTTCCCATACATTGCACCACACCTTGAGTATGTGTTCACTGAGATCCTGAAGAATTCCATCCGCGCACACATCGAAAACGACAAGGCAGACACTCCTGTTCTTGTTACCATCGTGGAGAATTCCACAGTCGAGGGCAAGAGAACGCTCGGTATCAGATTCAGAGACGAAGGAGGCGGTATCCCACCGGAGATTGAGCAGCACATCTTTGACTACTCCTTCACTTCGGTCGAGAAGCAGGAGAAACAGGGCGGAATGAGTGATAATGTCATGCCTGGTGAAGACGTTGATACTGTCGCCGGTATGGGTTACGGACTTCCACTCACGAAGGCGTATGTCGAGCAGTTTGGTGGTCGTTTGGAGCTGCAGAGCTGCTATGGTCTTGGAACCGATGTCTATGTCGAGTTGATCGGGCCTGATAACAGTCTGTTGTGAATAAGTCTACGAAACACGAGTTATGAAAACGAATTTAAATGAAAATGCCTTGAGATCCGTATGTACATGATAATCGTAAAATGTAGTTCAGTGGTTTCTGACACTGAAGTCGTTGGTAAACTGGAGGTGGTCCACGTCCTTGTGCACACTGCTGAGCAAGCCTGCGGATCTGGCTCTCTTGATGGCCTTTGCGAGTCTCTTCTGGTTCTTCAGACTGAGCTTTGTCACCTCTCTTGGAAGGATTCTTCCTGTGCTTGTGAGGTATGTACTGAGATATTTCGTGTTGGTGTAGAGGTCCAATGGGTTCACCTTCTTGTCGTTGAAGAATGTGCGGCCTCTGTAGTTCTGGGCATTGAGTTTCTTTTCAAGTTTGATCTTGGCAAGAGAGAAGTCAAATGGGTCATACAGTTCAGAGTGGTTGAACTCCCTCACGGTCTGCTTTTCGAGCATGACGGTTGGTGCATGGGAGGCTTCTGACTTGCCACTACCCATGAATGTGAAATTCTTCAAGTTAGCAGCGGGCTTTGACGTGGAAAAGAGTCGTCTTGGAGCAAGTCCAAATGTGTTTTTCAGCATGTTGTTCAGATGTGTAGTTGAGCTGGTGCTGAAGAAGGTCTCTTCCACCAATTCGTCGAGCTCACAGCTCTTCGATCCCGAAGTTGAACTTTTTCAATTTTCGCGAGTTCGCGAACTTTCGAAATAACCCGAACATCTCCTTAGCGGCCGAGAAACGCGGAGTTGGTCTTCTCTAGGTTCCATGCTCTCTCCATCCCTCTTAATCACCAACGGAATCAAGTATCAATGTCGGAAGACTCGAAGTGCCCGCTGTGTGACTCATACAAGAGCACTGTACCCTTCAAGGAGAACTGGATATGCTGCGAGGTCTGCTCAGAGTGGTATCACAACCACTGTCTTCACCTACCTCTCTCCGAATCCTCTCGCATCATGAAGTTCCACTGTCCTGACTGCACAAAGACACATGGCCCAACGGAGTACAAGAGAACAAGCGGCCGGAAGCGGTCCAAGGTCGACTACATCGCGCTCAACGAGGGTGAGGTGGAGAACAGCGTCATTGAACAACACCCGCATATCGCGAGCTTTATCAAGTGGGGCGCCGATGGCGTGAGCGTTGATGAGATCAAGGGCAGTGAGCTCACAATGGAGTATGCTATCAGGACCAGGCTGCCCAGGCCAGTGAAGATCAAGAAGGAGGATCGCCAAGGGCTTGGACTGGAGATTCCAGAAGATTTTGGCGTTGATGAGCTTGTGGAGAGCATGGGCGATGACGCGCATATTGAGGTGATGGATGTTCTTACACAGAATGGAACAAGACACTCCTGGAAGTTGGCTGAGTGGAGAGACTACTTCAAGAGTGCCGAGGACAGAGAAAGAGTGTACAACGTTCTGAGCTTGGAGATCAGTGATTGTGATTTGGGCAAGAGAGTCAGACGCCCAAAGTACGTCGAAGAAGCAGATCTCGTTGACAAGGTCTGGCCTGAAGATCTTGAAGGAAGACCTGTTGTGCAGAAGTACTGCTTGATGGGGGTCAAAGACTCCTATACTGACTTCCACTTGGACTTCGCTGGTACTTCAGTCTATTACACAGTGCTCTATGGCTCCAAGCAGTTCATGTTCTTCCCACCAACCGAACACAATCTGAAGAAGTACGTGACATGGGTTACCGACACGACGCTATCCACGCAATTTCTTGGAGACATGGGACTTGAAAGTGGCGTGAAAGTTGAGCTGCATCCAGGTGATGTGATGATCATTCCAAGTGGCTGGATCCACGCGGTGTACACGCCAGTTGACACTCTTGTCATTGGTGGAAACTTCCTCACAAGTCTCAACATCCACGAACAGTTGAAGATAATCGACATTGAGATCCGGACGAAGGTGGGGAAAAAGTTCAAGTTCCCTAACTTCAGTAAACTCATGTGGTTGACAGCTTGGAAGGTACTGGAACGGGATATTTCACTTGGAGAGGAAATCGACGCGAGGGGATGTATGGAGTTGTTGGACTACTTGAAAGACCAGCTTGAACGTAAAGAGAAGGGTGTCAAAGAGAGCGTTCCTGTGAGATATATTGGAAAGCCAAAGGAGTTTGTTAAGAAGTTTGAACAGTTTGTGGAGAAGGAGGTGAAACCACCTGTTGAGGTGAAGAAGGAAGACTCCCCCACGGACCATGTCACGAAGACCACGAAGAAGTCACGAAAACTTCACGATGTCACGAGCACCACGATCAACAAAAAGCTGAAGCAAGAACCTACGACAAAGTGTGTTTAAAAAGAATTGTAAAATGTATTATTATTTCGAAACCAAACAGACTTTTTTTTGTGCTTTTTTTGTTTTTCAGTGTATCGATAGGGTGAGGAAATGGAACAACGACAAAAGTATTCTCTCAAACATAGTAGTAACCAAACAAACGACGGGATATATGATCAAAGCAAATTAATGCTGACCAAGGAGGGCTCTCAATCTGTGAACCTCAGCCTCCAACTCTCTGTTTCTGCTGGACAAGTCTTCAACCTTCTCCTCCAACTGGTACATACGTTCCATCTTTCTGGCTCTGGAACGTCTGGCAGCCTCGGTGTTTCTGGCACGCTTAGCAGCAACTGGGTCAGCGGCATCAACAACGATTGGAGACAATGGCTGGGTTCTCTGCTTTCTGTTGTAGGCAGTGAGACCCATGTGGTCCATAGAAGCTGAACGCTTGGACTCGTGGTCGTCAGACAAGTCAGCCTCAGAAGCAGAACGCTTGGAGCCAAAGGAGACATCCTCAAACAATGGAGAGGAAACAACAGACTCGATTGGAGTGAACTGAGTTGGGGCTGGGGCAGCAGCGACTGGAGCAGACTCAACAGCTGGAGAGGCAACAGGCTCCTTCTTGATTGGGATCTCCATCTCACTTGGCTCAAACAATGAGGTCCAGTTAGACGAATCAAGTTCAACATCGTCGAACATTGGGGTGGAGTCAACCATGGATGGGCTGAAGATGGACTCAACAATGGAGGAGTGCAACTGGAGTGGAGTCACCGTACCAACAGAAGGACTGAGCTCTGGCATGTCGAGCTTCTCGAGACCCAAAGCTGGGAACTCGGAGACAAGGTCCTCAGATTTGACAAAGCGGGAGAACACGGACTCGCCGAGGACCTGTCTTGGCTTGGAGCTCATCTCAGAAGCGGACTCGTGGTGGTGGTCGTACATGTTTGTTTCGGCAGCGGTATCGAACATTTCAAACAAAGTGGCAGTAGTGGAATCGGTGTAGTTTCTCATAGTAGTGGACATTTCAGTGGGTTCTTGATAAATGATGGACGTAATAGTTCTTGTTTTTCTTTCAGTTGTAGTTCAAATGGGGGGTTATTGGAGCGTCATATTGGACGGGAGCGTAGTAATCGTTTCACGGGTACATGTTGGATGGGGACATCTTAAAACAATAAGTTCTGGGATTCAGGACTTGTCTTTTTTGTTGTTGGGTTGGAGTTTTCTCTTAACTCAAGACTTTTCTTGATAACTTTCACACTTAGGGGGACATGGTTAAAGTTCTTTTGTTACTGTGGGGACACACGGGGCGTTTAGAAGCACATCTTGGCTGGTTGTTGGGATGTGACGTTGAAACGGGGAAAGAAGTGTGTATCGGCAGTAATGGGAAAGTTTGAGATTTGTTGGTGGGGAGCGAGTTGGCGGCGGAAGAAAAGTTTGTCGGGGGCGATCGCGTCTGGTTTTATACTTTGGCCTTTCGCGCCCGCCGCTGCCGTTTCGAGCGCCGGAGAGTCACACACGCGCTCCAAAAAATACGCATCGGCCAATCAGCGCGCGCGGCTGGGCCGGTAGGGGCAGCACTTTTCGCAGAAACCTGCACACCACCCACTCAGCGGGGCAGGCCTCCCGAGCTGCTGCTGAGCTTCCTCCGCGGCGGGTGACTCACAGCGGGGTGGGCGGCAGTGCCAGGCGAGGAGCTGGGGAGCACTAGGAGGCACTAGCAGTGTGAATAACAGGTTTCCAGGTGTTTCTATCTGCTCAGAGAACCAAATTTCGTCTCTCTGCGAGCTCTGTGGTGAGAGTTCTCATGTGGCGGTGCAAATGTGTTCAGCGGCCGGTGCCGGGCGCGGGCTTTGACCGATCCAGGCCGTCTCCAGACTCCAGAGCTCCAAACTTGACTTCTCATGTTTGACACAACCAGGGCTTCCCATCTGTAATTTCTGATCCGACACTACCCTAGTGATTATTAAAATGCAAAAAATAATGTAAGATAACTTAAAAACGATAAATTAAAACCCAAAGAGCCGATCCCAAGCGATCAAACTTGGCCAACATGTGTGTATGTCACTCTTCCCATTTGCGCTTCTCAAGAAGAACAAACCCAACTGCTGCAAACACTGCAACCAATCCCAATATAATCAGAAGATAGTCGTCCGAGATCCACTTCTCCTTCTTGCGTTGCTTGTTCTTCTTCAACTGCTTGAGGTATCTGCTGTCTCCCAAACTGACATTCTCAACCCTTCCAGTCTTGGTATTCTTGATGGCACCGTCTTTGGAACCACCGTCATTAGTGTATGACCATGTCGAAGGAGACTCACTGCGGCTCCGCGATCTTGCATAGCCATGAACGACGTGCTCACCGTTGACAGTTGAATCAAGCGTACCATCCTCATCAACGATACCAAGGAAGAGCGGATCCAGCATGATGACAGAGTCTCTCGAATGACCAACCTCATCAAATGCAATGGTAGCATCCATACCTCCACAGTCAACAAGAACTTCTACTCCGCCGGGATGTGAATCGAGTACCGGTGTCACGTTGTAGACATTGCCATGTAGAACCATCCATAGGTCTTCTGGTGTGTTGTGTTTGGAAATCTCGTCATACGTGTACGTTCTGACTGTGCCGCCATTTGATACTGGGATGCCGAAGTCTTCATTCTCACTGGGCCGCCTTTTCTTCTTGGTGTTGGTCGTGGTTTTATGTGTTATGGCCTCTGGGTTCCGTTGTCTTCCCGGAGTCTTGGAGAACATCTCGCCCGTTCCGGATGCTAAAGTAAGTGGCGAGGGTCGTGCAAGGAGCAGGTGGGGCAATTTGTGAAATGAGTGTGATGTATGAGGTGTTCAAAACTAGGGAAACGACGTTGGTTCCCGTAGATGCTTGGTAGATGGAAATGCAACCAGATCGAATGTACAGAGACCGACAGGTTGCCTTCTCAGTGTATGGGGAAAAGGAGCCTTCTAGGGGCGAAAAGGAGGCCAGAGAAATCACAATCAGTAGCTCAATGTCTGGTTAAGAAGGTCCCCGCAAGTCCACTGGACCAACGGCGTGTGTGTCTGCTCTTGGTTGCTGTGGAAAGTGATAGAAGAGTGGGGAGGGAGCTCGAAAAAGTTGACAGCCGGCTGTTGGCCCGCGTTCGGCCTGTAGGCGCCAGGAGGAAGGGCTTGATAGCGACATAACTACGGAGCGCGCTGTTCAATTACTCGGTCATTGTGCAATATTGGATTACATAGATAGTTAAATAGATTTATTCAGAAACATCATATGTTAGACCCCTACACCACCCGCAAGTGCCGATAGAAAGCCGTCATTTCCTGCCGCGAAACAGCTCGTACCCGTACTCGCGCCTTCGAGTGATCGCGCCGAATTTATCGGCCACATCAACAACTCTTCCAACCCCCAAACACCCTCCGCTTTCCAGCTGATCCGGCCGCCATGAGCAGACGCACCAACGACAAGAACCAGCAGATCCTCAAGGCCCTCCTCAAGGAGCCGGGTAATGGCCACTGCGCCGACTGCAAGACCGCTACGCACCCACGCTGGGCGTCCTGGAATCTAGGTATCTTCATCTGCATTCGCTGTTCAGGAATCCACCGTTCCATGGGCACACACATCTCGCGTGTCAAGTCTGTGGACCTCGACACGTGGACAGATGAGCAGGTCACCTCCATGGTCAAGTGGGGAAACAACAGGGCCAACAAATTCTGGGAAAGCAAGTTGCCAGGAAACAGCCACGTTCCAGATGGCTCCAAGATTGAGAACTTTATCAGAACCAAGTACGAAATGAAGAAATGGGCTGCTTCCTCACAGGTTCCTGACCCATCCACCATCTCTCTGGATGGTACTGCTTCCAGCTCGGTGTCACCAGCGCCAGCCGCCGTTGCCGCCAAGTCCACACAACAGCAGGAGAACAGAAGATCGTTGAACTCCACACTTCTGGACCTTGAGTTCGGCTCTCCAATCGCAGCTCCAACCGCAAGCACGAACGCCAGATCCACCAACATATCCACTCATTCACTCCCACAGTCGATCTCACCACAGCCACAGCTTCCACAACAGGCGTCAGCATTCCCTCAACCACCACAACCACAGGCGCAACGCGACAACTCTCGTCCAGAACTCAAGAAGTCGATCCTTTCACTGTACTCCACCCCGATGGCCTCTACGTCGACCCCTAACTTCCCAACGAGAACGAACACCTCAACGCCATCCTCCCAGTCGATGCAGTCCTCCAGCTCGACTCTCGCAGGGTTAAACTTTGGAAACAGCTACGCACAGCCACAGCAGACGTACGCCGCACCACAGCAGAACTTCCAGAACAACTGGGGCTCGAACAACACCATGAACAGCTCGAATGTGTGGGCCAGTGCCGGTGCTGCATCGACACAGACTACACAGCAGACTGGCAAGAGTGCATTGGATGATGATTTGTTCAAGAATGTCTGGAACTAAGGGAATGATGAGGTGTATTATGTATTTACCGATGATAGAGTATTGTGTAAAGAAGGCATGATGAATTGATAATGGAGAGAACGTATTTGTAGGTTAGGTGTATTGTTGATGGGTGGAGTGTGGGGTAAGCGGCTTGTGCGAATTGTCTCTGCGGGGATACGAACAGATACTGTATTCTGACAAAGTATTGTATTGGAGCAAGTGAATATAGAGAACAGAGAGGAATAAACAAAAACTATAAGATACGACAGGGCAAAATTAGTGACCACCAGTGGTTGGCAATCCAATGTACGCTTTGAAACTGTCGTAAATCAACCACTGCATACCGGTCAAAGTACCAATCATCACAATTCTGACCGGCAAACCGTTCCACAAACCAGCGAAACCAATCTTGGAGTAAATTCTTCCAGATGCCTGCATCATGCTCTCCGTTGGCTTCTTCTCGTTGTTGATCTTGGACACCATGACATCAGCTGGGTGCGAGACGATGGCGCAGAAGATACCAGCGATGTAACCACCAACGAAGGACACTCCGGTCTGTGCGACTGGGGAGTACTCAGACTTTGGCTTTGGAAGCTGCTTGTAGATAAGCTCAACGACACGCTCGAAAGTGGCAAACTTACACATGGTGTATGGGATCTGACGCAACCAAAGTGGAACAATTCCCTTGTACAAGCCGGCGTAACCTTCCTGAGCAGCAATCTTGGAGAATCCATCAAATGGACCCTTGGCAAATGGTGGGATCGTAGTCTGGGTCTTGACCTTGATGGCCTCCCATGGACAGAGCATGATATCAGCAAGGAACTCAGCGGAAGCGGAAGCAGCGAGGTAGAGTGTGGTTCTGTACTCATGGGCAGCCTTCTCACCAACAACAAGGGTGTACTGCTCCTTGAAGAACTCGTAGAAACCGTACTTACCGGCACCCTGGAGAGTGTATCCAATGAATGTCGCACCGACACCTGTCCAGATTCCACCGAATCCCTCTGTCTTGAGGATAGTGCGCCAGCCCTCCATGTTGGACTTGTAGAGGGAGGAGTCAACCTGTCTTCTGCACTTCACGAGGTCCAATGGCGTCACGGCCGAGTGGGTAGGTCCACAGGCGAGCATTCCTCCAAGCGTGCAGGTGTAGTAGTACTCCTTGGAGAAGAGCTTGATGCCCTTGAACTCATCCTTGATCTCGGTGTCGAGCTTGTGGAGACCGTCAGAGATAGGCGAATGGATGAAGAAGTTGCGCGCGTTGGCGGTGTATGGGATGTACGTTGGCGAAGGGCCCGTGAAGACTGAGGAGTCTGGCATTGGCATCTTGGGGGCGATGTTATCGGAGGTTGCTGGCTCTTGCGGTGATGAATTGGACGTGGATCTTAGAAGGCTCACAGGGGGCGAAGGTTGCTTTATTTAAATCGGCGGGTGGAACGGGCCAAAGGTACAACAGCCACAGGATAACAACAAAGCGGATCTGGCGGCAACGCAACGGGTGCGCGTGTGGCTTGTAATTCGAGGATGTCTGTGTTCTACATTCACAATTGTTTCATCTAGTTGGTTCGCTAACTTCAGGAGAACACAAGTTGCAGCCTTCTACCACTATCAGCTATCATTGGTCGCAGAACGTCGGAAATAAGGCGGAGTTAAAACGGTTAACGCGGCCTCTTCAAGCGGTTTCGCGAACTGACGAGCCGACGCGTTCAACGTTCTATTGTGGGATGGGATGGGGATTCGGGCACCTGACTGTAAAGATTCAGAATCCATATAAGAAGAAGCCATTTCAACCCACAAGATCTCCACCGTCTCCATGCTCTCACGATCCATCCACAGAGCCCTTCTCGCCTCACCGATCCAGCGGCTTCCACTCTTACGCCTCATGTCCACTCATGTTCCGTTCACTCTTGAACCTCCAGCACATGTCGTCGACGACCTTCCCAGAGCGGCCAAGGTGATTGCCAGAGCATTTGACACACTTCCCTTTGCCCAATACATTGGCGTCTCAACACAAGATGGGATCATGACTCAGGAGCAGTTCTACGAGTATTACGTCAAGCGCGTCAAACAGCTCTGCGACATGGGCGCCGTTCTCCTCCAGTCCAACGAGTATGCTGGAGTGGCTCTTTGGCTACCGCCAAACTATCACAAAGAACCACCAAAGACAGAGGGGCTGAGTGGAGAACTCATGGAGGTTGTCAGGCTCTTTGAGTACGCCGAAAAGAAGTACGGGTATGACCAGATTCCTCATTGGCATTTGCAGTACCTTGCCCGTGACCCTGAGAGGCCTCATGATGCGTCAACCAGGGGTGCAGTGAGTAATGTCGTCAAGCCTGTTCTCAAACATGCGAAAGAGGTGGATCATATGCCTGCTGTCCTCGAGAGTGCTGGTGGAAAGGCAACGAAGGTCTACACTCATCTCGGGTTTGAGCTCTTGGAGGAGTTGGAGATCGCAAAGACCGGGATCTTTGTGGACTACATGGTGTTCAACAAGTAGATTATTAATAGATGGATGTTGGATACTCTAAAGCTCCGAGGAGAGGGGCCAGAACATTCTCATTCTAGAGAATCTCGCGGCTGGTTGCCGTTATTGTGGGTTCTTGGGGGATGCTCTCTATCGCGGTGTTCGCTTTCCGAGCGCACATGAAGGAAACTCCGACATTACAGCTCTCAGCTGGTTTATTATATATAAGGAACCCAACCCCACTGTTGTGCATTAGTGGCTACAATCTCAAACTCACTTTTGACAGGTCACAGTACTTGACACAAAGGCTAAAGCCGAAAGCTAATCTGTCGTCGCACATCCCGCGTCAAACGTTATTTTGGATCACGCCCATTGATCCCCGCTCCGCCACCTCATCACCGCCACCCATTTCCCGGATCGCACTTTTATGGCCACGAGAAGCATCAAGCTGGAAGCACCAGCATCTTTCGTATCAGCTGAGTACCTGCCAAGAGCTGCGTTGGTGATTGGTCGAGCTTTTGATACTCTAGCCTTCTCCGGGTTGCTGGGCATCACCACCAAGACTCTCAGCCAGGCTGAGTTCGACGAGTTCTACATCTCCAGAGTCTCCACCTTCGTCAAACATGGTGGAGTGCTCATTCAGAGCCACGACTTTGCCGCAGTGGCACTCTGGCTCCCTCCAGCCTCTGGATCGAGGGACGAGGCCAACGCAGAGCCACTCAATGACGGCATGAGACAGATCTGGGAGACTTTCGATTACGCCGAGGAGAAGTACGGTTACGGGAAGGTTCCACATTGGCATCTCCAATATGTTGCCAGAGACCCGCTCAGACCATCAGACGAGTCCACCAAGGGAGCAGTGAGCAACGTTGTGAAGCCGATGCTGAGACATGCGAAGGAGGTGGACCATGTTCCAGCAGTGCTGGAGAGTGCTGGCGGAAAGTCCACCGCCGTCTACCTCCACTGGGGGTTCGAGCTGTTAGAGAAGCTTGAGATCGGAGACTCTGGGATTGAGGTGGACTATATGGTGTTCAACAAGTGAGTTTCGCAACAATAAACAGCTTGCCGGAGAAATGTGATGAGGTCTGCACGATCTATAGTAATTGGCGTTATCGGGCCGTTGGGACACGAAACAAGCCCTAGAAACTTCCACACGCCACGAGCTTCCACCCAACGGCCGACATGCGCGGGAAGAGGGTGTTCCTGACACTTGTAGTCCAATCAAAGCCCTCTAGAGCACTTAGAGGCACCACAGATCTCGCTTCCCCACAGAGGCCAGCGGAGTTTCGCAGCATCACGAACCACCGAAGCGGACACTTGAAGCGGCGCGTTCCCGAAACGGATAGCGCCGGTTCCAGGCAGCACTGCCAAATCACCAGTGACGAAAGCCGTCGGCTTCCCCCGCAACTGGCAACTGGACTCCAGGGGAATTTATATAAAGAGAAGCAGCCTCCAGTGGGTGTATCAGGGGTAGCTTTCTGCCTAGAACACACTACACATTTAGACATCCACCAGCACCCCCATGGGAACACGCCAGATCATGTCTACCGGGGCAAACAGCCTCCAGGACTACTACAACGAGGCTGCCAGGGGTCATCTCCCTTACCAGCTCACCACGGACTACGACACCGCCGGCGAGGTGATTGCCCATGCCTTCCAGCCAAACGCCTACAACAAGTTTGTGACACATAATTGTTCGCTCGACCACAACATCGCCGACTTCAAGCATCGTTGCCAGGAGCTTCTCGAGAACAACACGCTGATCGCCCAGGCCGATGACTACGCCGCCGTGAGCGTGTGGATCCCACCAGAGTTCGACTACTACCACTACCAGGAGCCACTCGATCCAGACTTCCGCAATGCAGAGGAGGCATTCCACAGATGTGCTGCCAGGTTCTTTAAGGGTGGCCCATTCTGGCACCTGACGATGCTCGCCAAGGACCCACGCAGACCAGACGTCAAGGGCGCCACGTCTAAGGTGATGAAGCCATTCCTGGAGGACGCGAAGAAGAGGGGAATCCCTGCCGCCTTGGAGTGTATTGACGAGAGAGCCAGAGAGATCTACGAGTACTACGGCTTCAGGACCTACGAGATTGTCAGAGTCGGCGTTGGCAAATGTAATCCAGAGGGAAACGAGGAGCCAGGCGGCGAAGGCATCAACGTCTACTACATGATCTACAACTACAACGACCCAACCTTGAAGCCAGTCTTGTGAAGCCGAAGCGTTGGGATGACCCCTTACGACCACCCTCTCATATACAGTTATACGCATTGATCTTGTCTCTTTTGAAGGTGCCGGCTACTTTGGTCTTTGGCCTCATGCTTTTCTTGACGTGTTGACAGGCGCAGCTGACATGCAACTCCACCTTGGATCAGGAGTACCTGCTCCGGTGTGTATTGGTGTCCGGCCTGATTCTCAGACTCAGTCTGATGTCTGATCAGAACTAGTTAAATAGCCGTACTTTGAACGTTTCGTTGTCCATTAATTTGGAAGTAGAGCGCCCCCGGAAATTCTCCACGCGTACTTCTCAGCATTAACAATTCCGCCGCCCCATACAAATTTTCGTCATCGCCGATTCGCCAAACATCACCAACTCCACGCTGGAGGAGAAGGCACTAACTGAGCAACCAATCGCTACAAACTCTTTCAGGTGTTAAACAAGTATGTTTACAGTTACTTTAAGTCACTGGAGGAACACATGACTAACTTCAAACAGTGTCCGAAGACCTATACGAGATTTTGGGCGTTGAGCGAACAGCCACCGCCACTGAGATCAAGAAGGCATACCGCAAGCTCGCACTGAACCACCACCCAGACAAAGTCTCGGAAGAGCACCGTGAGACTGCCGAGACCAAGTTCAAGGAGATCAGTGCCGCCTACGAAGTGCTCAGCGATGACTCGAAGCGCCGCAACTACGACACATACGGAGACGCCAATGGGCCAAGCGGGATGAACGGCGGAGGCTACGGCGGTTATGGCGACGTGCCCGACTTCTCACCAGAGGACTTCTTCAGCTTCTTTGGTGGTGGGATGGGAGGTTCAGGATATGGCTCGCATGGAGGCAGAGCTTCAATGAGGACCGAGGACGCACACTTGAACGTGAAGGTGACGCTGGCGGACTTGTACAATGGCAAAACGGTCAAGATCACATCCACGAGAAACATCCTGTGCTCACTGTGTAAAGGCCACGGAGTGAAGGATGGAGCCAAGTCCAAGCAGTGTGGAACGTGTAAGGGAACAGGAACAGTGAGAAAGATCCGCAGAGTCGCCCCGGGAATGGTCACTCAGGACTACGTGGATTGCACCACGTGTAAGGGAACAGGAAAGATCCACAGAACGAAGGACAAATGTAAGAAGTGCCAGGGTGAGAGTACGCAAGAGGAGACCAAGATTCTGGAGTTTGTCATTGAAAAGGGCTCAAACTTTGGTGACAGAGTTGTGTTGAAGGGTGAGAGTGATGAAGAGTATGGCAAGCAGACTGGAGACGTGATCCTCACAATTGACGAAAAGCCAGAACACAACGCACTGACCAGAGAGCAGAATGACGTATACTCCCAGATTAACATCACACTAGCGGAGGCACTATGTGGATTCAAGGACAAGATCGTGCTGAAGCATCTCGACGGACGCCTTCTCAAGATATCAAGTCCAACAGGCAAGGTGCTAAGACCAAACCAGTACCTCGAGGTCAAGAACGAGGGATTCCCAATCAAGAACACATCGAAGAAAGGAAACCTCTACCTCAAGGTCAACATCGAGTTCCCACAAGATAACTGGTTCTCAGAGAGATCAGAGATCACAAACGTGCTCAACATCCTTCCAACAACAATCACCACAACAAACGCAACACTTGATGACGATGATGATGAAGAGTCTGATGAGCGTAACGTTGACAAGGTGGACTTCAAAATCTTGGAATTGAATCAACTCCCAGAGTATGAAGTTGATGGCGATTATGAAGATCATAGTTACGGTGATGATGATATGCCAGGTTGCGCTCAACAGTGATGACATGACACGACGTTATAGGGGCTACCATTCTGTCCATAGTCAAAAAAAAAGTCCTCTACACATACCCAGAAATATAAGATCAAGGAAACCAAGTGGTATCATGCATGTTCATTGTGTAACAAAACTCCAGATCGTATCGTAGTAAAATAGTAAAACCAAAAAAGACAAAATTCCAGTATCGTAAAAATCACTCTTCATCGATGAGCTTCTGCATGTCACTCATTGACAACCCCTCACTGAAGACATCAACTTTGGAAACTTTCTTAGCATTGGAAACAAATGTTGGCTCCATGAAGTGTGGCAATCCTCCTCTTGGCTTCTCCTTCTCGAAGTCATCATCGTCGTAGTTATCAAAATCAAAGTCCACAGACAACTCAACATCTGAACTTCCCACATCACTCAACTCGGCTCTTCTGTCCTCTAATCTTGCACTTGGGGATCTCTTCAACAATTCCAAGTCCTCCTCTGTGAATGGCTGGTAGTTCAATGGGGTGTATGGCAACTCAGGCTGCTTGAGAGCCACATGCTCGATCTCTTCATCATCATCCACAACAACTGAAGACTTGGGCCTTGTGAATGGCAAGACTGTAACAGGCATCTCCTTCACCTCAGCATCCTCTGAGTCACGCAGAATATCCAGCTTTCTGTTCACCTTACCCAGAGGCGTTCTCAGTCTTTTTGCTCTCTTCTTAGCACTGGCGGAGAGGAGACCTCGATCAACAAGCGGAGCAGCACCCTTCTGTGGGAGACCAATGTGTGATGTGTTCTTGTCCTTGCCACCAAGCGGAACTCTCTTGAGGGGCTTCATGTCTTTATGCAATTTGCCATTTGGAGTAGCGAGGGCATCGTTCAGCACGGGGATCTTGTTGTTGTTCTTGAAGATGATGGACTTGCTCTGACGCGGCGTCTTTGGCTGGGCTTTGCGTGGTAGATGTGCGTTCTCCTTGTTCGTGAGCGTGAACTGTGTGTTCTGCAATCCCTCCATGGTTAAGCGGAAGTGTTTGAACGGGTATGAATTGTTTTTGATGTCTTTTAGAGCTGATTAAAAGAGATCAGGAGCGTGCCTTTGTTTTGTTTACTTTTGTGGCTGGCAGCAGCTGCACTAGAATTCGCGCGCCCCAAAATGTCCAAAAGCGGAAATCTTTGAGCTAGAGACAGTTCAAAGGTTTGCCGCTCTTGAATCTTCTTCTACACTACGTTCACACTGCACTTTATTCATCACAGCCACTGATGAACAAGCTTCAACCATTCAAAGATTTGTGTCGACAAGCACGATCATCCATTGTCGATTACAAAACACAGAGCGTTCTCATTGCAGAAGCCAAGCGCCGCGTACGAAGAGACCAACCCAAGATCTTCGCCGAGGTGAAAGAACTGGTTACTCGAGCTCATCTCAAAGACATTTCATCAATCCAGCCTATCCTCAGGAGATGCTACCTTCAGGGAAGATACAGAAATGCCCCAGAGATTCGGTACTTCCTGAAAGCCCACATCACGAACTGGCCAAACGAGTCTTACCGCGTCATCCTCAACCAAGAGAAGAACACTTTGGATCAACAATCGAACAGTAACAATACAATCCCATCCATCAAGTTCCCCTTGAGAGAAGAGCGTACTCTGCCATCCGTATCCGAGATTATGGAACTCCCAAGCTCAGAGATTGAGGTATCCCCAATTTCCCAGGATGGAGTTCTCTACACCGAGCAAGACCAAAAACTCAATGACATGCTCACCAAAGTGCTCTCACTTTACAAGTTCATCCGCTCCACGAGTTTCATCCACTCTCGAAACATTGGCTCACCGATTGTCAAATTCCCACTGACAATCCTGGGCGATGAGATAGCCGATTCACGGAAAAAGAACCTGGTGAAGAAGAAGCTCGCACATATCCGCCAAGTGTTCACCACCATTCCGCCTCTGGAGCCCGAAGACTCGGAACACCTGACCGCCCTCGTTGACAACTTTGACTTCAACGAATCGCCGAGGAAGAAGGTGAGAAGGGAGTACAAGAAGTTCCTGAGAAAAACATACATCATTACCCCTGATTTCAAGTTCGTGTTGAACAAGTATGCTCATATTGGAGGGGAGTACGCCACGGATGAGATCTACTTCGAGAAGCCGAATGATCCCTCGGATATTTAATGAAAAGGTTATGACATTGATGCGATTAGTTCTATTTTAGCTAAAGCGAGCCATCAGCGAGGAAGAAGACGGAGTAGCGAGTGAGGTCCTCGGAAATTCCACACCCGATGGATCTGATGCCATTCACGGCAATGTAGCTCGTGTCCAGTCCCGGGAGCTCTTCATACTTCTCGAGATGGATAAGGTCGTGCGTGAGTTCAAATGGTGGTGTCTGAGTAAAGAGATCTGGATAATTGAAGCGGATGATGCGATTGTTGCAGACGAGGTAGATATCGCCATCGTCGGTGGCTTGGAGGTCTTTCACCTCGCCTGGGAATTTGATAGTAGTGGATACTTTTTCTTGTGTGTTGATGTCGACTTTATAGATATCCACGTTGGCGTCATAGTGTGAGATGACGAAGAGGTTGTCGCCTTGGAACTTCATGTGTTGCTTCTCGGTGAATCTGCCAAGTGGGATGTTGAATGATGGATCTTGTGAGATTTCCGATCTGATCTGGGACTTGATGGAATCAAACATGTCTTGTGTGTGAATCTTAATCTCGTTGAAGTTTCGTCTGAAGTATGGAACGAGCATGACAAGAACGGATCTCTCCAAGTGATCGTTGATGAATGAGGCCACTTCAGAAGTCACGTACGATGCCTTTGGTTCCTCATCCTGTAACTCTGATAGAGTGGAATCAATCCAGATAATGAATGAATTGAATAGCTCTTGCTCCCTATTAATCTTGAAGATGAACTCAAAAAGAAGCTTCAACAACTTTTTAACAGACTCGATGCCCTTCTCAAGGAACTCAGTGGCAGCAGTGTCAGGAATGACAGCGGAGGTGATCATAGTGGAGTTCAAAGTGTTCAATAGCAAGATAAGTCTTTCACAAGCTGGAACCAGATGATACAAGATGGTACGACGGGTGTTGTCAAATGCTGAAGTGCCAACCATAGTCCATCTCTTGACACCACGATCTCCAACAGTGTTCTGTATCCAGTCCTTTACTTCATCATTCATCATTCCTGTCAACAAAAGATTGTAGAGCTCATCAGTCACAACCTCCTTCTTCTCACTGAGCTCATCTCTCAAGATCCCAACAAACTTTGAGTTGAACTCAGTGTATGCCTTGATTGCCTGTGTGGAGAAAGCCAAGACCTCCTCAATGTACCCCAAGAGTGCAATCACCTTGGAACTCGAGAGTGTAATGCTTTGGAGAAAATCATAACTTTGGACAAACCGTGTAGAGAAACGTCGTAGTGTGTGCTGCATCGTTGTGAATGACGATGTGAGGATGTAGTGATCCTCCACTGTCCTTGTTGCGGCATTGATGATATCATCGTCGTCATCTTCCGGCATGATATCCACGGCACCGAGAGAGAACAATCCGTGTAGAGTGATATTGACGTTCTTATCACCAAAGAGGAAGAGCAGATCCATCATGCCGTGCTTCTCGTTCTGGATCATGCCGTCAATGGCCTGACGCGTGGCGAAGGTGTGCTCCGAGTTGTTGTTGGCTGGAAGCGGAGGGAGTCTGGGAAGCGCCCTCATGATATCCTGATCTTGGAGAATTCCTGAAAACCTATGCTCCTCTTCTGGGGCCTCACTGACGATCCAATGGCCGAAGGACGCGTCGCTGTCCTCCTTGGACTGGAGCGTGGAAAGGAGGCGCGCAGTGTTAGTGTCATAGATGAGGGTCTGTGTTTTGGTGGTGAGAATGGCAAACTGCTTTCCATCAGGCTTCCACACGATGCTCTTAGCGATACCCTGCTTGATTGGGATGTCCCAGACGAGCACTCCGTTCATTCTGAAGACGACGACTCGCTTGCCGTTCCCCACAGTGACGGCGAGGAGATCCATCGTGGGACACCACGCGTAGCAGAGTCCATCGAGCTGCTCTGTGAACGGCTTGATCGGCAGCTTTGAGTCCACGGGTGTGAACGTCATCTGCCCCGTTCTATGAGTGGATCTGAAGGCGAAGATTGTTGATGGAGGATGGTTTGTTTATGTTTGGAAGCTTCACCGCGAAGAAGTGTCGTGAAAAGACTTCTCACCTGCTTCTCAGTCTCGGCGGCTACTGCTCAAAGAGGTGGAGAAGGACGAGAAATGTTTCGCAAAGACCCTCAAGTAAGTACATTACACTGATGATCATCTCGAACTGAACTAACACCCCTTTAGATCAAAGCTCTGTCCAACCTGAAGTCGTCCGAGCGCCGGCGGATGCTCGCCACCATCACCGAGCACTACGGCCTGCCCACCGGCCTGACCAAAGAGTGCGAGGAGCGCATTGTTCCAGCAGTGGTGAAGCAGACGACATTCAAGAGCATTAAGGGATACGCGGGCACCATCTACACCGACGAGGACCAGACGCCCGTGTGGTTCAAGACCAAAGACAGCGAGCTCATCCCATCGGTCTACACACTATGGAGGGCCCCGTTCATTCTGCCCACAGTCAAGACTCATCCACACGTCATCGAGGTTCTAGAAAGAGGCGCTGATCTCATGCTTCCAGGAACTGTGCCGCCATTCCCGGAACGAGCTCTCAAGGGCAACATTGTTGGCGTCGTGAGCACACACAGCCCGAACGTTGTGATGGCTGTGGGAAGAGCACGTCTTGACCTCCATGGACTCGAGCGAACCGTTGGCACAAATGGTGTCGCAGTTGAGATATACCACACTAACGGTGATATGCTTTGTGAGATTGCGAAACAGAAGATCAAGGTGCCAGAGGAGGTCGATATGGAGATACAGTTTAAGGAAGAGGAGACCCCAGCGGAACCGGACAACCATGATGTCGTTGAAGAACAATCCGAACCTGTGACTGTACAAGAGCAGGCTGAAGAGCCAGATGTCGAAGAGGTCACCGAGGAGATGAATATACTGATCACGGACGATATTGACCACTTCTTCAAACGCTCACTCATGCAAACACTCACCCAACCACCAACTTTGGAGTTCCCACAACCAGCATCGATATTCATGAGTCATGTCGTCACCAACCTTCCTACAGACCACAACTCCGTTCAGATCAAGAAGACTACATGGAAGAAGAGTGCCAAGTTTTTGAAGGCGATGGAGAAGGACGGATTCTTGAAACTCAAGGGCAAGGGCGATGACATCACTGTTGTCTCCGCCGCCACGAAGGGCAATAACGAGGAGTTGAAGAACTTTGTCCCATACAAGATCAAGAAGAAGGGTCCTTCAACTGAGACTAAGTCCAAGGGTAACTCTTCACAACTGGTATTGACAAAGTACTACAAGGCCACATCTAACATTAGACAGATCTTCAACGACGTTGATATGGACTTCACCGCATTCTACACCACGAACGAAGTCAAGGAGATCATGAACAAGTACATTTCCAAGCACAACCTCGTGAACCAGTCCAACAAGAAAACGATCCTCCTTAACGACATGCTCTCCTCGCTCATCAAGGGTCCAGAGAACTGCATCGGTCGTGATAAGATCATGGAGCCCTTCCTCAAGAAGTTCACCGAGCACTACCAGATCACGAACCCAGCAGACCCAGACACGGCCAAGGCTCCACCACGCAAGGGTGCTGTCCCACAGGTGAAGATTGTCACCGAGACCAAGATTGGCAGAAAGCTAGTGACGCACGTGAACAACTTTGAGGCGTTTGGTATCAATGCTGAGGAGCTCTCTGCGGAACTCAAGGTGAAGTGTTCTGGATCCTCGACGATTGGACAGAACGTGCAGAACCCCAAGCTGGTGGAGGTCACGGTCCAGGGACCTCATAGTAAGATCGTGATTGAGCTGTTGACGAAGAAGTATGGGTTGCATTCGAACTGGATCGTGTTTGAGGATAAGTCCAAGGGGAAGAAGAAGAAATGAAGACGCTTCAGTTTGCATGATGGAGAATTTGGATCGGTGTAGCTTCGAGTAGATCCCACGACACTGATAGTGCTTCGTCGAATTGGTATCTTGAGAGAAGAGTGTCAATGATTTCATTTGCGCCAGGTAGGAGCCCAAGACTGTTTTTGTAGATTTGTTTGCGTACCATGAAGTCGATCCTTGTGAATGGCGATTTTGGTTCGCATTGGGGAAGACCGAGGACTCTGAGGATTTGGCCAGTGAGACTCTCAATGACTGCAATTTGATCCATCTCAGTCAATGGCCGTGTCAGGTGTCTTGTGAAGACGGCACCCTTCTGTGGCATGACCAGTGATGATGGGATCGCGTCGGCAATATCTTCATCCTCTGTCAAGAAGACGTAGAACTTGAGCTGATCGTGGGTCCATCTCAAGTCATCAACTTCAATAGGAACAAGCCAGTCCTTCTTGTCAATCAAAAAGGTTAGGTCGATGTATACCAACCTTTGAAGCTCATTGAGAACGGAAGGGAACACATCTTCGAATATCTGATCTTCCCAATTCAACCACTTCATATCGGTGATGACTTGCACTGTGACATTCATCCTTGGGTCCAGCACCGCTCCAATTCCATCATGCTCATATTCCTGGCTCCAGAACTCTAGCTCGCCAACCAGGAGGTGCCTCGTGACGATATCGGCGATGAGTTTGGGCACTTCGCCATGCACGATCAATGCGTCAGTTTGGAAGACAAGCACGGTGCGGCCCTGTGGTGAGATGAAGAAGGACTCCTGAGAAGAGTATCCCATCTTGATGATGTATGCTGACGGAAGAGGCTCATCGATAAACGTGACGGTGTATGTGATCCGCAGGTTCAGCGAAGAGACGTGGGCGTTGATCAGATCTTGGGCCTGTGTGCATATGAAGTGAAGCGGGGCGGGGGCATCGAAATAAAGCGGGATATCGAGGTGGAAGGCATGAATGGGCACCAGGAGAAGTGATAATGCGAGCAAGAAGAAGTTCATGCGATTGTCTGGGGAGGCCGTGGTGAAGTGTGAGAGGGAGCCAAGACGCGTTTATCTGCTCGCTTTTTTTAGGCCGATGAGTACACGAGATATCACCTACTACGAACAGAGTAGGGTTCTAAACTTTTAGCAAACCGTCGTATCAAACGAAACTATGTACGTCATTAGATCAAACCCTTCTTCAACAAAACCTCAGCGATCAAGATACCGGCACCAGCAGCACCGATGATGGTGTTGTGGGACAAGACAACCATCTTGAAGTCGAGCACAGGGTCCTCTCTGACTCTGCCGACGGACACACCGAAGCCGGCGTCTCTGTCACGGTCCAATCTTGGCTGTGGACGGTCTGGCTGCTCGAGCACGTGGATGGTCTGCTTTGGAGCAGAGTGGCATCCGAGCTTGTAGGCCTCACAGACGTAGTCGGACATGCACTTCTTGACCTCCTCGACGGATGGGGCTGGTCTGTTCTTGAACTTGAGAGAGATACACTCAGTGTGGCCATCAGAGACGGCAATACGGTTACACTGGGCGGAAACCTTGATCTCGTCATCACCGAGGATTGCGAAACCGTCCTTGGAGGCGTTGACACCACCGAGGATCTTCTTGGTCTCCCACTCAATCTTCTCCTCCTCACCAGAGATGTATGGAACGATGTTGTCCAAGACGTCAATACCGGAAACACCTGGGGAGAAACCAGCACCGGAGATGGCCTGCAATGTGGTGGCAGTCAAGAGCTCGATTGGGCCGAACTTCTCGACAAGTGGCTTGAGGGGAGCAACGAGGCCAGCAGTGGAACAGTTGGAGATACACACGATGAAACCTGGCTTCTTCTCGCCAGCGGCCTTGGCCTGCTCGAGCTTGGTCTCGACAACGGACAAGTGGTCGATGTTGACGATAGGAACGATCAAAGGAACATCGGCCTCTCTTCTGTAGTTCTTAGCGTTGGACACGATGGCGAGGCCCTTCTCTCTGAACTCCTTCTCGATTGGGCCAGCGTAGTCGGCGTCGAGGCCGGAGAAGACGATGTCACAGTCCTTGAAGGCATCGTATGTGCACTCGGAGACAAGGAGGTCCTTAGCAGACTCTGGGAGGAGAGAGGTCTGCTTCCATGTGACGGCGTCCTCATAACGCTTGCCAGCAGATCTCGATGAGGCACCAAGAACGGAAAGCTCGAAGTCAGGGTGCTCAGAGAGCAGCAGGATGAAACGCTGGCCGACAGAGCCGGTAGCACCGAGAACACCAGCCTTCTTCATATTGGATTTAGTGTGTTATTGGAGCTTCAAAATGGGAGAGATGGCCGTTTTTTGGTGTTTTGTTCATGTCCTCGGGTGACTCTTCGGCGGAGGTGACGCAGGCCGAGGTGCATTTCGCGAATTTATGCCCTCGGATCTGAGAGGCGATGAGATGAGCTCTAATCTCTAACTAGGGGCAATTACAGGGATAAAGGAGGGGTTCTATTAAGTGTAGTCATGCAAGTGTACAGCGTGTGCAGTTCATTCTTCAGTTTTGCTCTTCTTGTGCTTCTTTTCCTTTTTCTCCTTTTTCTCTTTCTTTTCCTTCTTCTCCTTCTTGACCTTCTTCTCCTTCTTCGGCGTCTCCTCCTCCTTGATCTCTGTCACTTCTTCTGGCTCGTCGACCTCCATAGCATCTTCATCTGCCTCCTCAGTCTTCACATCAGCAGTCTCCTCTTCCTTCTCGGCGTCGTCAAATCTCTTGTGCTTCTTGGAGTTCTCCGCAGTGGCTGCTGGTGATGCTGTGTTCTGCGTTGAGTTGTCGAGAGGAGGCAGCCCTCTGAGGTCTCTCTGTATACGTTTGAGTTGTGAAAGGGCAGTTGAGTTTGAGTTGTTTCCGACGTTGGCAGTGTTCAGAAGGTTCTTTGTTGCACGTTCCTCCTCCTGCTCCACGAATCCCGTGAGAAGTCTCTCGGCCTGCTCCTTGGTGAGCACCGAGGACTTTGTGATCTGGACTGTGACTGGTGTGTTGACGGTAGAAGGAGCCACTCGTTTGGTCTTGACCTGGGACATTGTGTGAGTTTATTAGCTGTAGTGTAGTTCAGCTCTAAATGTGGCACATAGAACAAGAGAAACAGCCCAAAGGAAATTTTTACGCAGCCGCGATCGTCGATGAAAAATCACCAACAACGAACTCCAACTCTCCAACAACCACTCGAATCAGCCTCCAACAACCACCATGTTCGCCCACAGACTCTTCACATCTCTAAGACAGCCACTCGTGAGAAGTGCGACTGCGTATGTACAGCTTTTTCCAGGCTTTCAAAGCCCTCTTGCTGGCTTAAATCACGCAGAATACTAACAACGTCCACACAGCTCATTCTCTACACTGAGACCGCTCTCTCCAATGACAGCACTCAGACAAACACAGATGATGCAATCCATGGTTTCTCCAACGCTCACAACGTCGACGAACGTGTCGCCAATCCTCTCACAGCTGCAGTGTTCCTCGATCTTCAACAACACATCCTCCATTGGTGGCCAGCGCCGTTGGAAGTCCAGAGGTAACAACTTCCAGCCGAACACGTACAAGAGAAAGCGTGTTGCTGGATTCATGAGTAGAATGAGATCAAAGTCTGGAAGAAAAATCATTGCCAGAAGAAGAGCAAAGGGTAGATGGTACCTCAGTTACTGAGCTGGAGTAAATAATGACATGAATCTGTACATATGATGAAGCAATGTTGTAGATTAGAGGCGTGAGACGAGAACCACGGGGAAATATCCATTATATTTCAGGGATAAGATCATAAAATCATAGAGGAACCATACATCTATCACCACAAAAAGTGGTTTATTCAGCTCCATAGTACACACCAGTCGTGCCCGCTACCGAAAAATTGGCGTTGAAAAAATCTCGTTGAGCGAACCATCAAAGAAGCATCAACGACACAAAGAACAGGCATTTCCACACTTCCCACACACATACAGACATGTCTCTCAGACTCCTCACACAAGCGCGTGTTGTGAGCACGAGGGCCTTCTCCACCACATCGACTGTGCGTGCGCCAGGTGACGATCTCGCCCGTCTCGCCGAGCAGAGAGAAAGAGCACAGAGTAAAGAAGCTGCCCGTAAGAACGAGCTGAGAAAGATGGCCCGCAAGAGAGCAGAGGCCCGTGCCAATCCAGAGAAGTCACCATTCTTCCTCGATATCCCAACCGCCCTCAGATACCTCCGAGCCGCAGAGGTGGGAAGATCCCCACAGGATGCCGTCATCTCCATCACCACCGGCGTCGTGAGTCAAAAGGGTACTGCCAAGCTCGCTGGATCCGTCATGTTCCCAAAGCCATTGAAAGACACAAAGATCCTCGTCTTCACAACGATCCCAGAGCAGGCTGAAGCCGCTAAGGCTGCTGGCGCCAAGCTCGTCGGAGGCGTTGAGCTCGTGGAGAAGATCAAGGCCGGTGAGCTCGAACTCGATTTCGACAGAGCATTCGCCACACCTGAGATCGCCAACCAACTGAACCCAGTTGCACGTTCTCTCGGTCCTAAGGGCCTCATGCCAACGGCGAAGAAGGGCACAGTTGCCGAGGATGTCTCCACTTTGATCCGTGATGTGGCTGGATCCATTCCATTCAGACAGAAATCAGAACAGATCTCCATCGCCGTGGGCCGTCCAGACTTCACAGACTCAGAGATTGTGCAGAATATCCTTGCTGCCCACGAGGCCCTGCATGGTGCTATTGCCAACCAGAAGGCAAAGAGACCAAGTATCTTGGGACAGACTGTCATCCAGAGCACACACGGCCCAGGAATGGTTCTCAACTTGAACTGAGCTAATGTATATGAAAGAGACGAACGGAGGGATTCTGTAAATAATGAAAAGTGAAGTTGTTATGCATAAACTGGCTAAGCGCAGATGTAGTTTGATCTAAAGCTTTTCCAGTTCCTTATAGTTGTCTCCTAGATCGCTATTGAAAAACTCATCACAACTCCCACTTCCTTCCCCATACAGACCTGATCCGCAGATTATAAACCAATGACAACACCACATCCCGATCTTGAGGAGATAACAACAGAGACAGTGGACCACGTCTACGAGCTTCACTCAACAGCGCCTTCGTCCGACCTGGGCATCCATCAGCGGAGCGGCAAGCTCGAAGTCACAATCAACGGCACGGACTACACGTTCTCCCAATCCCTCACATCACTGAACTCCAGTGGGTCCACAACGGGGTTCGTACTGTGGAGAATCAGTGTTCCCTTTATCAACTGGATTACATCGACAAGTCTGTATGATTTCAAGGGGAAGTATGTCCTGGAAGTAGGAGCAGGCGTCACGGGATTGTTTGCCTGTGTTCTGGGTCCAAAGTGTGAGCGATACATCGCCACGGACCAGGCGCATCTGCTGAAGCTGCTCAAGAGTAACATTGCTGAGAATATCACTAATGTTGGGAGCTCGACGATTGAAGGGATCCTCACCCAGAAGAAGAAAGTAACGGGATGTGTCGATGTGATTGAGTTTGATTGGGAGGAACCGGAACGAGGAGAGTACTTGCTCAAGGAAGTCGTCGGAGACGTACGACACCCGGATTATATCATTGGATGTGACATTGTCTACAATGATTATCTCGTTGAGCCATTGCTTGACGCGTTGACACATCTGATGGGCTCCGAGACAAGAGTGTTGATTGGGCTACAGCTGAGACTACCGGAGAACATTGAGCTCTTTTTGGAAACAGCATTGAACAAGGGATTCAAGATCTACAGACACCCTGAGAGTATGCTCACTGATGAACTCAAAGAGGGATACGTCATATATCTCATACAGAAGTCATAATCACAACATATAGCAAGAACGAATGAATGCCAGGGAATACATCGTCTGGATCATGGCTCTCGATTCTTTCGTAAATCAGAGCTTTGACCCCGTATCCTAGTAGTCACCCTTATCAATCTTCTCTTTGAGCTCAGCATGGAACTTGCCGAGTGCCTCAAAGTCAGTAGCCTGTGCAGGCCAGCCGACGCCCAAGCCAGTCTTCTCGTCCTTCTTTGGGATCACGTGGAAGTGAACGTGGTCAACCTCCTGGTGGGCAATACGACCGTTGTTCTGGAGCACGTTGTATCCAATTGGGGACTCTGGGCCATCAACGGCAACACCGAGGAGCTTGGCAACCTTCTTGGCCATTGGGAGGATATCGGCGAGGGACTCATCGGAGAGGTTGTGGAGTTTGGCACCGTGCTCCTTTGGAATGATCAGGGCATGGCCTTGGGCGGTTGGCTGAATATCAAGGAACGAGTATGACTTCTCAGTCTCGAAGAGCTTGAAGGATGGGATTTCACCTGGTGGACATTGTCAGTATGAGTGTCTTTGAGGAGGGAGAGTCATGGAAAGGTGGAGAAAGCAAGATCGATTCCATGGCAGGTAACAAGACATACCCTTAATGATTTTGCAGAAGATACAGTTGGCAGACATTCTGTTCATATGAAACAAGGAGCCAATGATTCAATTGAGGAGTCCAAGTACCACTAGGAGTAGCTTTTAATCCAGCAAAAGTGGAGAAGGATCCTCTCCTGCTTCCGCGCTCTTTGTTGGCAACTCCGAGCCAGAAGCCCAATCGCGTGCCCGTAACGGGGTTGCAGATCGGGCCTTAATTGCGGTTAATGAACCGAAAAGCGATCACACTGGATAAATAAAGGTATATTTGTACTCACTCAATGAACAATTACATACTTAATCCATTTCCAAAAGCCTCAGCACCCCCAATTTCGATTTTCTCGAAATTTCATTGACCTTTTGTTTGCCGTGATGCGATGATCCACAACTATACACAAACAGCTAAGTCGGGCGGTTAGTTCAGTGGTAGAATAAGTGCCTTCCAAGCACTAGGCGTGGGTTCGATTCCCGCACCGCTCATTTCTTTTTTCAATCAAAAGGAGGGTTCTTCATTTTTTGTCCCATAATAATGCATGTCTGGTCCTTAGCTTTCCAAAGATGGTCTAATTGAGTCTCTAAGACATCTGTTTGTCGAGTTACAAGTGTTTTTGTTAATTGGTTCCAGTGTCGGGCGCCGCCGGCGGCGGGCGCGCAACGACAGCAGCACCACGATTCACTAGGCGCTGGGACACTAATTTATGAAATGAACGTACTCTACATGCTGATGAAGAATAATATCAACAATGAAGCAGTATACTGCATAGTAGCATACATTAGTTTCATTCCAATTAAAAAAAACATTAAATAACATCAAAGAACAATCACCGGTAACGTCGCCAGAGATCGAAGCTCTCCCAAGGATCAACCGCGGTGGAAGAAGTCAAAGTTGAAGCTGTCAGTCGAGAATGGAGCAGACAGTTCATCAGGCATCTGTTCGAGAACACGAGAGAAGAAAGCATCAATGTCATCATCGTTGAGAACATCCGGGAAACCATCAATTGACAAGTCCGCGGCGCCCGACGTTGAAGCTGGTTCTGCAGGAAGGCCCGTTCCCGTTGTGTCTGACTTGATACCCTCTGAGGTCGCTGGATTAGTTTCACCTGTAGAGTGAGGGAGTCCACATGGCTGGAGTGCAGGACCCTTGTTCAGCAGAATGATTAGATCAGCCTGTGTCTTGTGTGTTTCACGGAGTTTGGTGAGCGACAAGTTGATGATCTCGAGGATCTCTGGGAGCTTGGAAACGTCAAAGGCAAGATCACGGAGACGAACAGCACCTGGGTAGTAGCTTGCGTAGAAGGATGGGTCTTTGAGTGCTGGGATGATCAGCTTTATGGATGTGAGGATCTTGTAGGCGTAGTAGTAGCGGTGAGCCAACTTGCTCAATCCAGTCTGCAGGATGTTGAAGATGGTGTCGATTCCACGAAGAATGGCGTCAGTGGTGTCAATGGTATCCTTGTCGTGCTCCGTAAACATCTTATTCCATGAATAGCGGGCAAACTTGATTCTCACGTAGAGAGAGGTCATGTTGAAGAACACTCTATGCATCACTTGCAAGCAGTTTGGGATAACGATGAGGTCACCTGCTTGGCCATGAATCTCCTGGATTCTGGAGATGATGACAAAGATGTTTGGGAGGAACTGGAGGAGGGAGATCGAAAGGATCTTTCTGATGTAGAAATATGCCAAATCTTTGTTGTTTGTTTGGTCGTAGTGCAAGAACAGATGCGTGTCGATGGCAAGGTAGAAGATCTTCAATGACAAGCAAATCTTGAGGCATGAAATATGGTTGGATCTTTCTGCCGCCTCTGCCACAGGGATCAGATGTGACTCGATTGTGCCGAACTGAGTCTCCATGAAGTTCTCAACTTGGTTCATCTTCATACAAAGATCCGACACCTTAGTCTTGCCCGTGACATCAAGTGCCAATCGCAATGCCTGCTTCAAGTGAGTCACCACGAGCCCAATATGGCCATACACTCTGTTCGCGGCACACTCACCGTTGGGTCCGATGTTCTTTGGTTGTTTGGTGTCGTAGGACTCAGGTTGGCAGTTGATCGGGTTTCCAAAAGAGTAAGCTTCAATGACATCAGTGAACATTAAAGAGTACCACATCTGTCTTCTCAGGTTCTTCTGAGCCATCGGAAGTGGTCTCAAGCATGGGATAGAATCCGGGTCTCTGTTCAAGCCGATGGAGATGGCCATTTGAACAAGCACGCCCGTGAACAATTGGGAGTCACCACCATCGAGACCTTCACCAAACTCGGGCGCAAACTTCTGATACACTCTCATGATGAGTGCAAACTGGAGCAGAGCGATATTTGGTCTGACGAGCAAGTTGAACTTCTTGAAGCACTCTTCCGCGAGCTCAATGATTGAGAGGTCGATTGGGTTGTTGACCAAGTCCTTGCAATGTTCAGTGAGTGGTCTCAAAGAGGCTCCTGTGGTCAAGTTGATGGTATGAGATAGAAGGGAGAGAAATCCAAACCGGCATGTGAGAAGTAGAATGCCACAATAGATCAAATCATTCTCGTCATCAAGCTTCATGTCGGGATAGTCTTCGTACGGTGCATCAAGCGGCCCAACAATGCGCTCCATGTCCTTGTAGTACTGTGGAGGATCAACGTAAGACATAAATGGACCAACATACTCGACGAATGCTTCCAGCAGCTTCTTGAGTGTGCTTCTTTTTGGGAGTTTGGTCCTGACTCTTTCCACGATTGGCGGGCGCGTGTCAACACAAATGGAGTACTTGTTGATAGACCCTCCTGATATTCTCTTCTCGTACTCATCGTCTCTCTTCTGCCC
Source organism: Petasospora xylosilytica (assembly GCA_003708285.2). Lineage (NCBI taxonomy): Eukaryota > Fungi > Ascomycota > Saccharomycetes > Phaffomycetales > Wickerhamomycetaceae > Petasospora > Petasospora xylosilytica. The sequence continues at coordinate 52,854 of PPNT02000013.1, read as the reverse complement.
AGACGAGTTCTCAAATGGTCTCTGGTCCACAAGCTCAGTATCACCGACCTGGTAGCTCATTCTGGGGTCTTTCAAGAACTCCCTGCGCTTCTCCATAGCGGAAGCAAACTCAAACACGAACCCCAGAGCAAAGTCCTTTCTCAATAGAAAACTCCAAGCCAGTGGGCCATAGTGTGATGGCTTGTCATCTGGGAACACAACATTCTCAAGCTCGAAGAAGTTAATTGTCTCATCCTTGTTGGCGAACCAGTTGACTCCGGTGTAGTCAAACCCACGCTCCTTCTGTGTGGGCATATCAAGCGCGCTGGATCCAACAGTGCTTCCCTCCAAGCTGTCTGGCGGCGTGATAGCCCCACGGCCATCAAAGACACCAAACACTAAGGAGGTAGATGATGATGGAGAGGGCTCAGTTGCAGTGGAACCACCGTAGGAGCACGAGGACTCGCAACCACGGCGGATACACGTTGAGCATGGGATCCGGCGGTCGCACTTGACCTTGCGAGACTTGCAGTTGTTACAGACGAGTGTAGGTCTCGAGACGTGCTTAGCGATGTTTCCCGTAGACGAGTGCATACTCTCCGATGACGTCTCCTAGAGGCAGTGTTGTGGGTGGTGGACAAGTTGGAAATTATCAAGGAGATTCTTCAACTCCCGAAAGCTCGGCCGAGACTACAGCCGCGCGCCGAATTCTCGGAGGAAACGCGGCTTTAGTACCTCTTTCAGCCGGTAAAAGCGCGAACTGTACTAGAGCACTAGAGCTCTCGTGAACCATGATGATCCCTCCCGTTTTCTCTCAAATCTACAAAGTAAGTCCTTTAATCTATCACGTGTATACTGCGCCATAAATCAGTCAATCCATGAAATGTACTTTAAACCATGCAGAGTAGTTAACTCAACAACACCATCACTCCAAAGCGTATGGAGATGCGAAGTACGGCCATCTGTAAGACCAAGCCAAGTTGATTCTGACACCAAGCTCATCAGCCCATGACCAGACAAGGCCTGGGTTCTGGAGGAACTTATGGCCAGAAAGGATAAAGTCCGCTTGTCCCTTCTCCACAATCTCATTGGCAAGTTTGCCTTCGGATACACCACCCACGGTCGAAACGATGGCTTTGTCACCAACACGCTGCTTGATTGCGATAGCCTTGTCGAGTTGGAATGCTGGGATCTTCTTACGTCTCTCGGCCTTGGAGTAGTTACCGCCGTCTGAGATGTCCAAGAAGTCCACGCCGGCCTTGACGAGCATCTCGGCGACATCTGCTGCCTGATCGACTGTGAAGGCACCAACAGTACCCTCAGCAGCCATATCCGTAGCTGAATAACGGGCAAACAAAGGATGTGTGTCGGACTTGACGGCATCGACGACCTCCAAGAAGAAACGTGCTCTGTTCTCCAATGATCCACCATACTCATCTGTTCTGGTGTTGGACAACTCACTCAGGAACTCCCCGATCAAGTAGCCGTGTGCAGCATGGATCTCGACAAAGTCAAACCCAGCAATCTCGTAACATCTCTTAGCAGCGGCTCTGAAGTCCTCGACGATAGCTTTGATCTCCTCCTTTGTCAACTCCTTTGGCGTGGCGTATCTTCCCTCCTCGAATGGGATAGCAGAAGGAGCGACAAGTCCATCAGTGTCCTCCCAGCCATCATACTTAGCTCCGACACCCTTTCCGAGGTGGATTGGCATTGGGAATCCGGAGGCCTTACGTCCTCCATGTCCGAGCTGGATACCGATCTTGACACCCTGTGAGTGTGCAAAGTCAACGATTGGCTTCATGGACTCAGCATGTGCGTCTGTCCAGAGGCCCAGGTCATTTGGAGAGAGACGGCCCTGTGGATTCACGGCAGCAGCCTCCATAATGATCAAGCCTGGTCCTCTCAAAGCGAAAGAGGAGTAGTGTACGAGGTGGAAGGCGGTAGCATGGCCCATCTTCTCGCCCTTGGATGCAGCAGAGTACATGCACATTGGGGAGACTCCGACACGGTTGTTCACTGTCATGTTTTTGATCTTCATTGGAGTGAAGAGCTTTGGAGCCTTGGATGCATCCTCTGACTTATGGAGAGCTCCCACTGGGAACTCATCGGAGCGTGGGATGAAGAAGTCGGTCTCTGGGGCGGCGATGGTGGCCCACTTGTCGGTGGTTTGCGTGTCGTTGGTCATTTGTTCACAGATTCCTGGAAGAATTGGTTATGGACAAAGTGTATATCTCTGGAGAACAAGAAATCAGGTGGGAACGCCTCTTTATAAGGACGGAAGAGAAGTGCCTCCTAGACGGAAAGTTCTGGAGGTCGTGGCCGTAATATTACTAATTGGGGAATGGTGTCCAGGTTTCTTGCTCTTTTAGCCGGAGCGGGAGGAGCCGACATTGGTTGGACTTCTCCCGCCGTAGTGGGCGATTGAAGGCTCCCATAATGAATAGAAAGGTGTTAAGGTCTTCTAGGGTGTTTGTTTGTGTGACAGGTCAAAAGATCGGGTTCGTGAAAGTGACGTAAGGGGAGGAGAACTGGGGTAGTAGCTCTCGGCCAATAGAGAGGCCCAAGCCGAGAAGCCCGCCCTCTTCTGAGGAGACATGTGAAGGCGGAACGAGGGAACGAGCAGAGGGTATCGCCATGTCTGCATAGGGGCAGAGCATGGTTGTGTGGGCTGTCTTCCAGGGCGTTCTGCCCTTCCCGTGAGCCAATTATGGCGATGGAGTGACAAGGGATGAGCTTTCCGGGGAGACCCGTCGCGAGCAAGTGACACATCGCGAACTCGCTCACCACCCAGAAGCGCTGGCAAGACAGGCCCAAGGAGGCTCCTTCTCGGTGGAAGAGGCCATCTGAGACGGCTCTGCACCAGTTGCCGCAATGTTTCCCTTTGAGCCTCCAGTGCAAACTCAATGACCCCGCCGCTGGCCGTTGAGGGAGGTTGCTGCTGCCCATAAGTTGCCGGTGCTTCTCCTCCCGCGATCTCCCCACCGTCGCGTGAGCTTTTCTTTTGTTGTGCCATCCTTCTGCGCTGAGAACCCCGGTGGAGTGACCAGAGCTGACGGCCCACCATGCGCTTGTTTGGGGTTTCTCCGGGTGTGCTGGGTGTGTCTGGGGTATAAAAGCGCTGAGGGTGCGCTCCTCTTGGTTCTCTCCTCCAGTTGCTCCCTCATCATCAGCACACAGTCACACAAGACTTACAAGCTACACACACATACACACACACACACTACAAGCGACCACCATGGGAAAGAAGGATAAGACACAGAAGAAGAGAGCCAGACAGGAGGGTCAAGTTCTTGAGTTTGAGGATCTTTCCGGTTTCGAGCAGTTCTTGAAGGACGAGCGTGAGGACAACGAGCTTGCCCATGCCCACGCCCATATCCAGTACTTCCCACCATTCGTGCTTGCCGAGTCCCACAACGACCCAGAGAAGATCAAGGACTCCCAGAACAGAAAGAACAAGAAGTTTGTCCGTCACTTGCACCAGCATATTGAGAAGCACTTGCTCCAGGAGATCAAGCAGTCCTCTGGTATGGACTTCCACTTCGGTAAGCCAGAGACGATCGAGGACTTCGACACCATCACATGGAAATACGTCGATGCTGAGACCTTGAACACCGATGAGGGTCAGTACAAGGTGCAGGTTGTCGTCAAGTGCAACTCCAACGGTGCCGCCGTGGATGTCACCTACGACACCTTGCCTTTGGAGGAGGCTCTTTAATGGACTTTGCATTGAGCCCAGCCCTCCACACTGCTGCTTCATCACGTTGCGGGTATGAGATATGATTTTTTGATTGACATGATTGATGAAGTGAATGAATGTTTCTTATGTTTTACATTTTACTAGCTGCCTTTGTAGACCGCATCGCTTTCTCGAGCCCTTCCCCATATAACATTCATCTCTCGGCCGAGAGCGCGAACTCCAAACTTCACCGCCAACAAGACCGAAGTCTTCTACCAGCATATCACCCCCAAACAACAGCCACCCAGCCGCCACACTCGCTCAATACCCAGCCGCCCTGGCCATATGAGTCTCTATCTCCCGAACCCCTGTCTCCACGCGATATTAGTGGCGATATCCACACACAATGGGCCACAGCTCGTGTTCCACTACCCACCCAAGCCCAAGGAGCACGACTTCAAAGCAACGCCCTTCACCGTGGACGACGATCTTCTTGACTCTGAAACGACCACATCCGATGAGTCTGACTCCAGTGATGATGATGCCGATGAGGCAGATGGCAACTCCAAGCGGCCAGACGAGCAGGACAAGACGTACACCTCTGGCCAAACGCTACTTGACCTTCTCGACGCCCAGGACAGGAAGAGGGCGTTCAAGGACTCCAAGAGGCGCCAGAAGGGAAGCAAGAAAAACTCCATCTCCTCGGGACCACGAACCGCCTCTGAGAACTACTCTGTCCAGTCAGGAGACAACCAGCCACAGGAAGACCAAGCATTGCAGAAGGTGTTTGGATTCGACGTTGAGTTCCTATCTGAGATTGTGAGTCCGCCGAAACAGTTGTGCAATGCCAGATTTGAGCTTACGGTGGATGATATGGCTTTCTTGGGATTGCCTATTCATATCAATGACGACGGGCATTGGAGAACTCAGAAGCCCAAGAAGACTTCCAGAGCGCGTCATTCCAACGCCAATTCCACTAATGGATCAACTGGGCCTGATTCAGCACCCGATGACAGCGAGAAGGAGGATACAGAGCCTGAAGCACAGAATGATGAAGATGCAAACACCATGACCATGTTCCACGTTGTGTTCGTCATGAATCCGCCGGTGGTGGAGTACATGTACCGCATTGATGAGATGTTCCACTACGTTGTCTCAAGACTCTCTTTGGTGTTGAGATATGAGCAAGACAAGTCCAATTATGTTTGGAACGAGTGCCAGAGGATCATGAAGATCAGAGAGGAGACTGAGGGAGCTCCATTGTATGAGCTCTATGCGAAGATGATCAGTGAGTCGAGTCTTGCTGCCACTATTTCTCAATGCTTCACATCGATCTCAACTTCGAACATTGCCAACCTCCAGATCAACGACAAGCTGGTATCACTCCAGATTCCACTCAAGAACCAGTTCAAGTCTTTGTTACCAAAGACCACCCCTGTTCTCTCGGGATCGTACCTCTCCTCCACGTGCATTGATGAGGACACCCCAGAGGAAGAAGAGGAGGATATGGGCCACATGGCCCTCGTTCTTCTCGATACCCCAGAGAAGATCATTACAGACCTCAAGACTGAACACGGAAGTCTACTTGCATCATTTATCGAGAGCATTCATCCCACAATGTCACTTCTGAAGCTCTCCCAAAACAACAACATCGACGTGACACAGCTCAAGTCCTTCGCGAAGCATCTTATCTACTGGAGACGAGCACGCGCCATCCTTCCACTCCAGGCCAAGAGCGTGTTCATTGTATCTCCAATGGCACCAATGACTGAGCTCGAGTCACACATGAGAACATTCCGCCAAGAGTTCCCTCCATTGCCTTCACTCCCTTCGTTCCTCTCCCTCTTGTCAAACTCGAAGCCCCGCCAATTCATCACCATCATCCCAAGTAAGGACCACAGGGACATCTACTTAGACGCACTTGCCTGGCTGATGAGATACGGATACGTGACACAGCTTCTCACTTTTGTCTGGCTCAAGATTCCCAACAGAGTGAAAATGGCTGTCGAGGAGGACTTGGAGCGCGAGGGGCTCACTAAGAAGTCCAAGGACACAAAGCCAAAGTTCACTGACATCTCCACTGACAATACGAGCAAGGATGTTGATGGGACCACGAACAAGTCGGGCTCGTCCGTGAACCTGAGACGCACACTCAATGGGCAGGACGTGATCATTGAAGAGGAGGAAGAGGACGACACGATCCTCTTGGAGCCGGAGAGAGCTACTGCAGTTGAGAGGAGATGGATCTCCAAGATTATCAAGAGACAGTCTCCAGAGCTTGTTGCTGTTTTCCACAAGTTGCTCAAGCACTTCAACGGAAAGACACCGCTCGAACTCATGATGGTGAAGGAGAACGTGTCGCGCCATGATGTCAGAAGACTATTGCATAACATCAACGAGTACATCATCTCTGTTAAGCACTGGTGATTAAGAGACCACTATTGATAATTTACGACTACTAATGACTTTTATCTCTTATGGTGTCGGGACGACGTTGGCCATGTACTAATGTAGTGACAAGACCTTGATATTGTAAGATACAGGAAAGAGATTTCCCTAGGTGGTTCGAATACCGACTAAGATGGTCTATTAAATACAGTACACAAAGAGAACATCGATCAAGCGGGACCAGGCGACCTTTATAGGCCAGCCAAGGTCAGTAGTGAGAGAAAGAGATAAGGAAATCAGAGTGATAAAGAGATAAGAAGAGAAAGAGAGAGAGATAAGAGGAGAAGATAGACAAGAAAGGAAAGAATAAGAGAGTCAGAGACTCGAACGGAGAAGATTACCTGTTAGGGTAAACCGATACCGTTACAGATATATTGTTTTCTGCACCCGTGTGGAGGAGACTCCGCGTGATTACCAGCAAACTCACATGACATAAACCACAGCGGACTGACAAGCAGAGATTCCTTGCCCTTGGTGAATAGTGAATATAGCGGTTTTGAGAAATTAAACGGACAAATGACGAGGTCTCTTCGTCGGATTCGCTGTCTTCTTGTATAAACGCCAGCATATCATGTCCGTGCACGACGAGGTAGTACTCTGGCAAATGCCCTTGTTGGCTGCAGACTCTGTTTTTTGGCGTTTCGACTGCGCTGATGGAGAGAAGTCTGTCTTGAGAATCGAGCTCTTCGTTGGCACACGCGTCGTTGTTGATGATGATGCCAAAGTTGTTGGCAAATTGAAGAGCAGTTGACTCTCGAACCTTAGCTGAGTCCTTACGCACTCGCTTTCCAGGCTCCAGGCCGTTCGGAGTCCATTGAACGACTTGGAGAGCTCTTGATCCTGTACACCATGAGCCAACAGCTCAAGAAGTCTGACGCGAGAGGTGTGAATCTTGTAGATGATCCGAGATCGATCCCACGGCCTGCAGCCTGGATCCGAGATTTCCTATTTCAGCCATTACCTATATTTCGCGAAAACATTTAATATTCCGCGGGGTTCGCGCTCGCTTGGCCAAAGACGTTGATTGGTTGCAGGCTGGAGGTCCAAACAACAACAACAAGACCAGCGCATTGCGAGCTTTTCAACCCAGGTTGTTTGAAGACATATCCAGTAAATACTCGCGTACATAATGGTGAAACCACAGACAGCAAGACGCCGCCAGCGGGTCGCCCAGCAGTCCCACCAACACCAACAGGCACAGCAACACCCCGATGAAATCGGAGGCATGCACGACGAGGCTGATATCATGTCGTTCCGCTCAGCTGCTACACAGATATTTGTGCTCAATCAGGAGCTTATTGAGAACTTGACAGAGAAGTGGATACATGTGGACAGAATTGTGAAGCCGCGTCCATTCCCCGCTACGCCGAGAACGAAGGCAAGCGTTGCGGAGGTGAAAGACGAGTTATACTTTGGTGATCATGCCTTCATGAAGGAGAAGCTCGAGTTGTTGAAGAAGGAGGTTGCTGATCTTGAGTCGTCAATGGAAGATGACTCTCTATTTACTGATACCAAGTTTCTTGTTGAGAAATTGGACCTGATGAGCGAGGCCTATCAAGAAAAGCAGAGTATCGATGTTGAGTCTATCACTGAAGAGTTCAAGGAGAAAACTGGCAAGACATTAACCAGTGAAGCGTACAGGATCAGACAGCTGACAGACCTCCGCACAGACAAGTCAGAGGCACCAGCTTCCTACTGGGAGGATTTGGAGAAGATGAAGAAAGCAAAGCTCGAGCAGGAGAGGGAGGCGATGGCTTTACGCCAGCAACAGCAACAGCAACAGCAGCAACAGATTCCAGGTGCGTACATGGCTCCACAAGGACAGATTCCAGATCCAGTTACTGGCTATGCACAACCGGGCTTTGAAGGCAACAATGATCTGGACAGCATGATGGATGTCGATTTTGGTATGCGTTCAGCGCTGGATGATCAGGATTTCTTTGACCACAGTATGGAGTGACAACTTGCTAATTGATGGCTACTGCAGAAAGTCATGCAAATGAAATGAACGTCTATAAATAATGCCCATTAAGCTCGATTATGGCAAGTTGTATTACAAGTAGATTACGAGCACTTATCTGAACCTTACTTACCAAAGATTCTGTTGATCTGGATGATGAGTCTTCCACTGGCAAATCCGACAGTCACCAAAACCAGCACAACATCGATTGTGATCTGAACCAGAGCAGCAAACATGAAACGTGGGGCGAAGATCTTCCACACCATCAAGTGTCTTCTGAAAACCATGGCAAAGATCAAGCTGCTCAGAGTCACAACAGACTGATATGTCAAAAAGGCACCACAGTTCTCAATCACCTTGGAGTAGAGTGCAATTGGCTTGGAACTTGGTGGTATCTTCCAGAGAGTGACAAGAGCAACGGAGATGCTGACGATGATGAATGGTCCGAATGTGTTAAGAACAATTGGAATATGCGTGAATGGGAAGATGATGGACTCGGTCATGGCGAACCCGATCTCCCAGTTGATGGAGGGAATGACGGCCTGGTGTCCCGTGGTGAAGAAGTGGTATGCTGCAAGGAGGCCAAACATGACTGGAGAGATCAAGTTCGAGCGGATGTGGAGGATGCTGACAAGTTCTGCCAGAGAGAGAACTTGATAGACGAGAGCAAATATTGAGAGTTGTCCCATCGGTTTTGTGAAGAGAAGAATGGCTGCAGTGAAGTTCATGACAAGGAGGAAAAATTGTGAGCCATAGATGTTGTTGTATCCCAGTATGGCATGCTCTCTGGTTGAGGTCTCGGTGTGCTTCACATCCAATGCGACACACAATGGACCCCTCGACCAGCCAAAGTTGGCCGCAATCAGAGTAACACCAGCAATGATTCTGGCAACGGTAATTTTTGTGTAATGAACAGTTGACAGATTGATGTTTCTCATCCACTCATATGTGAACTCGGACTGGTTGTGCTCAAAGTACTCCAAGAACCAGTATCCAGTAATCATGGCCAGAATGACCTTGAACATAACGTTCCAGAGAGGAGCAGCAGTCTGATATGAGCCAGAGATGTTGTAGAACGCCTTGATGATGGATGGGAAGATCTGGATCTGGATCGCAAGTAGTAGGAGAACCCACCATGGCATGCCAAAAGTCGGTGTGCATTGTGACCCTTGTTCTTCACGGCAGATGGTGATCAACGATGTCAGTCTCGTCAAGATCATGAAAGAAACTGAGTGATAGACACCCATGACACGATCAAACTTCTGTGGTGCCTCCATGGACTTGATGGCTGCAAGAAGACCGAATGTTGTCAACAGGTATCCCAAGATCTTGTCTTCCCAAATGGTGAATGAGTTTGATGCAAAGATGGCAGCATGGACAAATGCAAATAGCAATGCCAGGAGCGTCCAGAATCCACTGAACAGATCAAGGAATGAGCGGCCCAGCCAGAGTGGGGAGTAACGGTCCAAGATCGGAACGGCAAATCCAAAGATGATTCCAACAGCAACTCCGAGAAGAACAAACCACCCAAGATTGAGGAATGAAGGCTTGAGAATGAGTGATGTGGCCAAAAAGATGACGGAGAACAAGCCGATCATGGCGATGACGGAAGGAGCAACCTCTTCAGCGAGTTGGCTGATCACAACAGATGGAATGAGTTTGCAATAGATTGTCAGAATCAGGACAGATGCGAACATCAGTGCGATTCCAATGATGATAGAGACCAAGTCAAATCTCGCCCACAAATCCTTGCATCTCTCCAGTGATACAGTTTGGTACTCCATGAACTTCTGATTGAATGTATTCTTCTTGTTGTTTTTCCACATGCCCTCGAGTTCTTCAAACTTGGCATTGATCTCAGCATCATCCTGGAGCGACTTCGAATGTTCTCTGTAGCGCTGGATCTGGTGCAGAGTGTAATAGTTGGCCTTTTCAAACTTCGAAGTGGTGTGGAAAGCTTCCTCCATTGGCGTTCCCAGGTTGTTGAATGGGATTGGCAAACCCATGAGAAGCGAGAATGTAGGAACAAGATCGATCTGGTTGACGCTTCTGTAGTTCTCTCCGTTGTTGGATATGTCATACACTGACTTGTCCTTGAGATGCTTGAATGCCTTCTTCTTGGAGTAGAGCCAAAGTGCAGCCTCGAGCTCATCTTTTGAGTCACCACCGTGGTTTCCAGTTCTGTCCATGCCATGATCACCCATAACAATGAGCAACGTCTTGTCATCCAGCTTCTGAGTGATGTTCTTCAAGAAAACGTCCATCTGCTCCTGCTTGTCAATCATGGCGTAGTGATCTGGTCCATATCTGTGACCACAATGATCCACTCCCAAGAGATGGCCCACGAGAACATCCCATTCCTTCTGGTTTTTCTTGTCCAGCTCGGGTAAAAGATGCTCAATGACACCATTGTCAACAGTATGCAAATCCCAAACATTCAAGGAGTCGTATGGAATGGACTTATTCAGGAACGGTCCAAAGACAGCCTGCCATGTGTCATCTCCAATGAATGTGATGTTCTTGTTGTTCTGATGCAGTTGTTTGATGAAGTTGTCCTCGTTGATGACATCGCCGTCAAAGTTTGATCCGGCATCGACAAAGGTTGGAAGAGACCCCGTAGTGAGACCTTTCAATCTCTGGAGAGTTGTCGTTGGTGGGTCTGCGATGAATTTGAGAAGGACAGAGTTCTCCGGATAGAGATCCGTCATCTCGTATGGAAGTTTGAGGTGGTTGTGGTATGGCTTCTTTGACAATGGGTCGGGTACCACGAAGTCGAATCGCAGGGCATCGATGATGACCACCACGGCCTTGTCAAAGTTCTGGAGCTCCGAAGCCCCTTGAAAGATGTCATCTTGTAGAGTGGAGAAGTTTTCCAGCACTTGTCTCGATAGGAGAAAGCCTCGGCTGAAGAATGCAATGGATATGACTTGTAAAACCGCGATGGAGAGGAAGATGACTGTGTAGAGGATTGACATCACACGCAGTTGGCTGTTTCGTATGTTGACACGCGCTGTGGCCTGTTGTACGAGCTGCTTCCGCACTTCCTCCGCATTCACCTCTTTGGGATCAGACATTGTGTGTTGTGTGGGTCTGACTGTGGTGAGCAGTGGCGGAAGGTGCTGATTCCGCTGGTTGAACCCGTGTCTTCCTTGTGTGCCTGTGTGCGCGACGGGTGCCTCTCTCAAGTTTCAGGCACAGTTCTGCCGTGTTTTGGGGTAGTTTTCGTCAGTTTTCGTTATCTGCTGAGAGATATGGAAGGGATCGGCTGGGAGGACGGTTATTTGGTGCTGGAATGTGTTGAGAAGTGTGTGCTTGCGCACGTAAATTTAGCCTCCCGCGGATCAGCGAGCCCGCCAGAGTTCATGCTGTCGCGAAAATTAAAAAAAAAAAAAAACCTAAACATCAAACAATGCCTCAAAGGGGAAATGTTTCTCAAAGACCATGGGTTGGCGACTTTACATGAATTTTGTAACATATTTTGTTAGAATTGAAAGACAGGGTATCAGATTATATAGCAAGCAGTTGAGGATCGTGTAAAATGCAGAAAACAGGTAGGGTATAGGGAAGTATCTCCAGGTATGCAACACAGGGGCAGATGCAGATGATGTATCGAAGTATCGAAGTTAAATCGAATGCGAAATGCTTGAATCCATGATGTAGATGCTGGAACCCACGACTTAAGGGTCTTATGTCCTATGGGATGTATGATGTCATTGTGACGTGCGGCGTTTCGTAAGTGTGAACAGTGAGGGTCGATGATGAAGACGAGGCAAACTCAGAATCCATGGCCTCTGAAAGAGTTCTTGTAGTTGGTGACGTTGCGTTTCGATTTCTGGTATGGTGCTGGTGGAGGAGCAGAGATATATGGCTGAACAACTGTTGGCTGTGAAACTGGGAACCTGTTCTGGCTCTGTATACTCGGGAGTTGGTACAGTTGCTGGGCGTGAGGAAGTTGGAGAGGAATGGTGGTGTTGCCAGATGAAGACAAGGAGGCATGTGAGCTCACAGAAGATGCTGAGCTTGGAAGAGATCCCATTCCAAATCTAGATGCAGTACCGTTGATGATCAAGTCGTTGTTTGAAAGTTCTCCTCTGTCAATGATTGTGAATTCAAACTCTCTCAAGAATGCTGTGAGGTGTGTAATAGCATCCTCCAAGAACAAGTCACTGTCTGGTGGGTAACTGAGGATGATGGCATGGTAGGATCCAGATTCCAGAGACTTCTTGTCAGTTGTCATCACTTCAAACTTGTAGAGAAGCTTGAATGGAACTTTAATTCTCTCTGCAAACAGCTCATTAGAGTCATTGATGATCTTGTGGAACTTTGGAGACTTTGTGATCCTGAACTCATAACTTTCAGCCATTTCAGAGATGAGCAACCTTGTCGCATTGATGGAGTGGGTTTCAGTTCCAAGAACTTCTGCAAGAGCAAAGTCATTTGGCTCACTAGATGGGAACTTGACGAAGGTCGATGTCTTCTTCTCAATCTCCTGGATCTTGTCAAAGTTCATCAAACGATATTGATTTCTGGAGATCTTGAAGTATGTGTTGAAGAAAGTGACATTCTCGTTGTTGATCAAGAGGCTGTTGAGCTCGTTTTTCACAAGTGGGATGTTTGACGAGTTCTTGAATGGGCATCTGATGATGACGTTGTCGTATCTGACATGACTTCTGAGGTTGCTCTTCTGGTCATATGAGTTCGAGAACTTGACAAACACGTTGTACTTTCTCATGATGGACTGAATCAATGCTCCTCCTGTTCCAATAATCTGTCTGTGGAACGACTCTGGGATGTAGAACTTGACTTCCGATGGGAACTCTTGTTGCAACTGGGAGTAGGAGTTCAAGAAGTCACCAAAATCAGCAGCCTCCAGCTTCAAGATGAGACTGTAGTCATTGAGCGGGAGGAAGTCAATCAAAGAGCACTGAGAGCTGTTTGTGATCTTAGCGATCTTACCGTTCTTCTTACCACTGATAAACTCGTGATAAGCCAATCCAAGCTCGATGTTGAACCTGATTCTCGCCTGGAACTCGTTGTAGAACTGTGTTGCTGAGCTCTTGAACAGCTTGATTGCCTTCACTGAGTCATCCTGGAGGCCGATGAACTTGTATGATCCACGCTGAGGTTGTGCATACAACAAGACGTTTGCTGCAATGGATATCTTGGACAAGAAGGTCTTGAGCTCATCTTCAGGCATCTTCGGCAGCACCGGAACCCATGTCGAAGAGTCGGGGCCGTCTTCATCCATGTGGAACCAAATATCAGTTTCGTAGATGTCATTTGTGAGCGAGTTGAAATCGCTAATGGCAAGCTCAATCAACTCATCAGAACAAGCCTGGAAGTGGATGTTGGCGTCATCGAAACCAAGTGGGGAAATCTGAATGAATACACCATACTTGTACATGATAGCACTGATGTCATGCTTTCTGTTAACCAAAACATGGTCTTTCTTTACCTTCAACACCTTGATGTTCTTGTAATACATCTGCTTCTCGGTCTCCTGTCTGAGGTCCAATAACAGCTTCTTGGCAAGGAGAACCTGTGCCTCCATTCCTGAAAGGAAGATGACGTCCAAATTGCGCTTCTGTGGAGCGGAGTAGAGCTCGGGTATGATGTTTGGGAGGTACAAGTTCACACCAGTCTCCTTAGCGACGGCCTTGAAGTTGCCGAAGCCCATACCTCCAACAAGTGGGATGAGTGATAGTGGTATCTCAAGGGAGTCAACAAATAGCCCGAGGGAGGTATCCATGAGAATTCTCAGTCTCGTCTCAGCAAATGTGGTATCATCGGCATCTCCAAGTATGTAGAGGTATACGTTCTGATTGCTGAACTCATCTGGAGGCTCGTTGTTCACGCTCAAGTTGAAGTACTCCACCCTGTTGGAAATCATGATCTCAACGTTACAGAATCTGGCAAGTTCTTGCAGCTGTGACTTCAGTTCTGGATTCAATTCCTGTGTGGAACCATTCACGGAGAGGCCTTTGAACTTGGTTCTGTCAACCAGAATGGTCTTGAAGTCGACCTTCTGATACTTGTGAAGTAATCTCAACTGCTCTTTGACCCCGTCTTCGTGTGTTGGGGCGTCGATTCTTAGATGGAGCAGGTGCTCGTTTGCTCTGGAGTCGGATACCGTGAGCTGTTCATGGAACTTGCTTGAAAGGTGCTTCTTGAGTGGGTTGAAGTTGTCGATGATTTGATAGTTGCCGTGAAGTTGCTGTGGGATGAGGGAAAGAACGAGCTGGTTGTCTGGTACAACCCCGTGCCAGAGCCCCGTGTTCGTCTGGAAGATGTATGAATCGCTGGTGTTCTTGACAAGGTAGGTGTACTTGAGCGGAACAGCCGCCAGAAGGGCCTCTTTATTGTGTTGTGACATCTCAGCTTGCTCTGTTTCGAAGCGAGGGAGGGGGTTGAGCAAGTGTGAGTGTGGGCAGACGACCTGAACAAGGAGTGGACTGGGCAGAGAAGCGGGCAAATCCGGACGGGGGCTTCAATTCTTTCAACTAGAGTACCTTCACGTGAGAGACCTTCAAGCTGGGGAAAAACTGTGGGTGGAACTTGCTCGTGTTCTTGCTCCGTGACCCGAGGCCACGCCTTGTTTTTCAGCGCCCCGACTAAACTGTCGAAAGGTAAACAAGGTGTGGCCCGTAACAGATCTTGACACCCCCGGAAGTATGAGATTGTTCCGGTTTATACCATTTCCGGAAGATTGATTTACCCGGCTTTTGGCGGGGCCCCGGTGCGCGATTGCAGATGAGTCCTTCATCAAGGGCTCTATTCTCCATCAAAGTGCACTGTTGAGCCTTCTGCTTACCTCAAGATGCTCTCATTCAGGACCAAGGGGTACAACGGGTACGCAGTGAAGTACTCTCCCTTCTACGACAACAAGCTTGCGGTCTCCACTTCCGCCAACTATGGTCTCGTGGGGAATGGACGTCTCTACGTCTTGACGATTCAACCAGATGGTAATATCACCAACGATGCCTTCTTTGATACACAGGATGGACTGTTCGATCTTGCATGGTCCGAGATGCATGGAAATCATGTCGTCACTGCCAATGGAGACGGATCGCTAAAGATGTTTGACATTGGTTTGGGCGAACAAGGTCGTTTCCCCATCATGCAATGGCGTGAACATGGCCGTGAGGTGTTCTCCACATCATGGAACCTTGTTGAAAAGACCATGTTCGTGTCATCATCCTGGGATGGTACGATAAAGCTCTGGTCTCCAACGCGGAAGCAATCACTCATGACTCTCAACGCTACAAAGCCACATCTTCCAAACAACTGCGCATATCAAGCCGTCTTCTCTCCACACAACCCAAACATGTTGATGTCCGTCAATGCAAACTCTCATATCCAGATTTGGGACACTCGACTCCCCAATCCAGAAGTATCAGACTTCATCGGACACAATGGTGCCGAGACGCTGTCGTGCGATTGGAACAAGTACAGATCAACCATCATCGCCACAGGTGGAGTCGACAAGCTCATCAAGATCTGGGACCTCCGCATGGTTCCAACAGCGGAAGCACCACAGATGGTCACACCTAAGGCTGGTCCTGCTCCTCTCAATCAGCTCGTGGGTCACGAATTTGCAGTGCGCAAACTGGTGTGGAGTCCTCATGATGGTGGTGAGATCCTCAGTTGCTCGTATGACATGAGTGCACGCGTCTGGCGGGACCAGACGGATGCTGCATCGAGAGCTGGTCCAGGAAACAGACTCACGAGGAATGGAATGGGAAGAGTGTTTGGACAGCATCGTGAGTTCGTCGTGGGTGCAGATTACAGCTTGTGGGGTGAGCCTGGATGGGTTGCAACTACAGGTTGGGATGAGATGGTGTACGTGTGGGATTCAAAACGCTTGTAATTAGGGTAATCCACCAATGCGGTTCTCGTTGAATCTGTGAAGCTTCTCGTTCCGTAGGTAGTACTTGGTCCGTTCCTGCTTGTAGTTCTTGACGAATTCTTGGATGGACGCTTCGTCGTGCTTTCCAGTGTGGGATAAAAATGAGTCTTGGATCGAGTCGGTGAGCCTGCGTGACTCGCTCACTGCATTTTGGAGAAGAGTGTAGATGTTCTCCCTACTGAACTTCTGTAGTGCTCTCTGCATTTCTCCTTCCTTTTGCTGCCACTGTTGGAGAAGCGTTTGTAAGCTTGTCAGCCGTGTGTTCGTCTGCTGCTTCTTGGATTCGAGGTCACGGAGGCGCTCAATGTAGCCATCTATCTGCTTCACAACAGCTTCAAGTTCTTCCTTCTCCTTCTTGACTTGCTCCTTCATCAGAGTAATGAGGTATCCTTTCAAGACATCCAAAGAGTCCAGCAGTTTGGTAATCTCGCGTGTTGGAACAACCTCGAAGGACGGTGGGAAGGGGATGCGAGGTCTCTCCTGCAGCGGCGGCGGCGAGACTCTTTGATTGGCTGAGGCATCCTGGATGGCATCTCCCTTTGGAGGCAGAGAAGGCGGTGCTCCATTCATTGTCTGTGCAAGTCTGTAGCGTTGCAATGGCTGAGTCAAGAAGTTGGTGAATATGTCAGCGTTAGTAAAGGCTGGTGCAATCTTTCGCGAGGGTCCTCTTCACAGAGCCTCCATACTTAAACACCCCTCTTCCCCCGCCTTTTAGCATACAAAAACGACATGAGCAGCATACCAAAGATCTCCAAGATGGCACTCAACGCTGTCCGTGCACCTTCCCGCACAAACCCAGCCACAGCTGCTGTGATCGTCTTCCACGGCCTCGGTGACTCCGGCCACGGGTGGAAGTTCCTTTCAGACATCGCCCGCCAGTCACCAGAGTTCGACCACATCAACTTCATCTTCCCCAACGCTCCTCTCGAGCCAATCACAATCAACGGTGGCTCCAAGATGCCGGCCTGGTTCGACATGCAGCGCTTTGGCGAGTGGACCAACAACGATGATGTCGCTGGATACGCAAAGTCGCTGGCTACGGTCTCCGCGTACATCGATGAACAGGTGGGCAACGGCATCCCAGCAGACCGCATTGTCGTTGGAGGCTTCTCCCAGGGTGGTGGTCTTGCGCTGGGTACGGCTGCAACTTATCCACAAAAGCTCGCTGGTATCATCGCCATGTCCCCAGCCATCCCATTCTACAACTTCATCAAGGAGAAGAAGATCGACGCTAATCTCGAGACTCCTATATTCCACGGCCACGGCACCGCCGACCCAATCATCAAGTATGAGGCTGGTATCATGACGAAGGATCTTTTCACCAAGGATCTGGGATTCAAGAAGTACACACATATCAAGTATCCAGGAATGGCCCACAGCTCGTGCGATGAGGAGCTCCGGTACATTTTGAACATGATTCTTGAGGTGGTTCCGGGAAAATAAAAAGGCAATGATGCTAAATGATAGGATGGCCATACAGATCTTGTGATAATACACTAATCTAATAACAACTGCCCCAGTAGAAGTAAAAGCCAGGGAGACCCGACCTCTCCGCCTGTGGCCGTAACGCCTGGTCGCGACCCCATCAGAAGAGCATGTGAGCCTACGTGTAAACAAGACTGACCCGCCGACTCTCTCCGCAACATCAACACCAGAAACAACGGCAGACACGGCGCTTTTACCGCTGGCAATGGACTCCAAAGACAAGAAGTACGCGGCCGGGATTGAGAAGGCGCTCGCCCTCTTCGACGCCGTGGAGGAGTGGGCAGACTACATCGCCTTCCTGTCCAAGCTTCTCAGAGCACTCCAGCAAAAGCACACGACTCAGTACTGGGTTCC
Source organism: Petasospora xylosilytica (assembly GCA_003708285.2). Taxonomy (NCBI): domain Eukaryota; kingdom Fungi; phylum Ascomycota; class Saccharomycetes; order Phaffomycetales; family Wickerhamomycetaceae; genus Petasospora; species Petasospora xylosilytica. The sequence continues at coordinate 35,046 of PPNT02000013.1, read as the reverse complement.
GCATGGCCTCGATATCTCCATCACGCTCTCCAAGTGTCTCTCGCCCAACCTCCCGTCAGGTGTCCACTCTAAGACCATCGAGCTCTACAACTTCGTCTTCAAGGAGCTCGGCATTGACGCACTCAGCTCGCAGGTGGACCTCTGGGTTCCGGGCATCTTGCCACTCATGCAATTCGCCTCCATCTCCATCAAACCCATGGTGATTGATCTCTACAAGAACTACATTCTCACTCTTCCATCATCCACGCTCAAGACTATCGTGCGCCCGCTTCTAGCGTACCTCATTCCCTCATTGGACGACGAGCGCTCAGAGTTCTTCGACTCTTCACTCGCACTTGTCGACACTCTCAAGAAAGAACTCGGCGATGACTCCTTGTTTTGGCAATCATTGTTCCTTGTCATCATAACGAGTGATGAAAGACGTCTGGGGTGCCTTGTGTGGTGCAACAAACGTCTCCCGGATCTCAACACCATCATTCCAGATCCCGAAGAGGCCATCACTGACTCTGAACAATTGGCAGACTACTACAAGGCACAACTACGGGCTACGAACACTCCTGAGCAAACTGCCCTGATGACACCAGAGCCAGGTCTTCTCATACGAGCATTCACATCCGCTCTCAAATCGCAGAACGTGCTCATCCAGAGGGGCTTCTTTGACCTCCTCATCAAGAAGCTCCAGCTCAACTCCACAGTTCTTCAGAAGCTTTCTCCATCCAAGGACATACAGGCACTCATCATATCTGCTACCTCCGCCATCTTGAAGAAGGATATGTCCATCAATAGACGTGTCTGGACTTGGCTCTTGGGACCAGATACCACATCTGCGCTGCATCTCGAGTTCTTCCAGCGTAATGGATCAGTTCATCTCACCGATGGGCTCCTGAAGCTGCTTGTGGGTAAGTATGACCAGAGGCCAGTCTATGAGCAGAAGATCGAAGCGTTGAAGATTGCATTGGCGCTGATGGACCGCTGGGAGATTGGGTCCGAGGTGATCCCATCCATATTTGTCCCATCCTTGCGTTCTGTACAGGAGTCGTGCGAGTCCAAGAGTTATGAGTATGAGGATATCTTGAAGAGCAGTGAGTACTTGTTCGATGCTGTGGAGACTCTCACTATCTATTCCAAGATCTTTTCTGAGGTGTCTGGAGAGAAGTCTGATCTTGGCTTTGTTGAATTCATCTTGCAGAACTTCAACGTCCAGGACGAAGAGATGATTGTGCATCAGATGCCACTCTTACTGATCACATTACTCTTGCAGAACCAGGGCTCCCCAGAGTGGTTCAACTTGCTTAACATGGTTTTGACGTTGATCCCACAGAGAGCTTACTTGCCAGTGGAGCATGCCAATGAGGAGGTTGTTGCTTTGGGGAATGCAGAGATACTCCAACGCATTCAGGCTTATTATGCAGGCAATGACGTGCTGAGCCTTCCATTCCAGCCAGCTGATCTCAGTGTGATCACGCTCGATCTCATCTCCGAGCTGGTTATTGAGAACATTGGTGCTTCGAATTCTGTCGAGTACATCTCGCTGTTGAACCTCGTCATCGATCTCATTCCAGAGTTGAAGTACAGCAATGATAAACTTGTGGAAATTATACAGACACGTGTGTTTGAAGGAAGCACTATTATCCATGTTGCCAAGCTCTTCGCCAAACTCAACTTCCCTACTCCATTCTGCAGAATTGAAGTCCTCAAGAAGATCGTGCATCAGCTTTGTGAGCTCCTCAGAGTGTCTGGAAACAGATATCAAGTTGAAGCTGTCAAGACGCTCCACACTCTCACGCTCACAGCCTCCCCGTACTATATTGAGGCAGCAGTCACGTCATATCTCTTGAGTGTGGACAACTTCAATGACAGACTCCACGTTTTCAACTTCATCTGGAATCACTCCTCGGACACTCAATTCCTCGACAGGCCACTTCATGTTATCCTCGATGATCTTGATGAGGCAAATGGCTCCGTCTATACCATGATCCATGGATGGTTGCTCAACTCTGTAACCTCGGGGTTCACCAACAGGTTGTTTTTGTTGATCACGGGCAAGTTCCATGACAGCTTGGAGGACAATGCCGTCTTCAGTTATCACATCTCTACGCTCTACAGAGTCTTGTCGCTAGACTTGAAAAAATTGTTGCCGTTGTTCAAAGAGGAGCTGACGGTGATCAACTCCGTGGAGTACAAGGATGAGAATGTCTCAACGTACAAGGACTTCACACTCTTCCAGCTTGATAAGTTCGTGAAGAAGAGAAACTTTGATGCAAAGACCTTTGGTGCTGTCTTGAAGCTCTATGAACTCTTGCTTGATGGTTCTGAATCTTGGCTCGAAGACCATGTCACGTTGATGTTCATGCTTGCCAAGGAGCTCATCATGGAGAGTGATGCTGAGGATGATCAGTACGAGATGTTGTTCGTCGTTCTGTTCAGTCACTTGACACAGCTTACCAAGTTGTTGATAAGCACACACAGCAAGGTGACCGATGTTCTGGTGAAGGAGGGTCCTGTGGGGATGCCATTCTTGATTGACTTCTTGCTCCTCAGCTTTGGAAAGTTCAACAACCCAGGTCTCTTGAGTACATGGATTGATCTTCTCAGTGCCTCTTTGAAGTTCCAGGACGAGTACATCTTCAAGTTTGTTGAACCGATCGCATTGACAATCCTTAAAAAGGTGAACGAACTTTACAAAACTGACCCTGATTCCAAGGATGATATATCCATCTCATTGTTGCTCTCCGTTCTTCAAGAAGTGTTGTCTCTCTTCAGAACATACGTCATCAGCATCGAGATCAACAACACCAAGTCCACACAGAATGATCCAGGATTCTTCTCGAGTGTTGCTGGTGTATTCAACTCCGATTCAGTCAGAAGAACCTCAGAGGATAGTGCCATCACTGAGAGTCGCCGCATGCTCACATCTTGTTTCAGAGATGCCATCAAGACCTGCTTCAACATCTGGAAGAACTCCGACTACGTCTTGAGAACCACCACCGATGCTGAGAATGCTTCGATCAAGTATCAGTCTTTGAAGTTGAAGCACAAGTCTAAGCATTTGATGGAGACTCTCTATGAACTTGAGCCAATTGAAGTGTTGAAGACCATGATCTGTTACGTTGACAAAGATGACAACGCTGTTGTCTTCAAGTTGCTCCATGTTCTCGATGGCACCAGACCACAGTTGACCATCCCATTCATCTTCAAGCTTTTGAACCAGACAGTACATGACTCCAGATTGGTGAGACCAACAATGTTTGAAGTTGGTGAGTTTTTGCTGAACTACACTGAATCGCTCCAGGATGACTCCATGGAGGATATCTACACTGAGACACTTGGATTCGTGAAGACTGTCGCTGATGATGTCAATCCATACAAGCCAATCTTGCTCAACATCGTCAAGTTCACTGCCGTCTTCGCCACCAAGCTCTCTCAGACAAAGTTCGGATCACAGAGAAAGGTGAAGAAGGACATCTCAGATCTCTTTGTGAAGATCTATCCACCATCATTGAATTTCAAGAACGCTGACATCTCCAATGCCGTGGCCACGAACATTCTTGACTCTGAATCTACGGCAACAAGTGAGCCAAATCCAGAAGAGAGCACAGTTGCATCCACTGAGATCATTGTCAGCCAAGAAGACATCATCAAGACCATGAAGTTTGTTGTCCCAAAGCTCAAGAATGTCATATTTGAGCAAGACAGACAGACAGCTGCTGTGTCCACCATTCTCATCACTTTGCTCACACCTGTCTTCAAAGCCAAGCAGTTCCCAAAGAACGTAATGTCTTACCACTTGGAGCTATTGAATGAGCTTGTTGACCACTATCCAACGTCCAAGAGTTTGAGATTCCTCATTTCAGAAGTTTTCAACGACTCGCAGTTCTTCACTATCAAGATTTGGGATGTGAGCATGTGGAACAGTGTTGTGTCAAAATGGGCTGGTAATGAGGCTTCTGACAAGATCACTGAATTGTTGGTGAAGAGTACTACATCCAGTACGAACATATTCAGCTGGAATGAGAATGAGCAACAGGTGAAGAAGCTCACTTTGAGAAGAGTGGCGTACTTGCTACTGGTGGGTGAGAAGGACCAACACATCGTGCTTTTGAAGGACATGTTCGCCAAGCTTGATATACTTCTCAAGCAGTCAAAGGGCTCTTCTACTTTGTTGTCTGAGATCTTCTTGCTTTTGAGAGTCATCTTGTTGAAGTTCTCTGAGATCCACTTGTATGACTATTGGACTTTCATCTACACTGGGTTGCAGCACTTCTTCTTGGGCTTGTACCATGAGGAGAATGTCTCACGTGTTGATGTGGATACTGTCTTCCAGGCTTGCAAGCTCTTGGACCTCCTACTCGTGCTGAAGTTTGAAGACTTCCAGGAATGGATCTTCATCATTGACACTATCAACGCCATCTACAAAAACGCTGATATTGTCAGTTTGATTGACAGAATTTCCCTCAAGGCTGATTTGTTCAAGACCACGGATGGATCCGAGAGCACTCGTCTTCTCACCAAGCTCACCGAATCCAAGGGATTGAGAAAGCCAGCATTGATTGGTGTCAAGAAGGTTGGATCGATGGCCTCTCTCAAGCCGTTCTTTGAAGGTTTGAGTTACTACAACTTTGAGAACGTCTACAACGGCGTCTCGGTGGACTATGACTCGTGTCAGCAGGATATCTACTCTGACCTCTTTGACGTTACGGACGCATGAATATTCATTAAATTTAGATACGATTACGGATTATGGACATGTTAATGTTGAACCCTCTTGAACTTGTAGACGCTCAGATCTTCCCATCCTGCCTTTCTGTTCAGAACCAGTTCAGCGGACCATCCGTTCTTCTGCATCTTCTCTGCCACAAGATTTGGTTTGTTTCTTGCACAGAATAAGATGTATGCAATGCCGTCCTCGGATAAGATGTTTCCCAAGGTGTCCAGGAGCCTGTCGGTGACCACCATGCCATCGGAGCCTCCCAGTAGTGCAAGGTCAAGCCACTCGTAGGCGTCGTCCTTGTCTGGGATTTCGGGTACTTCTTCTGCTGGTACATAAGGAGGATTAAAAATGAGAATATCAATGAGGTTTGGTCGTATGCAGGTCGTTAAGTCAGATTGTAATGAATCGAGGAAGAGAGCACCTCCGTTCTTCTTGCTGGTTGCTAGTGATGATTGGCAGGCATGGGGATTGAGATCTGTGGTGAGGAATAGACCCTTGGGTATGATATTCTTGTGCATGAATGTGGTAACCACACCTGATCCGGTACCGATTTCAACCACTAAGGGTGTCTTGTAGTGCTCGTTGATGTAGTCCTTCTCTTCCTCGAGTGAGTCGAGAAGCAAGAAAGAGTCTTCGGCGGGCTCGTAGACTTTATCGTAATCGGCCACAATATCCGGAGTCGGCAGCATGGTCGGCTGTCTGATCTCGAAGTATGTTAGATATGCTTCTTCAGTGAACTTCTAAAGATCCAGAGAGAGAGAGAGAGACGTAGGCCTTAAAAAATATTTGGTGAAGTTACGCGACGTGTTTTTCCGGGGGCAAAAACGATTGTTCCAACTTCCACTTCTTCACCAATTAAGCACAGTACAAGCTCATCACATCCATCTAAAACAGAATGCAAATCAAGGTTAAGGTCAGTTGATTTATGGAACTTTCAGATGGGAACTTTTCACTAACAACGGAGCAGACTTTGACAGGAAAGGAGGTGCGTATTCTGATTAGCCGCCGGCTCCACCATCTCAGGGTTCATCTACTAACAGCGCTTCCAGATCTCCATTGACGTCGAGCCAAGCGACAAGGTAAGTCCATTAGTACATATATACTGCATTGAACGGAACTAACAAGCAGTACAGATTCTCCGTGTCAAGGAAATCATGGAGGAGAAGGAGGGTATTCCGCCAGCCCAGCAGAGATTGATCTTTGCTGGTAAGCAAATGTAAGTACACCGCCACTCTCACCTGATCTAATTGCAAAGACTAACCAATGACATTCAGGGATGATGACAACACCATTGAATTCTACAAGCTTGAGGCCGGTTCCCAGTTGCACTTGGTGTTGACTCTTCGTGGTGGATGCTGATTACGTAATCATGGTGCTAGATTTTGCGCAGTATTTGAATGTTGATGACTTGTTTACTTATTATATTGGCGCTTCCCCGTAGCACAATCACTAGAGGCTTGAGACCAAGAACTGGGGGAGACTATGGCTGAGAGTACTCGCAGGGAACGCAACCAGGCTCCTGCCGAGCTCCAAATCACCGCAGAGCAGCTTCTGCTGGAGGCGTACGAGCGCAAGAACGACCCTGTCAACAAAACAAAGGTCAAGATTGCAGATTTGGAGGAGCTTCAGGAGTTCCAGCGAAGAAAGAGACAAGAGTATGAAGATGCACTGAGGCGGAACCGACTTGATTTTGGTCAGTGGATGCGCTATGGCCAGTTCGAGATTGACCAGAAGGACATGCGCAGAGCCCGCTCCATCTTCGAGAGAGCGCTGGAGATCAACCCACACCATGTCCCACTCTGGATACGATACATTGATTCTGAGCTCAAGACAAGAAACATCAATCATGCACGAAACCTATTTGATCGTGCCGTGACGCTCCTGCCGCGTATCGACAAGCTCTGGTTCAGATACGTTCAGACCGAGGAAACTCTCCAGAACATCATCGGTACACGGAAGGTATTTCAGAGATGGATGCAATGGGAACCGGATACGCCTGCTTGGGACGCCTATATCAACTTTGAGAAGCGTTATGATGAGTTTGAGAACGTGAGGCAGATCTACAACCAGTACGTGCTTATCCACCCAACAGCAGAAACGTGGTTGAAGTGGACCCGGTTCGAGGAGGACTATGGAACTTCAGACAGTGTCAGACAAGTTTTCACTGCAGGAATCGATTCACTGCAGAGTGAGAGACTCGTCACACAATTTGCGAAATGGGAGGCATCACAGAAGGAATGGGAGCGTGCAAGAGCCATCTTCAAGTTTGGGCTCTCAAAGTTCCCAACGTCACCCCTCGTCAATGAGGAGCTTACACAGTTTGAGAAGCAGTACGGTACCAAAGATGGCATTGAGCTGTCAATTCTGTCCAAGAGAAAGCAGAAGTATGAGCAAGAGCTTGAGAGTGATCCTACTGATTATGACACTTGGTGGGCGTATCTCTCCCTGCTCGAAGATTACCCAATTGCTGAAAGAAGAGAAGCATTTGAGAAGGCGATCCGCAACACTCCCAAGTCATCTGAAAAGGTTCATTGGAAAAGATATATATTCCTTTGGATCAAGTACGCCATTTTTGAAGAACTGTCCGGTGATGTTGAGAAAGCCCGTGAGGTCTACAAGAGAGCTTCGAAGATCACGCCAAAGAAGTTCACATTCTCCAAGATGTGGATCCTCTACTCCAACTTTGAGATCCGTCATGGAGATCTCACGCAGGCAAGAAAGCTTCTTGGATTCAGCATTGGTGCGTACCCAAAGCCAAAGACCTTCAGATACTACATCAACTTGGAGATCAAGCTGAAGGAGTTTGACCGTGTGAGAAAGATCTACGAGAAGTATGTTGAGTCCTTCCCTGAGCGTGCAGAAGTCTGGATTGACTTTGCTGAACTTGAAGGAGAACTTAACGACCTGGATCGTGCTCGTGCAATCTACGAAATTGCTTTGGAGTCCGCGAAGGATGAGGCAAAGATCTGGGAGAAGTATGCTGAGTTTGAGGTTGACCTGAATGAATACGAGGGTGCCAGAGGACTTTACAAGAGACAGTTGGAGAAAGATATGAAGAACACCACTATCTGGATCAAGAGTGCACTGTTTGAGCTGACAGTTCCTACACAGTGGCAGATGGAAGAGTACGAGAAGAAGGTGGAAGAGACTGGTGATGAAGAGCTGGAGTTTGAATTTGAGATCTCGGATGAGGCACGTGCTAATGCCCGCTCGATATTTGAGAATGCGCTGAAATACTTCAAGAAGGAGAGTCTCAAAGAAGAGAGGGTCGTCATGTTTGAGGCATTCAAGCAATTTGAACACGCTCATGGTGATGCCACATCCATTGAGAAACTTGAGAAGCGTCTTCCCACCGTGGTCAAGAAAAAGAGAACCGAAGAGGATGGTTCCATCAAAGAGTACTACGACTACATCTTCCCTGATGATAAGAAGATGGCAAACTTCCTCGAGATGGCCAAGAAATGGAAGAAACAATGATTACGATGTCCAGGTGTGGTTGACAATCAAATGGTGCATTAATGGCGTTACATAACAATACTCGTAGGCAATGACGTGGCAGTTAATCCTTTTTTTCTGGTGCAGCTGATGGTGGTGGAGGTGGAGGCGCCAGACCTGGTGGTGCTGGAGGAGCTTCCAAACCTGGCGGTGGTGGAGGAAGTGACATACCTGGAGGAGGTGGAGGTGGGGCAGCCAATCCTGGTGGAGGAGGTGGGGCAGCTAATCCTGGTGGAGGCGGAGGTGCTGCAAGGCCAGGAGGTGGCGGTGGTGCTGCAAGACCCGGTGGTGCTGGAGGTGCAGCCAAACCAGGTGGTGGAGGTGGAAGGCCAGGCTCAGAAGATCCAATGTTTCTCTTCTTGTTTGGTTGGTGATCATCTGGGTTGATGTAGTTTGTGGCGTTGATGTCGTGCAACATGTTATCGAACTCTTGTTCCATGTTGAAGTTAACATTGGCACCATCCTTCTTCATCTTACAGTCTCTTGCAAAGTGTCCAGTGTTTCCACAAACACGGCAAACAACAGAAGCAGTGAAGCTCTCCTTGTTTGGACAATCCCATCTCTTGTGTCCACGAATACCACAAATGGTACATGGTCTATCATCATCCTCTCTCAAAGTACCGTTCAAAACAGCGAGCTCTCTGAGCTGACCTCTCTTCAAGTCATTCTGGCCTTCTGGAGATGTGATTGCTTTCATCACGATGGCCTTGCATGCCTCGATACCAGCTTGCACCTTCTCTTCGTCATCGGCTGTGATCAAGCAGTGCAAAGGTTCATTGAGATGATCCATTCTCGCATCTGGTCTTGTGTTTCTTCCCTCCTTTACAGATCCTTTTCCTCTGATACCAATCTTTGCGCCTGTTTCCTCCTGCATCTTCCTCAGAGTATTACCTCTTGGTCCAAGCAACAATCCGACAAAGTTGATATCAGGGTGCTCCTTCGCTGGGATGTAGTACTTCTCAGTTGTGTTCTTTGGTCTGCGGTAGTCGTTTGGAGCAACATAGTTCGGCACAATTCTCACCGCAATGTCGATGAGATGGTGTCTCTCGTCTTGGAGCGCCTTCTTATATCGCTGCTCTCGTGTGTTGGTTTTTCTTCCGCTGCTGTCATACTGCGGTGGTGGCGAGGGAGATCTCGATCTCTTCATGGGTGGTGCAATGTCGTTATTTAAGATCTTCTGTGTGATCTCATCGATACGGTACACTATCTGGTAGGCATCGAGCTGTTCTGGTGTGAGGACTCCTGTGATGAGTGTTGGAAGGTTGACTGCATGTCTGATGTGGTTTGAGCGAGCATTAGCTCCCCACGGACTGAACTCCTCTGCCGGATGGGAAGCTCCCCTCTCACGAGAAGGAGATCTTCCTCGCTTCAGTGGTAAACTCATGTTAACATGCTCCAGCTCAATAGACGGATCTACAAAGAGAAGAAGAGAGAGCACATCTGGACCTTGAAGCCGCCACTGCAAAATTTCGCGAATCCGCGAACTCGTTTTATTCGCGAAGCCTCCCCGCAGCCGACAGCGAATTGGATCGCTCACTTTGAAGAGGAGCTCCACTAGGCTCTTGAACAGCAGCAAATCCGACAAACTTATCGGCTGAGCACACAATGTCTTCTGGTTTTGGATTCTCCGGTGGTACTGGACGCTGCTTCGCCATCTGGCAGAACTTCATGGACTGCTACACCGCTAAAGAGACGGGCCATCCTTCGGAGTGTACCCCACAGGCGGACGACTACTTCGAGTGCCTCCACAGACCAAAGGAAAGGGCCAGAGCTGTTGCAATCAGAGAACAGTATGAGAAGAACAAGCACGAAGAAGGTGCTAAGAATGCAACTCAAGGCGCTGTCTCTGTCAAGGGCTCGATCCCTGAAGTGCTTGGTCTCGTCGAGGGAAAGTGATACGATACACACTCATCTTATTTATTCGGTATTCATTGCATCAGAAATGCGCCGGCCTATTTATTATTTATTCCGTGATGCTATATCCAAAGTCCAAAGGGGTGTAATGTTACATTATACAGACATGATCCTTAATACTCAGACGTAGGCCAACATTTTTCTGACCGCGTCTCTCACCTCGTAGAACAGCGGGCCAGGAGCACCATCAACCACAACATCACCATCTGAGATTTTTCTAACTGCGACAACATCATCAATGACAAGTGTACCTTCTCCCTTGAATTCGACCTTGTGGGTTTCCGACAGGTTCCTCTTGAGTTCAGATAATCTGACATCACCGATGGCCAATGGTGCTGCTCTGATGTTGGAGAACATACCACTCGGTTGGTCCAGTGGAACCAGGACAAGGTCGTTGTCAGCAGATGTCTCCACTTCTTCTTCCTCATCGCCCTCCTCCTTTGGAGCATCCTCCATTTTGACATCCTCGTCCTCCTCCTTCTTGGCTCTTCTGTCCTCAGCAAGCTGTCCCTTGGTCTTCACTTCACCAACAACATGAGCAATGGTGAATCCGCCTGCGATCTTCTGCCACTTCAATTTGGAGGACAAGGCATCGTCGAGCAAGATGTCGAAGGACTGGATTGTGTTGTCTGCAGTGTATGGAGCGTTTGGTGTCATATCCACGACTTCGAACTTGTTGTGCTTCTTCAGAATGGCGGACACCTGTTCCAGAGCTCCAGAGTTTGTGAGGTCAGAGATTAGCAGGAGGTTCTTTGGTTTCAATGATGGAAGGATCAGCGATAGAGATCTGATGTCAACAATACCAGCAAGGTCGATGAATGAAAGAGCACATCTCGAGTTGACAAGAACATCCATTGTATGTCTTATTCTTGGATGGTGGAGAGGATCCAAATCGGAAACATCATCCTGTTTCTTTCCCTCGTTCCATTTCTTCTTCTCTCCAAGCTTGAACTTCTGATGCTCTCTCTTCTTCAACTTGCTCACATCCTTCTCCTCCTCTCTGGCATAGTCTGAATGATTGATCAGTGCACCGTAGTCGTCAAACTTGGCTCTGGCAGGCATGTATGGGAACATTTTTGCTCTTCCCTTTGCCGTACGCATGTCTGTGTCGATCGGGATGTTCTCTTCTTTCTTCGTTGGTGCCAAAATGTCTTCATCATCGGAATCGGATTCTGATTCGTCCTCAAACTGTATCTCTGTCTTTTCTGCAACTTTGCTTTTCTTTGCCTTCTCCTTAGCTGCTCTTCTTGCCTCAACTTCTTCTTCGTAAACTCTTTTTTCCTCATCCACCAACGGATCTTCCCTGATGCTTTGCATTTGTAGTTGTTTCTGCAGGGCAACAGGTTGTCCCTCTTCAGCAACTGCGGTGCCTTGTTTGGCCAACGACTCCCAAGTGAAGAACAAATCACTTCCAATGGACCCCTCGAGAGCTCTTTCAGTCAGGATGATCGTAGTCTTCTCATCATCGCACAGATTCATCAATGCAGCCTGTGACTGGGAACCATTCTCGAAACCAACACCAGAGGCAAAGACAACCTTGGCACCAGGCATGCCTGACAGCTCCTTTGGATCAATCACCTGCACTCTCGAGGCATCGAATGGGACTTGTCCCTTAGCCTCCCACTCCTTGATCACCGCTGGGGCCATCCACTCAAGCATACTTCCCGCGTATGTCAAACTTCTGGCCTTGGCGTGGGCAACGAGCAGCACTGGGATCGGGGCGCTCTGGAGGTGGTCGTCAATCAGGTGGATCAGCTCAAGCATTCTCGAGCCAATGGTAGTTGGAAGCAATACCGTTCCTCCTCTTCCCAGCGTGGCGTCAACGAGCTCGAAGAACTTCTCAACTCTCTTCTTGTGTGAAAGCGCCGAACCGATCGCTGAGGACGTGATGATGACCGACGGTCTGAGGAGTGCTGGGTTCTGCATTATATCAGCACCATTGAGGAAGGAGTCCTTGGAGTGGTTCCACAGAGGGGCGTAGATCACCTTCTCGGAGTTCTTGTTCAATACCCAGATGGTACCACCGAGCGCGTGTCCGGAGTTGATGGCGGTTATTGTAAGTCCGTCAAACTTGGCTCGTAGATCTGTGGTCTGGGAGTGCTTGACTGAGATGATCTTGTCAAAAGCCTCTTCAATGTCGTTCAATTCGTAAAATGTGCCCTTTAGAGGCCCAATGATTCCCAGGCCTCTGTATAGGTCGATCGTTGCGACTCTTCCAAGGTTCTGCGTGGGTAGCGTGGCATACACCGGGACTTTGATATCCTGGAACGCAAGCCAGGCATATGCCCCGATGAAGTCTGTTGTGGGCTGTGACAGGATGATGATGTCCACTGTAGAGACGACTGATTTGAGATAACTGAGGTCCGAGATGCCATCCCAGCCTGGATCTGCGAGGATCCGTACCCCATCGAACTCCAGCAGAGAAGCTCGCGAGTGGCTCTTCTCCGGGGAGAGAGGTGTGTATGTGAAGGGCATGTGCGAGTCTGCCTCGGTTGGAATCGACTTGTTGGCGGAGAGCAGCTATGATGGAGCCGTTGGTGCTGTTGATGTGAACTTTGAAGCTTTTCGGGCGTTCAGCAAAGGCGCGACCAGGAAATTGAGAAAAAGTATTTCTTCTTGCGAGGATCGAACCCAGGACGCTTCACAGTTTTTTTAGTCGTGGCCCTTCCCAGAAATTTGGCGCAGTTGTTTTGAACACGCTCATCTTCTGATCTTCCCTCCACACTGAACGCGTCTGAGATCACAAGCACAGCCCTCAAAATGGCGCTCCTTCAGACGGTGTACACATTCGTGATCCGCCACGGGATCCTCCCGAAGCTCGTGCGCTTCCTGCCCGTCTTCTCTTTTGTTCTCGCCGTCGTTGGCGTTGGATGGCTCGCCGTGTTGCCCATGGACGGCCAGTATCGCAACACATACATCTCGGAGAACGCCCTGATGCCCTCTCAGGCCTACTCCTACTTCAGAGAGTCCGAGTGGAACATTCTCAGGGGATATCGCCAGCAGATCCAGTCGTTCGACGTGGAGAATGTGGCGGGGAACCTCGAGACAATGAAGTCATGGCTGGAGGACGTGGGATACAAGGCCTCGATACACCACGGCGAGAGTGGGGATAACTTGTACGCTGTGTTTCATGCCCCTCGAGGAGACGATACAGAAGCCATTGTCATTGGTGCGGGATACTACAACAGCGATGGCGAGTACAACATTGGCGGAATGGCACTGTCCTTGGCCCTCGCGAGATACTTCCACAGATGGATTGTGTGGTCCAAGAACATCATCGTTGTCATCCCAACTGATCCGAACTCGTCATTACGTGAATGGGTGAATGCATACCACACCTCTCTGGATCTCACGGGAGGCTCGATCGAGGCGGCAATCATCATGGATTATCCTTCAGCATCGGATAACTTTGAGTATGTCGAATTGTACTACGAAGGAGTCAACGGCCAGCTTCCAAACTTGGACTTGGTCAACGTTGCTGTGTCTGTCTCTGAGCACGAGGGCCCAAGAGTCAGTCTACAAGGAACAAAGATGGATGACCTCAGAGTGAACGACTACTGGTCACGTCTGCGTATCTTGACGCGTGGTATTGTCGAGTTGGCACTTGCAGGGCTCAAGAGAGGACATGGAAACGAGGCGTTCTCGGGATGGAGAGTCCAGGCATTGACACTCAAGGCCAAGGGAACTTCTGGTCCATATGATGTGACTGTGTTTGGTCGTATTCCAGAGGCGATCTTCCGTTCCGTGAACAACTTGCTCGAGAAGTTCCATCAATCATTCTTCTTCTACTTGATGCTTGCACCAAGAAACTTTGTCTCAATTGGAACATACCTCCCATCTGCTGCATTCTTTGCCGTGGCATTCATCCTGTCCTCACTGAGCATGGTGTTGAACTCTGGATTTGAGCCACGCCACCTCGCTCCATTCGCCGTCACAGGCGCGCTATACTTCCTCGGAACGGTGTTTGTCTGTTTCCTCATCTCCCAGATCTTCCCACTACTCCCAATTGAGGCCAACTACCTCCTCATCATTGCATCCCTCGCCATCTCAGTCTCACCATTGTTCATCAAGCTCACATTCGCTAGAGAGCTCAAGCCGCTCCTTCGTGGAATCTCGCTGATGTACTTCAGTACGATGCTTTTCTCCTTACTCGTGCTCAACTTCTCACTCACGTTAACATTGGGTGTATTTGCCCTCCCATTGACCTTCATTACGGATGTGCGCTCCACGCCAGTGCAAGTGGCGCTCCTGCTCGCCTCGAGTCCATTCGTGCTCTCGCTCTTCTTTGCCCTCGAATTCGAGAACGGGCTCCGTGGCCTGTTCGAGGGCCTCATTACAAGCTGGAGGGAGCTCAACTGCCACACGTGGCTCGTCGTGGCGTGTGGATGGCTGCCTACGTGGTTGGGAGTCGCGCTCAGTGTCATCATCTCGGACTCGATGGATGTTGGCGAGAAGAAGACGAAGTGATGAACGTACGTACAACGAAGAAAAAAAACACTAATGCATAGTACATGGAATATTGAACATCGTTAACGTAATTACATCGATTAAACTTTTGGTGCGAGGATCACTCGGAGTACTTTGTGAAGAAGTCCTCGTGGAACTTGGCCCAGTCGTTGATCCACTCCTCACCTGGGGGCAAGAAGGTTGTTCTGACGTGGTAAGTGCCCTCCTTCTGACCGAAACCGGAGCCTGGAACAACACAGATACCAGTGGTCTCCAAGAGTCTCAGGCAGTAGAACTCATCTGGCTTCAAGCCAGCCTCAGCAGCAGCCTCTTTGGCGGACTCGGTGAAGATGATCTGTGGGAACAAGTACATAGCACCCTGTGGCTTCTGGACAGAGATGTTTGTGAGCTGGGAGAAGGCCTGGTACAAGGAGTCAGCCTTGGTCTTGTATGACTCGTGGATTGCGGCTCTCTCGGCCTGGTCACGCTCGAATGAGGCATCGCCCTCCTTTGGTGGGTTCACCATGAGCTCGATCAAGGCCTGGCCCGTCACAACAGGACACAGCGAGATCGAGGCAAGCTTGAGGAAGAGAGCTCTCACTTCTGGAGAGAATCCAACAAGCTCCATGTATCCACCTCTCTGGCCACACTCACCTGAGACACCCTTGGATGTGGAGTGCAAAGAGCAGAGCTGGACATTATCGTAGAAAGAGCCGTTGTGGCCAGCCTGCAACTCAGCGAGGACGGACTTGAAAGAGTGGAACTCTCCATCGAAGATGTTTTCCTGGTACACCTCATCAGCAATAACCACGAGTCCCTCCTTAGCGGCAACCTCGAGGATGCCTCTGATGGCCTCACGCGTCAAGATCGAGCCCGTTGGGTTTCCGGGGTTGATCACCACGAGGATCTTTGGAGTCACGCCAAAGTTGCGGGACTGGTCAACGAGGTTCTGGATGTCCTGTGGGTCAGTGGACCAGTTGGCCTCCTCGTTGAGGTAGTAAGGCACCGGCGTGGCACTCTTGAGGGCAATGGCAGCGGTGTACAATGGGTACTGTGGGATTGGGATCAGCACACCGTCCTGGCGGCCTCTGAGGAGCACCTCGAAGATGGTCTTGACGGCATCGGAGGCTCCGGTGGTGAGGAAGATGTTGTTTGGGTCTGCAAACACGCCGCCATCACGCTTGGAGATGAAGTTGGCGACGGATTGACGGGCAGCGGCGGAACCCTGGGAGTGGGAGTAGGCACCCACCGATCCAACGTTCTCGAGGAGGTGTTTGGCTCTGGCAGTCACATCTTCAGGATACACGCCGGCGTCGATGAGTGTGGGGTCCTGCATACAGGCGAGCACTTGGCGGTAGAAGGTGAGGGGCTGCTGCTTGAGCTGCTGTGGGTTTCCGATGTTGGCGTTGATGATCTTGGAGAAGGGCACGGAGGAGGGATCGGCAGCGAGTTTGGCACGCAGCTCCTCGGCCTTCATTGGGATGAGGCCTCTGACGGCGTACTCAGCTCTGTGGACGGCCTGGTTGGCGTCTGGGACGAGAAGACGAGGGGCTGGGTGGGCATGGGCGTTGCTGTGGTTGTGTCTTGCCGGGAGCTTGTAAGGCGATGGGTGTCTCTGAGGAGCCGAAGAAGCGACGTTGAGCGCAGGCATTGTTCTGGTGAGTTGGGCCTTGAGAGGCAGCCTGGAGACGCGACGGAGAGCCAGCATTGTCAGCTCTTTTAAGTGTGGCGAGGGTGGATTTCCGGGGCAGCATCTCGGCTCTGTGAGGGGTCACGGTTTTTGGAGGATGGCCCGCGCTTTAAATCGATTCCGCCGGCTCGTTCGCGAATTTCTTCAGCCTGGAGGAGATAAGCTTCGACTGGAACCGACGCCGAGCTCGTTTTGGCCTGTGCAAAGGTCACGAGTGGGGTGTTTTTGGTGGTGATTTGCCTGTGGAACCAGAGACAAACAGTCACTACGCCTGTCACTCAAAAGGCAGCATAGGACTCACTTGGATCACGCTCTGTTTGCCTGCCCTAACGCTTTTCTCCAACTCTCCCCGCCCTCGGTGCCAGCTTCCTCTTGATGACACATCTCGCGCAGCCATCATGACACATCCATCCACAGCGCAACGCCTCCCGATCCGGGTATCTTGATCGAGCCCACCTCACTTCCATCACAGGCATATCACATAAACATCTCCACAAGTCAGAATTACCCCGCAAACCACATCCCCGACGTGCCAGAAGCGCACTCCATCGCATCAACTCACCATCACCACCATCTTCACCAACCGCAAGAAGCAGTCAACACCGACTACGGCAACAACCATCGCCCAAAGCCCAGGTGCAAATTTTGAACTCGCCACTAGGACACAGGGATGGTTCCCTGTGGCATCTTTCCGGGGCTCCAAAAATCAATTTTCCACTTCATCATGTGGGGATCCAGAGTCAGAAGCAGACAGCATCATGAACCATGAACGTTGGCTACGCCTAGATATTCGAGCTTCAACCTGTCATGACATTATACAAAAAAGACAATACACGGCACCAGCACATAAATGGCCTCAAGCCAAATAGTCGTACGACTGGTCCTCGTTTCTCTGCAAGTACTCACCCTCAACCAAGTTGTCAATGCATCTCTTGATATCTGGAACCTTAGCCTGGAACCTCGTGTGGGTCTGCTGCACAACCTCGTTGATCAAGGCCTGATGAGACAACTTCTTTCTAGCCTTCATGATTCTCACAATACAAGCCTTCAAGTAGTTCTTACGAACCTCGTTGATCTCACGCTCGGCATCCTCAGAGTCCTGCTTGGCCTCGTTGGACTTGACACCGACAAGCAAGTTCACCTTCACCTTCTTGGACTTGAACTCCTTGCAAAGAGTAAACTTGGTTTCAGCTGTCTCAATCTTGTCGGCTCCCTCTGGTGACTGCGAAAGCAACTTGTACTTGAGCATTGGGCCAAGACAGTTGGCAATGGTGGCAGTGTCCAATCCTGTGCTAACACACAACTCACTCATTCTGTAGGTGCTCTTGTCGTTGAATGGCAGCAGGATGGCAATCTGGTACAAAGACACAGTCAAGATGAATGGTGGCTTGCCTGGCTTCTGCAAGTTGGCCTTCAACTCACCACGACAAAGATGCCACAACCACTTCAAAATACGACCATTGTGCTTGGATGTGTACTGCTCAGTGAACTTGGTGTATGTTGGGTTCAACGACTCTGGCAATCTGAATGGAGAGTTCTGCTGGTATGCAAATGGCCACATGGTTTCTGTCAAGATGTATGGCTCATAGTCTGGGACAATCTCCTTGGCCAGAGCAGAGTCCTTATTCACCTCCTCCTTGAAGGCCTGCTTCAACTCCATTGATGATCTCACATCCTGGAACATCTTGGTGATCTTGGAAGTGTAGTCGGAAGTGTTCTCAGACTTCAATCTGTGAATGACGGACTCTTCAGCCTCTTCGGAGGAAGAAGTACCATGGATGAGTCGTCTGGCAAGCAAACGTCTGTAGTGTGTCTCGAAGGCATCCTTATCAGTCAAGAACTTGAAAATCACCATGATGTCATCAACACTCATGTCACTTGTAGCATCTGCATCCTTGTTCTTCTTGAGCAAGTTGTCACTGTACCTAGCCAACAAGTCTGGCGTCTTGGAGGACGACTTTGGACCAGCAGCCTTAGCAATGATGTTGTTGTTGATGTAGTTACGGCAGGCATTGTCCAAAGCCTTGACAAATGTTGGGTGGTTCTGGAAGGCATCGTTCACGATCTCCTGGTAAGTCTTGTAGACCTGGATCAAAACCTTGACGTACTGCTTTGGATCAACTGTTTGTGCTTTGGCCTTCTTTGCACCCTCGGCAGTGGAGGCCTCAGTCTGCATGTCATTCTTCAAGTTCTCTACAGCCTTCATACCTTGGTCCTGGATGTATTTGGTGAAGATGTCGGCCAGAGCATCCAAAGTGTTTGGGACCCTGTTGAACAAGGAGAACATCTTGGAGATGTGTTCAATCTGGTTCTGGTCAAGAAGGTTCTTGAACTCATCACACATCATATCCTGGTGGGCGACAATCAACACATCGTTCAAGCAGTCGGTCAATGGCTTCTTACTGTGCTCGTCCAAGAACAGTGTCTCTCGACTCTCCTCCTCGTTCAATCTCTGCTCAGCCTTCTTCATGTAATCAATGACGTTATGCTGGTGCAAGTAATCGGCGGACTCCTTGGCATAGAAAGTTTTCGTGGCCTGCAAGAATGGAAGCTCGAACGAGTTGATGTAGATGTTCAAGTTTGGCTTCTTCAGATCCAAGGTGTCAATACCCAACATGACGAGTGACTTGATGGCGTGTGAGAGCGTGCTTGTGTCAATCACAGCGTTCTGTCTTTGAAGCTCAATCTGTGCCAAAATCTCACCAATCAGCTCCTCAGAGTTTGGCTCAAACATCTTGTCCCTCCATGTCAACAAAGCAAGTGTGTTCACGTCGTAGACATCTCTTCTTCCATCACTGCGCTCCTTTTGCACCCAGTATCTGTTCATGTAGTCAAAGACGTGGTTCAAGTAGCCTGCACCAAGTGTATATCTGTCCCAGCGCTTAACATAGAACTCAAGGAATGTCTCTCCCGGCTTTCTCTTCAATGCCATAACGTACTCCTGGAGGTATGTCTCAAGCTTCTTGTAAATCTCGGCACCAACCAACAGAGAAGACTGTGAGCCCTGGCCCTGAGGCTCAATGTGGCCTGGAGATCTCGACTTGTTGACACAGTAGTTGTAGACCGCTGAGTAGACGTTCATGTACATGGATGGGTTAACCCCTGTGCTGTCTTCGGAACCACCAATGATTCTGCTCAAGCCAGGCTCGACGAAGGTCCAAGTGGCCTCAAGATCATTTGATCTAGGTAGTGGTTCAGCCATGGCCTGAATCTGACTTGGTTGTATTAGCTGTGGAGGATGATATGGCACAACACTGGATGAAACACACTAATTGACGGTTAGCGCGCTGTTTGTCTGTTGTTAAATAGGTGGCGTTTGAGAAGGGCGGTAAGAGCGCGTTGGATGCAAATGCAGAAACTGCTTCTTGATGAGGTTCCCTTGATCAATGGCGAGCCGGGTGGCAGTGGAATGCTGGTAGGGGTAAATTGAGTACGCGAGTCAAAATACTTGAACCGCCCAGTCAAGTGTGCTGCTGTTGTGACGCTGGAAGTAGACCGGTGCTTCTTCGTGCTGGCAGTTGAACCCACACGCTTCCATTTCTCTCAGCTCTGGCGCGCGATTCACACAAACTGGGCCCCGCGAAAAATGGCGCAAACTTTGCGCCAAAATATGATTTCCGGTAAGTGTCACGTGCTATTTGCCCCCGTATTACTGTATTTGGAAAGCCCGTCGGAATTTGCGCAATTTTCCGCGAATTTGGCGCTACGTCATCCTGTTCTGGAGGTTTCGCCGGTTTCGCTCACAACGCGCCCGGACCGGAAGCGCCAGGCATAGTCACACACAGAAAAAATTTCACATCCTCCGGATTACTCACCGGCTTGCGCTGAGCGTTTAAAAGAGTTTCTTTCCCTTTCACACACCTCTTGGTACCTCCATCAAGAGCATTACTCATACAAAACAACATGTGTGGATCCTGTGAAGAGGCAAAGGCCAACGCTGGCGTTAGCGGCAACAAGGGTGAGTAACATGCTGGCGAGCGCATTCGTCCACCAGATACGTGGGGAGAGGGTCCAGATGGATCTATGGGGCCGTCACGGCGGGCGATAAAGACAGCGATGCTTTGAAATGCATCAATTTGAGCTGATCTTCAAGACCATTGGCTTCTTGGTCCTGGGTGATGCCGAATTGGGGGCTTTACCAGGTGTTTTTGCTGTCCTGATGTCGACGTTCTTCCCGCTATCGGTCTCGCCGCGTCAAGGTGACAAATGAACATCGATACTAACAACCGCAACAGAGGAGGTGTTCAAGAAGATCAGTGAAGAAAAGAGAGCTCCAGTGCAGCTAAATCCATACGGACCAAACCCAGCTGACTACCTTTCCAACGTTTCCAACTTCCAGCTTATCGAGTCCACCTTGAGAGAAGGTGAGCAGTTTGCTAATGCTTTCTTCACCACCGAGAAGAAGATTGAGATTGCCAAGGCCCTTGATGACTTTGGTGTCGACTACATTGAGTTGACTTCTCCAGTCGCTTCCGAGCAGTCAAGAGCTGACTGTGAGGCTATTTGCAAATTGGGCTTGAAGGCCAAGATTCTCACACATATCAGATGTCACATGGACGATGCCAGAGTCGCTGTTGAGACTGGTGTCGACGGTGTCGATGTCGTCATTGGTACTTCTCAGTTCTTGAGACAGTACTCTCACGGTAAGGACATGAACTACATTGCCAAGTCCGCCATTGAGGTCATCGAGTTTGTCAAGTCCAAGGGAATTGAGATCAGATTCTCCTCTGAGGACTCCTTCAGATCCGACATTGTTGACTTGCTCAACATCTACAGAACCGTTGACAAGATTGGTGTCAACAGAGTTGGTATTGCCGACACTGTCGGTTGCGCTAACCCAAGACAGGTCTACGACTTGGTGCGTACCTTGAGATCTGTTGTCCACTGTGACATTGAGACACATTTCCACAACGACACTGGTTGTGCCATTGCTAACGCTTACACTGCTTTGGAGGCTGGTGCCAGACTCATTGATGTCTCCGTTTTGGGTATCGGTGAGAGAAACGGTATCACACCATTGGGTGGTTTGATGGCCAGAATGATCGCTGCTGACCGTGACTACGTCTTGTCCAAGTACAAGTTGCACAAGCTCAGAGACTTGGAGAACTTGGTTGCTGATGCCGTCCAGGTTAACATTCCATTCAACAACCCAATTACTGGTTTCTGTGCCTTCACCCACAAGGCTGGTATCCACGCCAAGGCTATTTTGGCCAACCCATCCACTTACGAGATTTTGAACCCATCTGACTTCGGTTTGTCCAGATACATTCACTTCGCCAACAGATTGACGGGTTGGAACGCTATCAAGTCCAGAGTGGATCAGTTGAACTTGAACTTGACTGATGACCAGGTCAAGGACGTCACTGCTAAGATCAAGAAGCTTGGTGATGTTCGTCAATTATCCATTGATGATGTCGACTCTATCATCAGAGACTACCACGCTGAGGTTGCCACACCATTGATCAAGGCTTCCGAGGGCGGTGAGGCTCCACAGGAGGAGGTTTCCATCTCAGAGGATGGTCCAGAAACCAAGAAGCAGAAGGTTGAGAACTAAGTTCCATGCTTCCTTGTTTCTAGTTAACTTTATGGGACGAAGGTTTTTTGCATGTACGACATTTCTGGAAGGCTTATCCAAAGATGGGGAGTAAAAATAAACAGTTATTACATCCGGTTTTATGAAATATTGTTTCTTTTAAAGTACTCGTCATCTACTTCTTCATATTTAATCCATGATTTTGAGCTTAACTTATCATCATTACAGTTTCCCAGTAGTGTAGCTGAGGGGTGTAGCGCGCGCAAGGAGATGAACGTCCTCCCGCGGACCAATGTCAGCGCAATTACCGGACCTGTGGACTATAATCTTGTGATATTATTACATCACCAGATTCCCCATACTTTATATTACGTGAAATATGTCACATAGTATGAAGTTTACGATCTGCTGAGCTGGAAATGGAAAGGTCGTGCGCCTACCAATTTTCTTCATCCGGAGCAGTAAAAAGAAAGCGAAGTGCCCCACGTGGGGCTCGAACCCACAACCGTACGATTAAGAGTCGTAAGCGCTACCGATTGCGCCAGCGAGGCAATTGCTTGAAAGTAAAATTTAGCTGTTTGTCAGACTACAATAACTTCGGAATAAAATAGTCATTTTAAGTCTATACCCGGTACACCAGTAGAAGCACCAGGTCTGTAGGATTCCATTCATGTACTTTAAGTGCTATGTTGTCATACAAAATATTTGAAAAAATCATGTTTTAAGTGATCATTCCTTACGCGTCGCGAGCGCGTTGAACAAATCATGTCTTCGATCTTTGCCACACCACATAAACTATAAACTATCAACCAAACTGGAGGGCATTATTCAAATAAATAATCAGATGCTCATATATCAGGGGCGATGACTGACAACAAACTGAAACTACTTAAGGAGTCATTTCCACAAGCAGATGAGGCCGTTCTCTTCGAAGTCCTTCTGTCTTGTGAAGGCTCATTGAAGTCTGCTGAGGCTCTTCTTCTTGAGTCATTTCCTGATGGGCCTAAGGTGAAGAGACAAAGAGTGGGGGAGAGGCAGGGAAATATCAAAGCGCTGTTTGGCATTGAAAACAGTGCGGCATTCGTTTCAACGAACACAACTGGCGCCAACAAGCCGGTGTATCTCTACTCCAAGGAAGATCTGGAGATGACTGTGCCATATGCCACGATATACCACAACTTTTTGCCCCCTAATCTGGCAGACTCTCTTCTTAAGTACATCATGGAGGATGACGTCAACTTCAGTCCGCAAGAGTTTTTTCTCTTTGGCAACAAGTGCGTGTCCAACCATCAGACGAAGCTTTACACCGCCAATGTTGTCCAAGACTACTACTACAATGGAAAGAAGAACGAACATGACCTCAAGACCGATCGTTCACTTTACTCAGATGATATGAAGATTGCACAGCTGCTTATTGAAGACAAAGTCAACACCATCACAGCGGAGCGAGAGAAGCTTCCATTCCAGCATGACGGTCCATGGAAAGGCGGCATTGCAGTCTGTAACAAGTTCCACGCTAAGTCCAATGATCTTGACTGGCATTCTGACAGACTCACATACATTGGTCCACATTGCATCATTGCTTCCTTGACACTAGGTGCCACGAGAGAGTTCAGAATCAGAAAGCAGTACGCAGATGAGAACAGTGGGAAGTTCAACACGATCTACTCCATCCCACTCCCCCACAACACGCTGCTGATCATGCACGCTGGGTTTCAAGAGGAATTCAAGCACTGTGTCTCATCTACTACAGAGCTTACTACACATCCCATTTCTGGATCTTTGAGAGTGAATTTGACATACAGACATTATCTGGAGAGTTACATCGACAATCTTCCCATGTGTGACAAGTGTGGCCATCAGATGGATCTGAGACGCAGCTACAAGAATCCTGAAGTGAGAGGAAGGTACATATGGAGATGTACTGGTGGATATCAGAATAGTGAATGTCCAAGGAGCTACTATGCCGATTTTTCGGATGAGAAGCTCTACACTCATGATCCTGAGAAGTGCTCAATATGGATTTCAAGGGAAGACAAGGCTGCACTTCGCTGCTTCAAGGAACAAATCGCTGAAAAGCTGGCCCAAAGAAACGCCAAATAATGAATTCACGTGACAATGACAGCATTTGAACTACTCCCTTCTAGAAAGTAGAAAGAAGTGCCCCACACTTTCTGGAAGCTCCTCAGGATCTCATCGCGCTTGAAAGAAAAGATCTAACCCACGAACTCACGGCCCCTGAACCACCAGCAATTCACACGGCGCTTCGCCCTCAACATGCTGCAATGACATTTATGGACACAGTATGATAATCTGAGCTATGTTTTCTCTCGTTTCGGATGCTAACATCTTCCAGGTACGCCGAGTTGTCGATGTGACGAACGATCTACAGAAGCACATCCCACTCGGGACTCTGTTCTTCATCAACACTCCACGACTGCCCATCGCGGGTATGCCGGCTCCAGATGGCTGGACGTGGTTCCACCCGTCAGATAGTGCCTCAAACATTGCTCTCTACTCCACTCTTGGTGCGCCAGCGGGTGAATGCTCGCTGTCTCCTCTTCTCACGGATATCACCTATCTCCAGGAACGACAGTATATCCGGACCACCTACAAGACGATAATAACTGGAGGAAAGACTATCACAGTACTCCGAGTGTACACCATTCCTCGAGATATTGAGGGCAACAGATTTCTCATTGAGTACAGAGAAACAGTCAGACGAGGGAAGAGCTCGAGTTGGCATGAAAACAAGTACAAGCTTATCATGAAGCAAATGCTCACCATCCTGGATTTCTCTCCTGCGCACTGGGACATCCAAGACGGGCAAGAACTCAGCTATCCTATTGTTGTCTCTTCTGCACTGATACCCTTCTCTCAGTTTCACGCCAAGGAGCTCGGCATGTCCAGCTACCATGATTCCGATAACATTGATCATCACATCACACGGTTCAT
The DNA here is from genome assembly GCA_003708285.2 of Petasospora xylosilytica. NCBI lineage: Eukaryota > Fungi > Ascomycota > Saccharomycetes > Phaffomycetales > Wickerhamomycetaceae > Petasospora > Petasospora xylosilytica. The sequence goes on along the minus strand of PPNT02000013.1, from coordinate 10,302 downwards.
CAACGGCGAGGCCTTCTCTTCGATCTCCGCCGAACCACTACAGTCGCTTGAGTCACGTCTAACATCAGTCTACAACAGTGTGAACTTCTCTCTTGATCTCACAAGTGAATATCTGAACGAAGCAGTTCAAGTTGGGGGATTGAAGAGTAAGTTGTACAACTATCAAGTGGAGTCTGTGGCCAAGATGCTGATGAATGAGTCTGTTGTGAAACACAACTTGATGCCACAATTTTTGGAAATCAAGAGATCAAGAATGAAGTTCTACTTTGACACAACCTCCTTTGTCTTCTCAGAAAGACCAGAGCTCTACACCTCACCAAGAGGCGGTATCCTTGCGGAGAATATGGGACTTGGAAAGACATTCATCTGTCTGGCTTTGATTGCACTCACGAAGAATGAAAGTTCAGCGCCACCAGAGGAGTTCTCTGCAAGAACGTTCAAGGACCACAAGGTGATGTCGTTGGGAGATCAGTGTGTCAGGTTCATCAACAGAAGATCGCTCCCTTGGAGAAAACACGTTGATTCACTTCCAGAAGCTTGTGTGAAGAAGCTCAAAAGCTCCCCGGGGTACTTCTACGTTCGCAAAGAAGAAAGTGATTCCCGAAGATTCTTATCGAGACACAGACCGATTGTGAGAGAGGAGAAGCTGTTGCTCACGCATTCAACACTCATTGTTTGTCCTGATAACTTGTTCCATCAATGGATGGCGGAGGTTGAAAAACATATCGAGAAGGGCGCCTTGAACATCCTCCCTGTGTCATCGTCTAAGACTGAGCTTCCGGCAGCTAAGGCACTGATCCAGTATGATGTTGTCCTTCTCTCGGCATCTGCCTTTGTCTCCCAAGATCCTGCCTCATCGGTTCTCACCAAGATCTATTGGAAAAGGTTCATTATTGATGAAGGTCACAGCATGAATCAGCGCTCTACAAGAGCTGTCGATATGTCCAAGGAGATAAGAGTTGAAAGAAGATGGGCAGTTACAGGTACTCCAACTGCTGGTATGACTAACCTTCACATGAACGAGACTGATGATCAAAGACATGGTGATGCATACACCGTCAAGAGAACTTTCCAAGCTCGTGATGACTTGTCCAGGCTGGGAACTTTGATGTACCATTTCTTCCAGATTGAACCATGGAAGTCCAATCATGATCTGTGGATCAAGAACTTGGTGAAGCCATTTGTGGAGAACAGATTCGGGTCAACTCACGCATTGACATCTCTTGTTGGTGATATCATTGTCAGACATTCTGTTGACCAAGTCGAAGGTGATGTGACTCTTCCGCCATTGGTACACAAGCCAGTGTATCTATCTCCTTCATACCACAACAAGGTGTCTGTCAACTTGTTTGTTGCTGTTCTGGCTATCAATGCCGTGAGTTCTGAGAGGGAAGACAAGGACTACATGTTCCACCCAGCAAGCAAGTCGGATTTGAGAAGACTTGTTACCAATTTGCAGAGATCTACATTCTTCTGGACTGGTTTCTCTGTTGAAGATGTTGATAACATGCTCTACATCGCTGAGACATCTCTTGAGAAGAAGAAGGATGGTACAGAAGACTTCTACCACACACCCGAGGACAGAAATCTTCTTGTCAATTGCATCAAGACTTGCAGACATGCACTGGGAGACTCTCTTTGGAGAACAGTGTCCACAATCCATGAGATGTCGTACTATCTCAGTGGTCTTCCGAAGTCGTACTCCAGGAACTTCAGTATTGGCAAGTACATGGACAGCATTCCAGTCCTTGGTGCTCCGCAAGTCTATTCGATGCAGAAGTGGTACTACAAGAACAGATTCATGGATCATGAAGGCTCTGAAGAGAGGGTTTCACTCTACACCAACGAGTTCTGGAGCGCTTACTGGAAGGAGGCCATGAAGAAGAATGCCGAGCGTGTGAAGAAGAACGATGGGCAGCCTATTGATGTCCAAAGGGTGAACAGTGAACTTGACCACCAGGAGAAGATGTCATTGAAGTCATCGCCAAAGAAGAAGAAGACCTTGGATGATCCTGAGCTAATCAAAAATGACAGAGGAAGAATCAAGGTGTCTGAGAGCGCATCTGGTACGCCGGCTCCTGAAGTTGAGACTGATCCAAAGATTGCAAGGTTCTTGGGCACAGGCAGTGCCAAGTTGTCATACATGGTTGCAAAGCTTCTTGAGAACCAGTACGATGGGTTGAAAAGCATTGTGTTCTTTGAGTTTGAGGACAGTGCATACTATCTCAGCGAGGCTCTTGATTTGTTGGGCCTGGACTACACTCTCTACGCCACATCTGTCCCCAAGAACGAGAGATCCACGAGCATTGACATGTTCACAAACAAGAATGGAGGTCATGCACTCATAATGGACTTGAAATTGGCATCCCATGGCTTGACAATCACTGCAGCTACGAGAGTCTACTTCCTAAGTCCTGTGTGGAAGAGATCCGTTGAGGCCCAGGCCATCAAGAGGGCACACAGAATTGGCCAGACCGAGTCTGTCTACGTTGAGACGTTGATCTTGAAGGGGACATTGGAGGAGGAGATGTTCAAGCACAGACAGAGTGCACAGGATGATTCCCAAGCTCCAGTGGCTGATAATGTGCAGATCCAAGAGTACATCTCCAAGTTTGAGTTCTTGAAGATGACGGGCAGAGAGCCATTCATTGATTTCAAGACAAAGTTCCAAGGGCATGCTGAACCTATCAACCAGAAGACCTATGACATTGAGGAACTACTCGAACCATCTGCTGTTCCAATCAAAGATCGTCTCGTCTGGACTCTGCCAGTGTTCTCGAAGGATGCACAATTGAAGATCACAGAGACGGCTAGGTCCAAGCATCTCCCAATAACGATGGTGTCCAAAATCATTGATGTTGATGAGCTTGATACTGAGAATAAGAAGAAGAAGGAGAGACCCAAAAAGACCAGTGTCACGGTTTCCTTTGCACGCCCTCCTTTGGATATGAAGGAGAATCATGTGGACCCAGAGACCCCAGAGACGCCAACTACACCAAAGGCCAAAGTCATTCGGTTCGCAGATGACGATGAAGATATGCCTACGACGAAGAAGGTTAGGTTTGTTTAAATTAATCACTGTTTTTTTTTTTTCATTCATGCGTTAGTGTATCTCACAATTATGGAGCCGTCAACAGATGTAGTTGCGATCTTTCCTTCATGTTCATCAACATCAATGACTGTGCCCATGTGGCCTGTGAGCTTCCTGAGAAGTTTTCTGGATGTCACATCCCACATAGTTAGGGTCTTATCACCTGAACCGGAGTATATCACGTTTTCCCTGATCAATGTTCTTATTGTGAGTGACTCGTTGCTTGATGGTGCTCCATCGTAGACCGCAGGTCTGATGTGGTTTCCTGGGATGACCTTTGGTTCATAGATGCGGACTGTTCCATCTTCAGACCTAGATACCAGATTTGAATCATCAACAGAGAGAGATGTAATCGTGTCTGTATGCTGTGTTTCGATCTCGAAGAGTGGAGATGCTGGTGCCCTCACGTCCCAAGCTCTGATGACCGGCTCGATACCAGCGGTGTAGATGAAGTTGTTGTGCAATGCGACTGTGAGGAGGGAGTAGTCTGTGTGGAATCTGTTCACTGGCTCTTTGGATTTGGGGTCCCAGACGTATACGTCACCATCATCTCCTGCTGAAGCCAATAAGTTCTGGTCATGATCAACTTCATTGACAACTAGCGTGTGTGCTGCAAACTTCATTGTTCTTCTCCCAGTGGTAGCATCCCAGATGCCAACTGTTGTATCCGCTGATGATGTCGCAATATCACCAGATCCCATCCACCTCAGCGATGTTATGGCTCCCTTGTGCCCTGTGATTTCATAGTTTGATGATGCCTCTTCGTCTGATGAGTGGGGCAAGGTCCAGAGTACTAGCAAGCGATGTTAGTATTTGGTGTCCATTGTAAGGTAAATTTGACGGCAAGACTTACAGATCCTCTTATCCATACCTCCAGATGCTAGTATACGACCCTCTTTGTCGAATTTGGCTCCCAGAACTGCACCCTTGTGGCCCTCCAGGCTAAACGAGTGGGCCTCGAACTGGTGATGATGTTAGTGATTTGGTCCTGTGAAAAGCCCCAGAAAAGTCGCTTTGAGGCACATCAATCGACTCACCTTGGAGTACGCCTTCTCATCTTGTTTCTGTCTCTTAACAAGCGACATTTGCAACGTTCCCAGCCAATTGCGCCCTTCCTAGAGCCTCTTCTCTCCTGCCCCCGCCTTCTTTCGCAGTGGACTGTGGCCTCGATCCAGAGATGTCCGGGTGTCGCTGAGCCAATCACGTCGGATCTTCGCGAATTTTGCCTCCAGCGCGAAATAAAAGAAGGAGACGTTTGCCCGCAACGAGCTCCTTTCCACGCCATTCCGCCACTAACCACCAATTGCAAACATGTCTTCTTTCGCATTGCGCCGTGTCGTCGTCTCCTCCCGTGCCATGAGAGCCGGTGTCAGAGCTTACTCCGAGGGCGCCACTGGTGCCACCCGTCCAGAGGCCACTTCCGACTCCTTCACCGTGAGTTCCCACACCCTCGGCCACGGAAGTACACGATTCAGGACCAGGACTGCGGGGAATCCCTCCAGAAATCCTTCAATTGTGATCTGGAGCCAGAGTTCTCTCTGGTATACCTGGATCTGGCATCTTCACCCCACACATAACGCGTCGTTGTGCGTGATCCCATTGTTCGAGGAGATGCCACCTCTTTTTTCCCGCTTGTCCACTCCTGCAATCTCCACACTTTCGTTGCGCCACTCGCATATCTCCACCATTCAGTAATACTAACAGCATCAAACCAGAAGCGTGAGAAGGCCCAGGAGGATATGTTCATCAAGCAGCACGAGAAGGAGCAGCTCGCTGCCTTGAGAGAGTCCTTGAAGAAGAGCAAGGAGCACTTGAACGAGTTGGAGAAGAAGATGTACGTATCACTTCCCAGATCCCACACCCAACATTGGTCCTTGGAACGGAGTACTAACAGACCTTTATAGTGACGACTTGTCTAAGTAATCTTCTCTAACTGTCACCTCTCCATATTGCACCTCACTCCACACACTCACACATCACACACATTGTTCCATTTTATGAGATTTGAAACGCCTTTCATATTCTGACCACGAAGGTTGTAGCTGTTGCTGCTGGATATCAATATATATGATCTTGATTCACTTGTGAGCCTCATTGTCTGTAAAACTGGATTTTAGGTGTAGGTTGCTCTCACTGTTCGTAACTTCGTGATCTGGCCTGATCGCGCGTTGCGTAGTTGCGTAGTCGCGTAGTTGCGTAGTTGCGTACGTGGCTGGATCTCTTCCACAGCCTTGAGAACTGTCGTGTACAATGACACATTTAAGATTTAAGTACTAGCCTGATTGTTTATATAAAGTAGGGATAAGGAACCCCTGCGATGAAACTTGAACCCCATAAAGCTAGGGTTGCCGCTCATTGATCTGGCTAGCGAACTTCGCGTTGGGCGAGCACATCAGTACCCACACCCCGACATCAAAACAACTTCAAAGAACTCTAAAAATATAAAATTTTCATCCCAGCATATAATTACACCCAGCAGAATAAAATATTAAGGATTCTCTTTCGAATGCTATACGTTTCATGCCCTGAAAGGGGGCACCAATAGGTTCGCATTTTTGGCAAAAAATGGGAATTTTGAGTGAACTGCTCAGTATGGATAACGTCACTCCATTTTTCCAAAAACTCGAAGATTTAATTGAGATTTCTAAGTACGATTTTGGCCCTTTTAGAGATATTATCGAATCAAGGGCCATCTATTTAGTTTAAATCAAAGTTATTGAAAGACTTGAGCGAGTGGTTGTTGTGCTAGACTGATCTGAAGATTAAGTCGATGTCATGTTCAAGTTCGTGACGCGTCACGCCGACGAACAACCCTATGGTCGAGACAGCTCTTAATTATTACCACCCGCAAACGGCTCTACTTTGATAGATCTCGAACATTAAAGATATTATTAAATATGGTTCTCATGACAATGCAAAAAACAACGAATAGAAGGTGTATGGTGTATCAGTGTATCCTCTAAGCGGAAGACTCCACCAGAGCGTCGTGCTCGATAATCTCATCAGTGGCCTTGCCGATGTTCTCGACATCCAAGACTCTCTTTCTCTTCTTGGCCAAGATCTTGGAGGCCTTGATGTTGAATCCTCCAGTCAAGATCTGCTGGGTCTCCTCAAGCTCCAAGTTGGACAACTCTGGGTAACAGAAGAAGACAAACACCCAGGAGACAACACAGAGCGCAGCAAAGAGGCCGAAAGTACCTGGTGGGGTAATGTTCTCCAACATAGTCAAGAAGGTAGAGGAGATAACCAAAGAACCAGACCAGTTGGTAGCAGTAGCGAATGAAGTACCAAAACCTCTGACGTCCTGTGGGAACAACTCAGACTGCTGCCATGGAACGTTACCGATACCAATGGCATATGTGGCAACGTAACAGATCATACCAACGATGATAACGATTCCCCAGCCAGAGATGGAACCATCACCTGGAACAGAGGCAGAAGAGCCATCGAAAGTGATGCCCATGAAGTGGAAACCGATGGCACAGATGACAAGAGAGATGATCATACCTGGGATGGCAACGAGCAACATCATACGTCTACCAACCTTGTCGATGATGAAGAAGGCAAAGATAGTGAAGAGGAAGTTGGTGGCAGCAATGATAATAGAAACGGCAGTGGAGTTGTTGAAACCAATCGACTCAAAGACAGTACCGGAGAAGTACATCAAGGAGTTGAAACCGGTGAACTGCTGGATACCCTGCAAGCCACAGGCGATAACCAATGCTCTCAAGTTGGATGGAACAGAGTGAAGCATCTTGATACCATTCCAAGTACGCTGGAGTGGGTTGTCACCAGGGATGGCGTTGTTCAATCTGGACAACTCATCAACCTTGTCGTGAATCAGCTCCTCAGTGGCACCCAAGTGGGTCTTGGCCAAAACCTTACAAGCCTTGTCCAACTTGCCCTTCATGATGTAAAATCTTGGAGTGTCTGGGAGGAAGAAGAACACGGTGAACTGGACAACAGCTGGGATGAGGGACAAACCAACGAGGATTCTCCAACCATTGCCGACGTGAACCAAACCAGCACCACAGCCGTATGCGATCAACTGACCAGCGGTGATGCAGAGCACGTTGATGACAGTGAGACGGCCTCTGAATCTGGAAGGAGCAATCTCACCAATGAACAAAGGAGCCACGACGGAACCAATACCGATACCCCAACCCATGATGAATCTGCCCACAGTCATGGTCCAGAAGGAGTGGGCGGCACACTGGAGCGAAGCACCGATGACGAACATAACGTTGGAGAACATGATGACTGGCTTTCTGCCAAACACATCAGCGGCAGTACCGGAGACGACAGCGAAGATCAATGCTCCCAGGGAAGTGGCAGCGGTGATGAACTCCTTGTTTCCATATGTGAGCTCCTTTCCATCCAAGTCCGTGCCGATGGCCACGAGGGCGGAGGAAATGTAACCTGTGTCGTATCCGAACATGAAGCCGGAGATGGATGTGATGATGGTGAGAACGATGATGAGGGGAGATGGCTTCATGTTGTGGAAGGTCATGAGGACAGAGGTGTCATCCTCGTCGTTGATAGGTCTGATGGCAATGCCTCTGTCCCCGTCGGTTGAAGAGGGAGCCGTGTCATCTTCCACCTGGAACCCGCCCCTGAGGGTCTTGAACTCGTCGCTGCTCATGCTGTTGAAGTGTGTGAGCTCTGGCTTCGTGTGAACGAGTGTGGTGAAGAGTGGACAGCGGTTGACTGGTGATTTTTTGACGGTCGACTGGCTTTTAAACAGCTACGCGTACTGGCCCTGGCTGTGTTTTTTTGTCAATCTCTCCGGACGCCTACGCGGACGTCAAACTCCGCCTTTTCGCGCCAAAACTTCGCGATATGTCTAGAAGAGGAAATTGGCGAAATAAATTTCCCGGCATGTGACATTTTACTGTTGCGCATACCGCATTCTGGCGCAAAATGGCGAGCACCCCACTGGACGAGAGGAGCCCATCTTTGAGGTTTAGGGGTAACGTATCATCAACCAAGCCTCTAAACCTGAACAGTTTACACGTTGAAATAGACAAAGATAGCCATATTTTTGGGAGACTCTTGAAAAACCATTAGGGAGCCATAATTGCAGAGAAAACGGGCAAAATTTAATTTTGGTCGTGCCCGTACCGTTTTTGCATTGATGCGGGACGGAAAACCGTAAAATTTAAATTTTTGTAAAATCCGGCATGGTGTAGTGGCTAGCACAGTTCGCTCTCACCGAGCAGACCGGGGTTCGATTCCCCGTACCGGAATTTCTTTTTTGCTTGTTCACGATGGCCAAAGCCGGGTAACCCCATTTCGATATATATATACGCAGCAGCAACGGGCAGTACTACTGGAAACACTCCTTCTCACTCATCATCAGTCCATGGGGCCTTTAGAGACGTGAGACAGGAACTTCGCAACGAGGGCGCCAATGAAGCTCTCATCGAGCAGTACACCGTCATCAGAGACCTGACCAAGAACAACCACGATCTGGAAGAACTGATTCCGATCAAGACAGGCTCTGACACTGGAAAAGGCCACATCGTCCAACATTCTGCTGAAGAACTGATTCCTTCCATCGCGGACGCCATGAAGAAGGGCCTGGCGGAGCTCCTCAGCTCTACCCCACACACACCTTTTGTCTTCGCCAAAGCACGCCGACTTCAGAACCGCTCTTGCTCTGAAGTACATGTTCCCAACCCCAAAGCTAGGCACCTCCAACCACCCAGTCTTCTTCTTCTTTGACAACACTCCAGTCTCAGACCTCCTGATCTTCTACGAGAAGAAGTATGAGACAGACGAGAACCCAAGTGGTCTTCCACCAAAGGAGGAGATGCACACCTTCACTCTGAAGACACGCGAGGCTCTCGTCACCTGGTTCCATGAGCACGACATCCAGTTCCAGGACGAGTACTTCAGACTCCAGAACACTCAACAGCTGCTGACAAACACCTTCGGCGCTCACGACGCGGTATCTCTGTCATTCCACCAGGACAACCTGATCCTGTGCAAGATTCAATTTGTGCTGACTGAGTTCCCATCCTACCTCTCGGTAGCGAAACACATCGTCGACAAGAATGGCTGGATCCCCGTGGGACCTGCATCACCAGCATCCGAGTCGAATGTCAACGGCCACCCACTTCCAGAAAGGGGCACCTGGACCGTGTTTGCTTTCTTCAAGGTTGTGGACCTGCATAAGCCCAACTTCATGGGCAACAGAGATCATATCAGAATCTACCTGGTTGGTCACAACACACGTCGCTGCTTCTCTTGCAACGCACTGGGTCACAAAAGACTTTTCTGTCCTACCAGATGCCACGCTTGTGGTATGTCAGGCCACTGGAAACACAGCTGCCCACACAAGAACACACGCCGTGACGCCCCACCCAGAGTTTACGCTCACGGTCCTTCATTGCCCCGAGAACCTCCACAGCAGAGATCCCCACCAACAGATGCAGAGGGTTTCACCACTGTCGGCACCAAGAGAACTTCCCTCTCCAGACACCGCCAGAACCAGCCCACCTTTGACACTGCTGTTCCGGCCACAGTTACTGCCACCACACAGAACCCATTCGGTACACTCTCAGAGGACCAGGACAACGAGGGTGAAGCTGAAGACACCGTTGAGAATGCTGAAGAAGCAGAAGATTTGGCAACTCCTGCATACACCTCCGAATCGGATACACACATGGACGACTCAGAGGACTCTGGCCCATCTGACGACGAGATCCTGGACGCAGCCATCGCAGAAAAGGCTCAGAGAACGACCTCCTCACCTGCCTCTTCCCAGAAAGGTGTGACAACCTCTGTCCTTGACAACTCTGCCACTGAGAAACATACCACTGACAACTCTACCACTGCCAACTCTACCACTGCCAACTCCACCGACAACCACTGCACTGCAAACGAAGAGGCCCTGTCCATTTCACCACAGATCCCACCTCAATCGTTTGCCAACACTACGGCCACGGCCGCCTCTGCTGCTGAGGAACAATCGTCCGATGTTGACGCCACCACCGCCAACGCCACCTCCGAGGAAACAAGTCCTGCCAATGCTGAGGCAGATATCACCTCGTCAGACGCAAACCTCGAGCAAGCCTCCTCCCCAACCCATGGCCTTGGAGCCAGTGATACGGGCACAGAACCGCCAAGTGACAAAGAAAAAGCCGCCCCAGCCTTCTCTCTTGCCTTCCCCTACCCGCACCCAACACCTTCCCCCTATGCCAACATGT
>PPNT02000012.1:0-261185 GCA_003708285.2 Petasospora xylosilytica | reverse complement strand
TGTTGAACTTTGTGTTGTCTCTTGTTCTACTGTATGGTGTTGTATACAGTCTGTCTGTTTCTGGTAATGGGTGCGCTCTCTCTTGCCCCAATCCTTGTCTTGTCTGTGTGTTGTCGGCGGTGATTCCCCTTTTTTGTTCTCCGGCCCCTGTCTGTTATCTATCTGCTGTTTCTGCTTAAGAGGCCCTCTGCCCACTCTTGACTTCGGGCCTCTTCTGTGTATCTTTGTAACTACCGAAATCTGCCATGAGTTCTCCATCTACCATAGGCGATTGGATCACGGGGTTACAACAGGGTGGTGCTATAGATCGCTAATGGTTACAAGGATCATCTTAATGACGAGTAGAAGGCCCCTATGTGTGTCATTGGCGAAGGTTCGAACTTAGGATTGCACGAGCGAATCGATTCGACTTTGGTATCGGATCACCCAAAACATGCCTGGTATTGTGGGAAGTGGTGGTGCTATAGATCGCTAATGGTTACAAGGATCATCTTAATGACGAGTAGAAGGCCATCCTAATGACGAGTAGAAGGCCCCTATGTGTGTCATTTGTGTGTATCTAGCGCCAAAGTTGAGTTATTGGCGAGCGCACTTAGCATTAATATTCAAACGTTGTGTAGATTGGTCCTATTTGTATATTCTGGATTTTTAGTGTAATTCAGTGCTTGTGCGTATGTTCAGTTGTGTCTTAGGATGAAGTCTATAATTCTCATACCAACATCATTCTGAACTGTCTTGGACCAAAGAACATCAAGATGGGAATAACTTTCGAGTGTAAGATATTCCCACTGGCAATGTTTCTCATATGAGCTCATGTGAGTGATCAAGGTATTGCCATCTACCAGTTTGTCTCTCTGTGGTACAACGAGAAGAATCGGTGGTGTTGATCCGTCAAACCATTGCTTTGTGTGCTCAAACGTGGACTTGTAATGTCTGAACCCTTCCTTGTCATTAAGCCACCACGACATGAGTTTCACACTGACATAGACAGGGGAGAACAGAAAGTGACGTCCCTTATATGCTCTGTCCCAGAGTTCATCATTCCAGTCAAACAGGAAATTGAACATCAAGTAGCTGAAGAAAGAAAAGAGTGGTGATTTGAGCAGAAGAGACCTCATGTGCATCATGATCGGGAGGAAGGAGTGGACGCCAAAGAAAAAGTTAAAATTTGACATCTGAGAAATCACCCTAATGAATAGCTTACTGTCAAGAAGAGAGCCGCCATAAACAGCTGGTGCAAGTGCAACAAAAGAGTGAATCTTGTGCGAGATCCCAAATCTATCGGAATCGAGGGCAATGAAGCCCTGTGTTGTACCCTGAGAGTGTGCAACGAGGACAACTTTAGAGAAGGCATGAGAACAGTTTTGAAGGACATGGTCGACCATGCAAGTTAGATCATACTTTGCCATTTCAACAATGTTCCAGTCCCACATTTGCTCATCGTTTGGTGAAAGGTGTGTGTGTCTAGGTTCAAACCCGCATCTGTTATTTCCCAGCCAGACATCATAACCCTTCTCAACCAATAGGTAGGCCAATGAGCTCTTACCAGAGGAGCAAAATGATCCAGAAGATTGGAGTAGTCCATGTAAGCAAAGGATTGGCTGTCTTCTAGATCTGCTCTCAGTGCTCTCGGATGGTTTGACGATTCTTTGAACAGAGAGAACAAATCCATCAGCGGTAATTATCTCGTATGAATCCACCCTCAGGTCATATAGGCCATAATAGTAGTTCAAATCTGGTATCAGCCGCCTCTCCTCATCTCCCAGTATGTAACCCACATCCGGGAGCTCCTTGTTTGAAGAGTCTGCGGATGAATCCAAAGAGGAACGTAAACGGACAAATACATACCGTATGATAGCACACAAGAAGAGTGATGAAAGGAAAATGATTGAGCAGGAGTAGGATGTGAATCGATAAAATAGTTGGAGAAAAGGTGAATGAGTGTTGTGAGCTGTTCCTTTGGTGGGAACTAGATGAGAGCGGGTATCATGGGTTCCGTGACTGCCATGGCTGGATCCGGAACCCATAGGCAGTTGTGGCCATTCTGGTGTCTCCATCTTTCATGAGCGGGAGATGATACTGGGAAGAAAAGAGAAGTAAGCTGAATTTCGTAGTTGTAAGCCGAGAATGCCTGCACTATATTGGCTGGACAGTGCTGTCTTTGTTTGTTGTGGGTGGAGGCAGCAGGAAGGTTGCGCGCACAGAAAATGCGGGCCGGATCAGGATTCACCTCGAAAAGAAGTTCGACTAAGAATATAGAAGCTTCCCTAGAGACAAACGGCATAAGAGAGTACCGGGATGGACAGAAAAGCATCAACTATTCTTTTGGGTGGGACTATCGAGGTCGAAAGTGTTGAGTTTATCGACAGGCGCCTATTGATGATCAGATACGACGGCGAGGTTGACACCACCTACGACGTCAAGGCACCAGATGCCAACTCTATCCTCCAACTCACTCATAACGCATCAGAAGCAGATTTCACTTGTGAAAAAACCTGTCTAGTGGGCATTAATGATCACAGGTTGTCTATCGTGGTCACACAGGTAGCAAAGCTCCTCTACACGCTGTCTGAGTCCAGAAATCTAGTCGTGGCTCTGAGCTCCAAGTTGTTTGGTAAGCATTCTACCGCCGAGGAAGGTATGGAAGCCATTGTTGTCATATTGAAACTCCTAAAACAAATCACATGTTAATTATCTTCTTCGTCGACAACTGCCATGTCAATGACCTCCAACTGGCCTGACTTGTAGTTACCGATGAGCTCTACCAGCTCACGGTAGTTGACAGGATCAATGAGCGAGACGACTTCCCAAATTTTTCCTGCATCTTCACTCTCAACATTCCCAAGGAGCTCATCTAGCTTGTCCTTGAGCTTCTTGGCGTCCTTAGACTCCATGGAGATCTTGACTTTCATCTTTGCCCTAACAATAGGGATCACTTGCTTAGATACAAGAAGACGGATAGCTTCCAATGCCTGTGTCTTCGCCGGCTTTGTGGATACAATGTTCACTTTCAATTCTGCGAGTGTCTTCTGGATCATAGTAGGAGGATATCTCTTCTTGGTCTTCGGGTTGATGCATTTTGTGGATATTATCTGTAGGACTTCAGCGTGAACTTGAGTGTTCTTCGCTTGCCTCTCCTTCTCACTGAGTTGGATCTCACCTTTCTGGAGGATCTCGAGGATGATTTTGTCTGTATCCGTTGTGTCAAATGCCTTTTTAAGATCCTCGTTGGGTGCCACTTGTCCTTTAGAAACGTTGATGAATACCTGTGGGATCTGAAGCACCTCATCGATGTCCTTCTCCACGCCACTGCGCCAATCTTGCACCTTGTTCTGGTAGCAGGCGATTTCGAAGCGCTTCTTACCCTTTTTCATTCGGACAAGGGACACATTTGTGAGCTTGATCTGGTTCGATGGCTGGTTGATGGGCATTTGAATGAAATGTGCTTCAAATGGTCGAGTAATCGTCTACTATTGGGACTGCGCTGTTGGTAGAGAGGTTGTGCCAGCTGCTAGCATCATTTTTCTGCGCGCGCGCGCCGGAAAAGAAAAAAAAAAAAAAAGAGGGCACAGGCTGCTCCCGAGTCCCGGCACTAGCTGATGATCGCGCGGCCGAAGCAAAAAACAAAAAAACGCTACAAGATCACCATTGAAGAATAGGGGTATCAACCCGTTTGAGCCGCAAGCTGAGCCTTTGGCTGATTTGTCCGTTCCAAAAGAGCCTTCTTACCCAGAGGTCTCCTCTTCTTTGTTGGCAAGGCGCCTTAGTGACCCAGTTTGAGCTCAGCTAAGAGGTCCCGCATCCAAAACACCCCACCCGCTTCTGCCCACGTTAGCTATCGCAAGATGTCCATCATGTCCACCTCAGTCAGCACTGGGTATTCAGAGGAGAGTCAATTATCATCCCGCTGTCACAGAAGAGCAACAAGCGAGGATCTCCGTCTTCTCGAAAAGGCCAAGTCTTCGACATGCTCCTTCACCAAAATTGTGGAAGGAAACTCTATGAACGGTGATATCCTCGGCTCAATTGACAACTTCATCGCATCTATTGAGCGCAAGCTTGATCGTGTGGAGAACTTCTTCGGTCCGAAGCCTAATGGTCAGAAGGGCTTGATTGGTGAGGAAGACTCGTATGCCACTTTACAGAACCTCTATGATACACTCATTGCAATCAAGAACTCCGTCTTCTCCTCCTCTGTCAATTTGGAAAGTTTCAACAAGATTCTTGACGAGCATTATGGTGGGCTCATGTCATCAATAGAATCTACTGAGACTCTTGGTTTCCAAGAAAAGCTCCTTACAACACTCCACTTCCTTGACGCCAAGATCAACCAGTTTAACAAGCTGGTAGAGACAGAGGCAAAGAGTTTACTCACGGATGATACGATCACTTCGGAATCTAAGGCACAATCCACATTTGATGCTATCAAGTCATTTGAAGTCAAGTTCCACAATTATGAACATGCCATCATTGAGGGCTGCAGAAGGCTTCTCCATTATCATGAGCTGCCGTTCCCTTGGAGAGAGAATCCTTACATCGTCTTTGGGTACAGATTTCACAACAACCATCTACATGCTCTACAGAGTGTCTGCACTTGTCACAATGAGACCGCAAACATTTGGACCCACCTGGTTGGCGCATTGATTATGCTCTACATTGCCTTCTTCTCTTATCCATCAAGTACATTGGCCCAGAATGGGTCATTCGCTGATAACTTGGTCATATACATGTACCTGGCCGCCAGTGTCTTTTGTCTTTCATCATCATCAGTTTGGCATACATTCAATGGTACCGCTAACATGTACTTGAGAAAGAAGTTTGCTTGTATTGATTACACAGGTATCACCGTTCTTATCACGGCTGCCGTTGTCACCACAGAATATGCATCACTTTACTATCACCCACTATTGAGAGCAGGCTTCATGACTTTCTCGCTATCTTGTGGAATATTTGGCTTTTTCTTCAACTGGTCAAGCCATTTCGATCGCCCAGAGAGCAAGCCGTTCAGAATTGCATTCTTCATATCTTTGTCTGCTATGGGAATCGCGGCATTTGCCTATTTGTCATTTGAAAAGGGTTTAAAGCATGCTTTGTTGTTCTACCTCCCAATTTCCAGAAGTTTGGTGTGGTATTTGACAGGTGTTGTGTTCTACAGCTCCTTGATCCCAGAGCGCTTCAGAACTGATGTTGTCATTGATGCCGTTCAGCCAGAGGAGAAGGACTGGATTTCAAAGGAGGTCATTGATAACCTTCACATCCACTTCAGGGAGCCAAAGTTTAATGAAAACAGAACGTCATTCACGTCTTTGTGGTGGGTTGACTACATTTTTGCCTCTCACAATATTTGGCATGTCTTTGTTCTCATGGGAGCTTTGGGCCACTATACTGGAGTCTACGAGATGTTCCAGAACATCCCAAACAACAGATAGTTGTTTGAGTGATACATATGATAGTAATTATGATAATGCAAGACATGGGTATTTG
The DNA here is from genome assembly GCA_003708285.2 of Petasospora xylosilytica. NCBI lineage: Eukaryota > Fungi > Ascomycota > Saccharomycetes > Phaffomycetales > Wickerhamomycetaceae > Petasospora > Petasospora xylosilytica. Next base: position 255,701 of record PPNT02000012.1, on the reverse strand, counting down.
AGAAGGGTTGTAGAGCTCAAACAATATGCTGAAGTGATTTCTTTCTTCCAAAAGCAATTGGATCGACGTTGGTGTTTTCCGAATAACGGCTTTCAAAGGTATTGGAATCATAATTTCTCCTTGACCTTGATCTGGACCTGCTCCCGTGCCCATCCCCGTTGAGTAACGGTGAATTCTCGTTGTGCCCTTCGGTGCGGCCTCTCTCGGCCTCCTCTCTTCTTCTTGGCAGAACAAATAACAAGCAAACAGCGATCCCAATGATTCCCATGGCACCAATCACGATCCCCAGTCCCAGTGCAGATATTGGAAGCGATATGTGATAATGGTCTGGATCACTGAACTGCAAGGGTCTCTCGACAAGATAAATACAAGAATGCTTGTTACTGGTGGTACAGCCTCTCTGAGAAATCTTCGCAATCTTGTCACTTTCACCATCAAGGGATAAAATGGATGAGCCGTCATCGGTTCTCGAGCATGTGAGGTTGATGCCATGTGGGCTCAATGTGGCAAAACTCTTGTCGTTGCATTCGTACAAGTGATCAAGAGAGGCTTCTGGGATAATGTGCATGGACAATAGGTCTTTGAGTGTGTTGTTGGAGCTTGGTGGTTGGAAGCGAGATAGGGAATGTGAAGCTGGGAGAATAATTGAATAAGAATCTGATGTCAATAGCTCATAGAGCTCTGGAAATAACTTCAAGAACTCAAAGAATCTGTTGTTGCCAATGTGCTCAATGATGTCCAAGAGGTTGATCTCCATGCTTTCTGGGAAGAATACCTTCTCAATTGGGTGCAAAACGCCTTGATTGAAGAAAATGTCGTTGTCAATACCGATGGTGACGCCGATATCATTGTATGTGAGGTTGACATCCGTTTCATCCTGCTCTTCAAATTTTATTCGAACGGCTTCTCCATTCAAATTGGTGAAGTCCTTCTCATCGTCAGTGAAATCTGAGTAAAGCAAACCTTCAAGAACAAAAGTCTTCATGAGAATCTCAAGAGCCGTCTCATTGGACCTCAAGTACTTGAGAGTAAGAGCGTAGTCTTCCCAGGAGTCATAACAAGGAAGGAAGATGGAATAGCCTTCATGATTGTTCGCAAGTTTGACAAGGCCAGTATCCGATAGAAGTTGAAGGGTCTCTGTACAATGAAAAACTGCGGAGTTGACAGAAGAAAGCATATCCCCCGGAGTTCTGATATCTTCATCAGTAAGATAGATCAGTGTGTTTCCAACAGCATATGGTCCAGACTCCACCATAACATTACTGTTGATCATGATTGTGTAGTCCCCAAAGTTTTCGATCTTCATCCTCTGACATGAGTCGCCCATCTTCTTGTTGCTGCAATACCGAGTGTCGTAAAGTGTTCTTGACAGTGTGAGATCTTCAATCTTCTCCGTAACGAAGTGATAGAGATTTGCGCTTTTGGACATGATGCTGAATTGGTTTGTCTCTTTCGGGTAGAAAATGGTCTGTTCAATGGAATTGTTGGTTATGAGATCTGAAAGGTCCTGAACAAGGAGCTCGTCAACGAAACTGGTTGCCCCAAGCCCAACCAAGGTCTTGAGGACGTTAAAATCAATTTTGGGAACCAACGCAGTGCTGTTGAAAAGGTGGAGGACTCCCCCAAGTGCCAAGATGTTTGATCTCACTGCTTGAATACCATTCACCGTTATAGTACTGCCATCTTCCAGTGATGATATGGTGATGTTGTTCCCCTCTTGATCGGTAGCCGAAACATTGAAAACATCACCGCCCCAAATTCCATCGATAATCAAGGTGTTGATGATATGCTGTGAGTCCAGCTCTGCATATTTGGTGAAGAGATATTCAACCTCATAGTCCCCGTACTCTTTGAATGAAGGATCGATCGGAAGGAGAATAGTCTTTCCCTGAAGATCTATCAAATGGTTATCTTTGATGTTGTTGAAGATTGAGCTGTTATGAGCCTGAGATGCTGTGGTATTCAAGTCTTTCAAATCATCCAAGAGTCCCTCGATTCCCTGAACATATGAGTCTTGTGACTCAGAATAAAGATCAGGCTCCACCACTCTTATATTGTTGATGAATGTATCTGAACCTGTGGGCTCGCGGTGGATCATGATGGGCGACTGTGGAGCCTGAGAAGGGGTTCCTTCCTCCTGGGTATTGGGAACAGTTTCGTAGAGATGATACCCTTTCAGAAGAGTTGTGTTCACAGGTTCAGTAATGATGTAGTTGTTGAGCTGCTGTAGGCTGAAGTTGTTGAATATCTGGTCAAGGCAGCTCTCGTCGTGCGTTGTGTTGCCAGCGTCCTCAGCGTCCTCGGCGCCACCATCGGCGCCCTCATACACGTCACTACCCAGGCAATAACTCGCTGCAAATGCCGAGTTAACTGGAGCCACGAGTGTAATACCATTCTGCTGGTTGAGGTAAGGGACAAGCTGGTTCCTTTGGAGAAGCCTGAGAAAGTAGCTGAACTCCACATTCTCAGAGAGAAGGTCAATGACGGTGGAAGTAACGTCATCTTGGGCCAGCACCAAGGCAGTAAGTACGGAAATTGGGGTGCACAGACGCGGAAGCAGCACCATGAATATGAGTGGTATCTCTTTGCCGGCTGTTGGTGAGTCCAGTGGTGGCCTTGTGTCGCTCGTAGATGTGTTGCTTACCGCCGTGGAGTGATTTGATGGCCGTAGCCGCGGGTTTCAACTTTCGATACCAGGGCAACGCACTGATTGCGCGGGAGATGCACATGAGCCCTGGTCCTTCCAGCATAATCCCAATGGCGCGGCCATGCGTTTATGCTGTCAGGCACCTTGTGAGCTTGTGAGCCCAGGCCCCCCTGGAATGCCCCGCTACAGCCTGCTTTGATGGCTGAGATGCGGTAAAAGGATAAGACGTATTAATACGACTCCTAATTACTCCACAACTATCCCGGTTATAGCGCCGTGTACAGGAACACTTTGCTCGGAGCTCATCCCCGCAGTGGCCCATTTGGCTCGCTGCGAAGAAAACGAGCGCCCGCCAAAGCGCCAAAAGAAGAGTTTGCCCCCTTTTCCCTCCTCTGAACCCGCTGAGCAAAAGGCTACACCCCATCAGCAACTGATTCAATGAGTGAACCAGCAATTGATCAACCACAGGCAGCTACCCAAGCTCCGCCACCAACCGCGGGTGATGCATCCGCTACCAGCGAGACTGTCCCTACCACAGATGCCAACCTCACAGCCGACACCTCTATGACTGATGCTACTGCTGCTGATGCTGCCCCCAAGACGATCGAGGATGAGGCTGCAAAGCTTCGTGAGCTTCATGCTGATCTTGCAAGACAGGAGGAAGAGGCTTCTGAGGAGAAGTCTGACATTGATGCACGCTCCATCTACGTTGGCAACGTCGACTACGACGCCAGCCCTGAGGAGCTCCAGAAGCACTTCCAATCAGCTGGTGTCATCAACAGAGTAACAATACTTCTCAACAAGTTCACTGGACATCCAAAGGGCTTCGCTTACGTTGAGTTTGCAGAGCCTGCTGCTGTGACTGGAGCTCTCGCCCTCGACGACTCAGTGTTCAGAGGCAGAAACTTGAAAGTCTCTCCAAAGAGAACAAATATCTATGGCTACAACCGTGGCAGAGGCAGAGGAAGAGGAAGAGGAAGAGGAGGCTTGAGAGGAAGAGGCAGAGGAAGATTTACACCTTACTGATTCCAGCTTGCTCTTGGTTGGCATACGACTACCTCTCATGGGCATCAAGACCTTACTGTGCCAAATGGCCACATAATGACTGAAAACATAATTTGTATTTGTTGTCTAGACCTTAGACTACTTGTTTCAATTTTGCTATTTGCTGTTTCCTTCTCCAACTCTTTGGCCTTGTGTGCCTTTGCTAACTTTATTTCTGCATTTAATGACATCAATTTGTTATCCAATCTAGTCGTTGCTTAAGACTAGTATCAATCTCCTAGCGGATATAGTAACTGTCTGGATAGATATCAATCATTGACCTGCAATATATTGGTGGAGAAACGTCATGTTGGAGGGAGTATATTGAGAGGAAGATTTGATCACACTTTTAATTACGCTAAAGAACTGGCCGTGCAGAACTTTAGAACCGCATATACATTATATACTTAAAGTTTTGATGCAAGAACTAATGTCGAAAAAAAAATAGCCATAAAAAAATGTCAGCTCAAAATTATTCAGAGATCAGAGTCCTGAATGTCGTCTTTTGCTGCGTCTCAAGCTGCATCATGGGTCGAGGCTTTGATGATCGATGATGCCAGAAACATCCAGACACCAAAATCCAAACATCTCTAGTACCCCACGCCCCACGCCGTCCACGAAAATCAACCGAGGGGAACTTCGTGACTTTGTGACGAACGACCACAGAAGGTGCTTGTGATAGTAATCACACACGCATAAAGACAGAGAAGAGTGAAATCATGGATTACTACTCCTCACTTGACCCAAGGTCACTCTCATCTACCCCCACTCTCTTTGAAATTGTCTCCTCGAATGAGCTGTCTTCCTTGCTTTCCCCTTCTCTTCGTTATGTCATTGTTCATTACGCTCAACGATACCCCCGTCAGCTGTTACAACTTGCATTGAGGTTTGATGAGATGAATCTTCTTCTCAGAGGTGCTCTCGAGTGGTATTTTTTGAGAAAATGGAACTCTACCTTCACCGACAAGTTTTATGGTCTCAAGCGGGCCAGTAAGGTCAACGTGGAGGTTCACGATGAAGGGAGCAGAATTTTTGAGTTGATGGAGCAACGACGCAGGCTAGGGAGGGTTCAGATAATTGGAACTCTCATCAATCTTGTTGGAATGAGCTACTTGAAAGAGAAGCTTGACGTCAAATATGAGCAACTCATGGCCAAGGTCGCGCTCAGACAACTCCGCATTACAGATTGGAAGAGCTGGATGAAGGTTTGGTTTGTGAAGTTGTACCCGCATGTTAAGACACTTCTCAAGATCCTCAACATCATTTGCCAACTCAACTACCTCTCCGGAAGAAGTAAGAGTCCCTCGATGGCAGATTGGCTTTTTAAGATTGAGTATTCTCGTATCACACAATTTGACCATGATCTTCAAGAGAAGAGCACCACGACCCGTGTCTCCAGAGAGAGAACACGTCCGCCAAGCTTTGGGCAGCAGCTCCTCATGTTTACAACACGCTACTATGAGCCATTACAGAGTGCTCTGACTCAGACATCCACAACAATCTTCCCTTTGGCCATTTTCCTCCTGAAGTTCCTGGAATGGTGGAACTCTTCTGAATTTGCATCGAAGCTCACCAATCAGCGCTTCGACAAGGACATTCCAGCCCCACCAAAAAAGGCAGACTCGCCAGTACAGAACAGTCACAAATGCCCAATCTGTCTCGGAGAAATCACCAACCATGCTGTTATTGAGACTGGCTACGTGTTCTGCTACCCTTGCATTACACGCTATTTGACTGAAGGAGATGCGAAGCACGGTGGAAGATGTCCTATCACAGGACAAAAGCTTCTCGGATGCCGCTACGACTACTCTACTAAGTCGTGGAAGATTGATGGCATTAGAAGACTCATTATTTAGCAAAAATTGACCAAAGAAGGATTTAGAGCAACATCTGGTCCTTGCCCATTTCATTACTCTTGTAGCCATAACAGGCCTTCTCCAAGGAATGGATGTTGTCATGTGCGATACCAGCAGCAAGAAGAAGTCTGTATGTGTTTTCAAGGTCAAGAAACTTCTCCTTAACGGCCTCATCCGCCTTGTAGTCGAGCTTACACACCAAGGAGAGCGTTTCTCTGAGGACCTCAAAGTTACGAACTTGGCCAGCTTCAAGGCTCTCAACCAGCTTAGACACTCTTGCTCGGATAATATTCAACGTGTCCTTGTTGTTCTCCATCATATCTTCGTTCTTGGTGAACTCAGTGGAATCAGCGTCTTTCAAGGCAAGAACAGAGTTAACAGCCTCTTCACCCGCGTTGGACACGACACACTTCAGCTCTTTGCCAGTAGCAGCAAAGACACGATAGTACTGACCGTCCTTGTTGGCAGAAAGCTTTGGACTGAATGCAATCACTACTGAGCCTTGGAGCGCCTGGAGAAGTGCATCAGCAGCAACGGGTAGACGATCAAGAGAGTCTGTCACAATGTAGCCACCAATAATTCCACCTTCCTCAGGGTAGATTTGTGACATAAGCGTGTTTCGTTCTTGAACATAGCTCATTTCAAAGACGAATGGATCCTCAGCTGGGATCTCGAAGGAGTTCATCACGCTGAAGGATGGTGTGGAGTCTCCAGGAGAAGATGCGGTGCTGTGTCCTCTGAGAGCTCCCACAGGCGATAATCCTCGCTGGACAGCATCTGAGATGTTCAAAAGTACCACAGGATCAATCCTCACAGTCATTGTGTCCAATGGGCTCTTATCGGTGTAGCTGCTGAGTCTTCAGTTAGACAGACAGTTGAAGGGAGTCGTGTCATAGATTGCCTTCCGTTTAGCCTTGCTTACATAATCCGCGAACTTGTTTGTTGCGCGAAAATAATACAGCCTTCATATGCTGACGTCCATCGTGGAGAACAGCTCTTTGCCTCCTGAGTCCAAGGGGCCACATCGACAGCAGTCAAGCTCAAGATGCCCTCTGTTGAATCAGCTGATAAGTTCATCGAGAACTCCCTCAGTCTCCTGGAGGTATCTCCCGCAACGGTAAGTCAATACAACCTACGAGCTGCCATCATGAAGAACCCGAGCTAACATTTACACACCAGACAAGAGTATCCATAACTTACGGCTCTCTGTCCAAGAAGGCGGAAAAGAAGAATGGAGTAAAGAAAAGCAATTCGTCAGCACAATCATTTGTTGCCATCAAGGTATTCGACCCAGTCTCTGGCACTCTCTATAAGCTTACAACGCACAGAACCAAGGAGCTATCCCGTATTCTCACAGCTTTGGGCCCCCACGGTGTCCAGGCAAGCAAACCATTGGACAAGAAGACTCAGAAACAGGTAGACAGTGATGGTGATCTCAACATTACATCAGAAGGGAATACAGAGAAGGAGGGGCCAGTGACGACTCAACTGAGAGGACTCTCTTCAGTTTTGGCCAATGCAGACATTGAGGAAGAGAAGATTGAAGAAGTCAAAGAGGAGGCTAAAAAGGAGGCCCCTAAAAAGGGAAAGAAGAAGAAGGGAAAGCGTTGAAGTAAGAACTTCCAGTACAAATGATACGAAATGTGAAAGTTTCACTAGTAGATTAATGTCATGAACAATAAAGCGTTGAAAATTTGCTTAGATCTTTATTTGCGACCTTTCTTTTTGCCCTTCTTGTTCTTCTTCTTGAGTTTTGTGCTTTTGGACTTAGGCTTAGAAGAGGCCTTTCCTGGATTTGTGCTAATTGGCTCTGGTGATGATTCGGCAGTAGCCTCAGCAGATGCTGGTTCCGAGAATTCTCCCTGATCTTGAGTTGCTGGAACTTCAGCATCATATGTTTCAGCGTCCATATTTTGTTGTTGACATTCTTCTTGCTGTTGTCCATTGGACAATTCCACTCCTGTAACAACCCCGGGATCATTATGAGGTTCTGTAGCTGGCTCAATTCGTTCGTCAAATCCTGAGGAACGACGTTCGTAGGATCTTTCATCATCATCGTCATTAGTCTCTCCATCAGTTGAAGCATGTGGCACCAAAGCCTCTTTAGGTTCGTCAACATAGCTTGGTGGCTTGCTGATGATTTTTGTTGGTTTTTGTTGTGGGAGAGCTGGCATGGAAGCCTCAGAGGAAGAAGAAGCACAATCCGCGCGGCGGCGGTTCAAGAGCGCAGAGGGTCCAAAGAACGTTTCCTCTTCAGATGGGTACTTTGGAGGCAGTTCTTCGCCTTTATCCAGCACAGCATCATTTTTAGTCTCTTTGCCATAAGCAGGTGGAACGCCGATAGTACCAAAGACAGAACCGAATCCCCATTTCTTCACATTTGCCTCAATGAAGACAAAGCCCAGCTGACCCAAATTGACTGAAAGCTTTGAAGAGCCCTTGGAACCAATAATTGGGAACATGTCAAATTTAACACTGTGTGCAGCTTCCAGAACCTTCTTTCCGTTATGTGTAAAGAAGATGGTACCAGAACGAGGCTTGAATCCACATCCAAGAACATCTCCTTCAATCAGCTTGTTCCAGATGGATGGCGAGTAGAATGGCTGATTGACACGCACGGTTCCATCCGATTCATAAGCAATAGAGTACCGATTGTACCCTGGAAGCCTGAACAATGGATATGGTTTGGTAGCAAGTCCAATGCTGACCGTAGAGCCAGCAGTAAGCTCATAGATCTTGACTTCAAAGTAGATAGTATCATTGTCCTTTACTGGTAAAGGATAGTTCAAAATGGCCGAGTTTCCTGCACTTCCAGTAAAGCGAACGTCCAGTTTGTCTTCAATCAGGACTTCTGGGATGGACGAACTCTGCTCCAGAGAATGCTCGAAGTAGTATGCCTGAATACCACGGTCAGTGATGAAGTCCTGCTCTGCTTCTGAGAGCGACGAGCCAAGCGGTTGTGCCTCTGGAGGGAACTCTTCTTGAAATGCTTTCCCTGCAAAATAAACCTCTCTTTCTTCTTGAGTCATCTTAGGAAGAGCATCTTCTTCTTCATTGCGCATTCTCTCAACATCATCAAACTCCCCTGGAATGTTGAAAGAGGAGCCAAGGAAGATGGCTCCCCCACTGTTGAAGAAGGAGAAGTAGATTGTCATAATGAGGAGAACAAGGAATAGAACTCCGAGCCCTGCACTGAGTCCAATTATGAGCGGGATGTTGAAGTCATCGTCGAGGTCATCAAGAAACTCCTGCAGGCGCGATAAGGAAAGTGTGGATAGTGACATGATGTGTTTGAGTTGGCTCAAAGGCAGGGTGAACACGACTGGGCGAGCCTTCTGATACTGATGAAGTGGTCTAAAGCGTGAAACAGGCTCTAAAGCGGGTTTTTTGAGAGGAATGTGTTGAGGGAAAGCCGGATGGGGTATGGGGAGACGGCTTGAAGAGAGAGTGTCTGACGAGTCGTGATGAGGGCAAAAGGAGAGCCGACCAGTGAGGAGCGTGACAGAGGGCAATTAACAGCCACCAGGGCAGAGTAGTCCACCTAGAAACGCGTTTACTTGGGGCGTGCCTGCTGGAACAAAGTGCTGCTTTGCTCTCATGTCTCAGCTTTTCCACTCCGCGCGCGCGGTCAAAAAAAAAAAAAGAAGATGCATTGTTCGAACTTCGGAAGCACCAGGGCTCTTCAACATCATTGACATATGGCGTTGATTAGCTAGCAAGCGAAGCAGTTAAGCGTGAAAGGTCCATAAATTCATATAAATACCGTAAAATAACCCAAACTCAGTCGCTCAGTTCATCTCTGTTCATAGAGTTGCGTCTCACAAGCTCTTGCGCGTCGTTAGCAAGATCATCAAAGTCATCTGTGTCACTGTCGTAATCACGAGAGACCCACTCAATGAAGTAGCCCCTGAGGTGCCTTTTGGAATTCTTGAGGAACATTGGATCGAATGGGAAATATCCCTCAAGGTCCACAAACTGCTGGGCGGCCAAGTGGAGCTTGCTGTTTGATTGGGAAGTACCAGATGACAACTTGGTACCAGAGATGCCTTTGAGTCTCTCGTTCTTGTTCTTCTGAATGATTGAGAAGCAGTAGGCAACGTTCTCCTCTTGTGCAATCTTGGCGAACATAAGTACAACATTTTCGTTACAGAACTTGAGCGGGTTGAACTTTGTAATGACCATTCTCTGAAAGAACTTGTCAAGACCAAGCACCCAGTCATCGTCCTCATCCTTCAAGACAGAGTGACGGAAACAGAAGACGTAGAGCAGCACCTGGAATGTAGAGTAGAACAGCTTGAAACGATCCATGTTGACACCATTAACGATTTCGATCTCACGCTCTTCAACATAACGATTCAACCAGTTAATGAGATATTTCAGAACAAAGACAATCTGTGACGTCTGTAGCATTTCAGCACGTGCAAGGTATGAAGACAAATACTGAAGTGCCTTGATACGCTTCTCAATACTCTCATCTGGAGCAAAACATAAGTCAATGAGTGTCACCAGGAATGAGTCCATCAAGTCGGGTGACATCTGAGTGAAGAGGAACAGAATGAATTGTGTGGATTTGGTGTAGTAAGTTGGAAGGATGTGGGACTTGAACAAAGATATCAAAGTGTTGTAAAGGACAATGGCCCTCTCCTCTTCATCCTTATCATCGCTCTGCACCTTAACATTCTTCAAGTTGTCAAACACCATAGACAAGATAGCATCAAGCTTATCAGCCAAGTCCACAATGTTGGATGCTTTAACATCTTGCTCATTGACATTGTCCTCCTCAACCTCCTCATCACTGTCGTAGTCTTCTTCACTGTCTTCATTATCCACATCCTCGACCATCTCCATTCCATCTTCATCTTCATAACCACCTTGGGTATCCAAGGCAAAGTGCACCCTGCGAACAGAAGGATCTTCTCCATCACCATCGCTTTGCTCTTCATCACTGTCGCTGTCACTGTCGTCATCATCTGCAGCTTCGTCATCGACGTTATCATCAAGGTCGAGGTCGAGATCAGAGTCGTCATCGTCGAGTTCGTCAAGTTCATTCTGTAGACCAACATCAATCTGGATGGAATGATCAATGACAAGAGACCATATCTTGAAGAGAAGCTCATCGCAGTAGCCCACAATCTTCAAAAGGTTGGACACGTAGTTCACAACTTCAGCTTTTGGGGCACTCTTGCTTGGGAATGAGATGGCTAGTTGGGTACCGAGAGACTCCACTGACGTTGGAATGATACTGATGAAGTAGCGGAGAAGCTCATGATGATACTCTGTCTTGGAAGTAGGCAAGATAAACTGCTGAATGAGAATAGAAGAAATTTCAGTCCACCATCTTGGTAAATAGGAGCATAGTGTGACAATGAACTTCTTAAAGACGAGAATGACATTGTGCTCGAGTGTCCACCATTTGCGGTAGTTGATGATGGATAGAATGATATTATCAGCCTGTTTGGAGTCCAGGCGCGAGATGCTGTTCGTGAGAGTCATGAGAATGATGCAGAGGTGTTGAGGGGTGATGTGCTCTGGATGAGATTTTGGGCGGGAAATCTGTTCGGCAAAGGTGTTCAGCGGCATGCTGTTGTTCTAGGTTGGACAATGTTAGTACTCCTTCACACCTTTAAGATAAAGATAAAAGAACCACTTACGTTATCCAGTGCCTCGAGTGCTGATTTGATGAGAGAGGCGTACATCTCTTTAGGAAACTCTGCGTCTTCTTCTGTGCCTTTTGTGCTCTTTTCTGAAGGAAGGCCTTCTTTCGAGACTTTTCGTTTCTTGGAGGTAGTCATGACTTCCTCTTCTTCTTCTCTTTGTCGTTTGAAATGATCCTTTTTGTGATCTATTGACATCATCATTCTTCCTTATCTCAGTATGCAATTTCCGCGGGGCTCGTCTGCATGCAATGGAGCGGGTTTCAAAGGGATTTGGACGAAAGAAAAGAGCAGAGTGTATCAACAAAGTCCGAATGAGTTAATGTGAGGTATCACAGGCTTTGACTACCACGATGACTGCTGATTTCCAAAACAAGTTGATGGAGAGAAGCTCCTGTGCGCAGGAAAATAAAAAAAATTTGAAGATGTGCGCGGAACAAAGAAAATTCTCGTCTCGCTGACATAATCAGATTATGTAAGAAGCTCAAAACCTTCAGAGTTGCGAGCTCCCCAAAGGTACATCGAAGCCACCGCAGCATCAGATAAGCTAGCCAAGCAGCCCTCTTTTGAGACGGTTTTTGAAAACTAATACCATCCAAGAGAATATAATAACCATGGAGATGATTAATACAGCCATTGAGGCGCTTCATGACCTCAGACCAGCAGCCCCAAAGTTTCTCCCAAAGGACTACCCCGACCTCACCGGGAAGTATGTCCTCATCACTGGATGCTCCGCAGGAATTGGCTATGAAACTGCAAAGCTTCTTTTGTCCAAGAATGCCACTGTAATTATGGTGAACAGAAGCAAGTCGAAGACTGAGGCTGCCATCACCAAGATCAAACATGAGCTGATTCAGGAACACTCGGACATATCTTCTGACAGCATTGATAAGAGGATTTTGAGCTTCTTTGCCGATCTTTCTGATCTCTCAACCATAAAAGAAGGAATTAAGGGCCTTAGTGATGCTGTACCACACCTTGATGTCACGATCTTCAACGCTGGTGTGATGCTCCCACCCGCAGGGTCCTTATCAAAGCAAGGGTTTGAGCTCCAATTTGGAACGAACGTTGTTGGCCACCACTTGCTCTTGAAGTTCATCCACCCACTTATAATCAAAGCCACACAGCCAAGAGTTATCTTCATTTCATCTTTGGGACACAGAGCTTCGCCTGCCAACGGAGGCCTTTCTTGGGACTTCAAAACAGGTGACGCCACGAAGGCCAAGCTTCCAATGGCATACTTCCAATCCAAGACTGCTACTTTGTACCAAGCTGCGATTTATGGTCAGATGTACAAGTCAGAGGGAGTTTTGTCACTTCCAGTGCACCCGGGCCTCCTTCGCTCTGAACTACAGAGAGACATTCCGTCTATTGTCCAAAGAATTACCTTCATGCTGATGCACCCAACAATTTATGGCGCTTACACTGAATTGTTCGCTGCTCTGAGTCCTCAATTATCACTCAATGATTCTGGAAGATACATCGGCCCATGGGGAGAGTTCAGACCAGTCCGTAAAGACATTGAGAAAGGATGCACAGATGGCACTGCTCAGAAACTGTGGACTTATCTGGATGACGCGGTCGAGAAGTACATATAGACAGGCCATAGGTTATTATCTACTTTTTTCTTTTTTTCAATCACTTGAGAATGATGTATGTGGTATACACAAGTATTCTAGATAGCATTCAAGAGTGGAAGGGAACGAGACCCACGACTGGACCTAGCGAAAGCGAGTGATCAAGCTTTTATTATTGAATTAGAAAGAGCGAAGAGACATTAACAAAGGAAGAAGTACAACTTCTGATACCACGGCTTGTTCTTCATATTGGCCTTGTGCTCAGCTTTCTCCTGCATGAGCAAGTCCACGTCAGGATATCTCTTTCCAGTGTCGAGGTCAACCTCGTCGAGCGGGGTCCACAATCTGGCAAAGAATCTTCCCGTGACAGCTCTGTACACCAACCACACGACAATCATGAGTGGGATGGAGAGACAGTTCTGGAAGAAGGTGACCACATCTGCACCAGATCCCAGTGGCCAGATGGAAATCCAGATCTCACCGATGATCACAACCACCCAGATGAGCACGCCGAGGTACGATCCCCAGATTCCCAGAGTGGCAGTGTATCCGAGCTCATTTGTGCTTCTCCCCTGCTTCTTAAGAGCCCAACGGAAACGGATGTGTGCGACACAGATAGATCCCCAAGTGAAGAAGGAGGAAATGGAGCACAGCGAGAAGAGCCAAGTGAAGACAGTGTCCTGATTGGCTGAAGCCACGAGGAAGCAGAGAAGGCCGAATATAGAGGCAATAGCAATTCCAACAAGAGGACGGCCGTTGTTGTCGATATATCCAAAGATCTGTGGGAGTTGTCCAGAGGCACCAAGACCTTGGATGACACGCGACGAGGCAAAGATACACGAGTTTGCCACAGAGAGAACTGCCACAAGAATGACAGCGTTCATGAAGTGAGAGACATTGGTACCAAAGGAACCGGTGTTGGAAAGAGCAATAACAAATGGAGAAGCTGTGATATCTTCGGAAGTGGATCCACCCAAAAGACGCTCATCGTTGTATGGAACGAGGCACGAGATGACAACGATTGTGGTGATGTAAAAGAGTGAAATTCTCCAGAAGGTCTGCTTTGTAGCCCTTGTAATTGACTTGGCTTCCGTTTCAGCAGAAAGAATCGAAAGTTCTGTACCCCCGAAAGAGAAACCCGCGGAAATAAGTGTAGAGCAGATGGACTTGAGAACAGGCTTCACAAAGGCGCCAGGGTCATGCCAGTACTTTGCACCAAGGTATCCTGTCGTGTTATTTGGGCCACCGCCACAAACGAGAACAATACCAATGATGATGAAGATAACAATTGCAATGACCTTGATGATTGAGAGGATGAACTCGCTCTCACCATAAGCGCGCACACCCATCAAGTTGAGTCCCACGACGAAGACCCAGAAAATTGCCACCCACGCAACCGGGCTGATCTCTGAGTTCCAATAAGCAACAGTCATCGATGCACCAATGAGCTCTGACGGCAGACTGATGAGCCAGGCCAAGGCATAATTCGAAGCGATAGTGAATCCGAGCGCAGGGTCGATGAACCTTGTGACGAAAGTAGCAAATGAGGACTGAGCAGGGAATGCCACGAGCATCTCAGCACCAGCTTGCATAACACAGTAGATGCCAATACCAACGAGTGCAAAGCCAATAAGACAAGCACCAGGCCCAAGTGCAAGAGAATAACCCAGGCCGATGAAGAGTCCAGTTCCCAGTGTACCACCGATGGAGATCATTTGGAGATGGCGAGTCTTGAGTGCCCTCTTGATCGGCTGGTGGGTGATGATGTAGTTACGACGTTGATCAGCTGTCATAGTGGAGAAGTCCACATCTTCGAAGATTGGCTCGTTACGGGCAAACGAGTGCTGGAGACGAGCGAGAAAGCCTGACCGCTCTTCAGAGGTGGAGCCTGTGGTGGAGGATATGGTGGACTCTTGGATGTCCGTCTTGGACGGTCTTTCTGTGAAGGACATTGGGGGAGTCTCTGTGGTTCCAAGGCCTGCTTGTGTGCTTTACCTGTTGTAGGAAGGAGGGAACAAACGAGTTCAGTGTTTTCGTTTGCAAAAATTGGAGAGCTTGATGCACCGCATTGAGAAAATTTTGAAAAAGAAACGGGCCGGTGGGAGGGCGCGCTGATAAGCCATAAGCCCAAGCTGAACGTCTGTTGTATTCAGTGGTGGACAGAGTCATGCTCTAGGCTTTAGATCCCAAAGAATTTCATGGGTAGAGCATTGAATAGATGCTTGGGGATGAACAATCTTGAAAGGCTTGCACGGTCCTATAACGCCTGTCAAAGCTACAGTGAGGGGACTGGCTGAAAGCCGGGCTTTTACCCCGACAAATACCGGGTCATGTGAGCAGATCCCCAGATCCCCTACGCGCGGTTGCGGACGAGAGATAGTTGTTGTCATAATGGCCAGATATGGGGAATCCGAGTAAACAGCCACAGTTATCACAGCTTCGACCTCCCACAGTTGGGATTAATGGGGGGTCCGGGACATGATTTGATACTCACAGCCTCACAAGCCTCCCTATTTCCCAATCGAGCCATTTTGACATCTTTTCGCGAATTTGCGCGAAATCTATGCGCGATTTCAGCCAGTGCCAGTCAGCAGCTTTGAAAGCTGATATGCCTCGTGGGTCCCTTGCTCCTAAACAAGACAGGACCAACACAAACCCAAGGAGACAAGCACACATGGCTGCACTGAGGAGCACAAGAAGCAGCGACAAGCGCCCCACGCGAAAGACGGAGCTGCGGACCTCCCGCAGAGCTCAGGACTCGGACACGGAGCTACTGGGTGCTGGGGAGGACATTGAAGGAGAAGAAGAAGAAGAAGAAGACGACGACGACCAGGATGACGAAGAGGGAGAAGCTGAAACACGCTGTATATGTGGAAACGTTGACCCACCAGACTCAGATGGACTGTACATTCAATGTGAGACGTGCTCTGCCTGGCAGCACGGCTTCTGCGTTTCCATCAAGGAGATCGTTCCGGACAAGTACTGGTGTGAGGAGTGTCGTCCAGAACTACATCAAATCACAGTGAAGAACGGCGAGAAGCACTCAAAGTACCTTCCTGTACAGCCTAAGGACCGCAAGCCTTCCAGACGTGGCGGCAGTGGTGGTAGTAAGGGCTCCGGTACTGTCACCGAGGACGAGAAGGAGTCAAAGAAGGGCAACAGGCGTGAGCGTGCCACGCTGAACTCGAGGGAGGATGCGCGTTATGAGGCATTGATACAACGTGTGATGGAGGAAAGCAAGAAGGATGCCAATGCTCGTGCCAAATCAGAGGATGAGGTGAGTGGAGGGAACAACAGCGGGAGATCATCTCGCAACAGAAGACGCAGACACGAAGATGACGAGGAGGATCAAGAAGGTGAGGATAAGGACCAGACACAGGATGGTATTGATGGCGAGGACACGATGCAGAATGGTGATGATGTGAGCAAGCCGAGTGAGTCTGCAGCGGAGTCCCGTGTATCGAAGCTGAAGAAGGTGAACACTGAGAACGACTCGTCTGCCAACGAGTCGCAATCTTCCGGTGCCAAGTCAAAGAAGCAGAAACGCTCCAAAACGCCCGGTGCAAACAAGTCGCCACAGAAGGAGAAGGACACGAGTGTGGACTTCAACAAGCCGACCAAGCCACGTCTTCCTCAGCAGCGCACAACGATGAACGAGATGCGCCGCCGCGTGGCTGCCATTCTCGAGTTCATTGGGCGCACACAGATGGACATGGCCCAGGAGCAGGGAGAGAAGGACGAGCTGACGAAGTATGTGGATGATGAAGAGAGCAAGAAGCGCGTCGAGTCGCTGTTTGACAAGTACACGGGGAGCCTGGAGCAGATGGATGCTCTGACGCGGAAGCTGCTCGTGTGGGAGCAGAAGTTTGGCAAGTATGGTGACAAATGAGTGAGTACAAGCTATTATAGTGTGTGTTCCTTGGTACAAGATAAAAAATCAACACGTAGGCATAAGATGAAAGCACGATCCAGGAGGCCTCGAGGATAAAGCCTCATGCGCGGTGTCCAGATGGGCCGCGGCACAAACCGCAGCCTGTGGAAGCGTGTTCGTGGCCGTGTTCTGCGAGTGGGGTCCCTTGGTGCGCTGCGATGCGCTTTTGTGGGGGGAGGGCCTCTCATTATGGGGATTACCCCACTGCTGGTGGAAAGAAGAGGCCACAATTGCCTGATTAGGGAGAGTTGATGTCCGGGCTTCCACAGCACCAGGGCCATGGTTCTACGTTGGGAGGATGCGTCGCGGTGCATTTGGCGCGGAGGAGGTGGAAAGTTTGGGCAAAAGCTTCATAAACCACCCGAGATCCGTCGTTGGCGGCCAGTTCTGTCGTTCTGTCTCTCGGAGTCTCGAGCCAGCGAGAGCCCATCTGCTCACACACTCACAAGACATGGCCAAAAGCAGCGAGACCAGGACCAGAACAGCACTCGTCACGGGCGCCAACTCGGGCATCGGAAGGGCCCTTTCGCTCGAGTTCCAGCGCCGCGGGTACAAAGTGTACGCCACAGACCTGGGCTTCTCCACCGAGACTGAGAGCCTGTTCGGGCAGCTCAACGACCGCATCATCACGAGAATCATGGACGTGACCTCCAACGAGCAGGTGGTTGCTGTGCGCGACGAAGTGGCGCAGTACAACGACAACACACTGGACTTCCTCTACTGCAACGCGGGCCGCCCCGAAGTGTCGCTGGCTGTGGACATGAGCGACGACCAGATCAGGAGCCTCTACGAGCTCAACCTGTTCGCCAACATGAGACTGGTGCGTGAGTTCTCGCGGCTCGTTGTCAACGCCCAGGGCACCATCGCCTTCTCCGGATCGGTCACAAAGGGCATGCCCCTCCACTCCAACGCGCTCTACTCCTCCTCCAAGGCGGCCCTGGACCAGTACGCAGCAGTGCTCCAGTGTGAGATGCGCAACTTTGGCGTCAAGGTGATAGATGTCGTCGGCGGATACATCAAGACCACCATCTTCGGCTCTGGCGTTGCCCAGGTGAGGCCAGGATCCGTGTTCGACTTTGACGAGTACAACAAGCAGTACGCCCTGCGTGGGGAGCGTCTCGCAGACACCACCTCCGACGCCATGGAGCCGGCAGTGTTTGCGAAGAGAGTCCTGGACAAGATCGAGAAGGCCAACGTGGACACACTCAGAATCTACGAGGGCTCCAAGGCGGGAAGGCTCGCTGCCGTCACGCACTGGGCGCCTTCCAAGACCCTCGTCGACAAGATGCTCAACATCTTCCACCTCAACTTCGACTACAGAAAGCACCGCCACGTCAAGACCACTCCCCAGTAACCACTGGCACCCCACGAACCTCATCCAGTTAGCATTTTTCTAGACCATATACACACGATACACAAACTACTACTATCACCACGCTGTAGATCCCAGGAGAATCCCGAATACGACGTAACGCTCGTGCATGATGGGCCATGGCCCCTTACTGGAGCTACACTCTCGGCGTATGAGGGGAATGTGAGGGGGAAAAGGCCGTAAACTGAGATATATACAGCTCAAGCGGTTGATTCATGACTACTACGCCCTCACCAGGTATTTCTCATCCATAGCACAGCTGACATTCCCGGCGGACTTCCGTCAGCCATGCTCGTCACTCCTGGCCCTGGGTGGATAGCCTGAGCCACAGGGTGGTGCACCTTTACGGATTTTTACAACATATTAACATTGATCATATATAGCATAGGATCATCGCCAAAGATTGTTCCCCTAACTCTAGCTGATTTACCGGATAGCAGGGGAGATGGGCTTCAAAGTTCAAAGAAGCTGGCTGTTGTGGACACAATAAAACAATTTGAGTAGCTGTCATATCTTTAATGATCCCACAGATGGAGCATATAGCATATAGCAGTGGAAATGAGTAGTATGCGATGGAATATATCGTATATCTAGGCGTTGGGCACAACAAAGGGGTACGTGTCTCCTAGCGGGCGCCGAAATGGCCCCTCCAAATCCTCTACAAACAACACCTCAACTTGAAGATGTGCCCTAAATCGCTGGAAGATGTGTTAATTTGGGCAGTGATGGGAACTTATACGCCTTGACCTGAAGTATTTAGCACGTTTACGATGGCGTGTATGCGGAGTGTTGGCCAATAATACGTCGCACCGTGTCTCTGGCGTACACAACAAACACGACGAAAACACCAGCTCTATTTGAGAAACAACACAAGCTATACCTAGATAACCGGCGAACTTAAGAACTCATAATGACAACTAGCCTACTCACACGGTCTCTTAACGTATACTTTTTCAATTGGCTTCGATTAGTTTGCTAGGATGATTATGCGCTTCCATGCTCTCCGTTGGACTAGATTAGAATTTTGCATACGCTGTAGTGACCACTGACAACTGCAAAAATAACGTTAAGATCGGGCAGCTAAGTTATATTGATTTCCTGTAATACACTCAGCACTAGCTGCACTACTAGGGATAAATAATCCTATAGTTAGATAATAAATAGCTTCTTTACTTTGAATATCGTAGTTAGAACTACAGAAAAGCGACGAGTGTGGCGTTATACAATGAAGAGATTTGGGAGCATACACCGAGCGTGTGAGAGGGCCCACTCCGAGT
Organism: Petasospora xylosilytica; assembly: GCA_003708285.2. NCBI lineage: Eukaryota > Fungi > Ascomycota > Saccharomycetes > Phaffomycetales > Wickerhamomycetaceae > Petasospora > Petasospora xylosilytica. Next base: position 236,343 of record PPNT02000012.1, on the reverse strand, counting down.
GAGAGCGAGTGAGGGAGACTCGACAGCCAGCGCGATGAGAAGGCACCAGCCACAACGCGGTGTCTTCTTTTTGGATTGAACTGAACAAAATCACTACAGTCTTTCTAACCAATTCAACAAAACATGAGATTTAAAAATACTATGCAGGGGTTTATCAAGATGCAAAATAACACAGAGTGTAAGCACTCCGTCGTACTTCAGAACGAAACGTCCTTGCCAATGGCAAAGCTGAACAGCAAAAAGAAGTTGAGCAGAGTGATGAACAACCAGATGGAGACAGCAGCGACGTTCGTGAGCCGACTATTGCTCATGTCCTTGTACTCCTCCTCGAAGTCATCGTTGACGAGGAAATCGTCATCCTGATCACCAGCGAGGTTCATGAGTCCGATAGACTCCTGGTGTGGCTTGTTGTTCAAGTTCACGCGCATGATCTTCTTGGAAGCCGTGAAGTAGAGCAATGGGGCCGAGACGAATGGAAGGAGGAGTGAGAGCACGACTTGGGATGCGTTGAGGGCGCCACTGAGTCCGGAGCGGCCTGCAACGAGAACCAAAACCAGACATGGAGTGATGGCGACAGATCTTGTGATGAGACGTCTCACCGTTGGTGGGAGACTCCAGTGCAAGAAACCCTCGGAAACCATTTGGCCAGAGAGTGTGCACACGATTCCAGCAGACTGGCCAGAGAAGAGCAGGGCAAGGACAAAGATGAGACCTGCAGTCTTGGAAAGATGTTCAGAGAGAAGGTTGTAGATGGAGAACAAGTCAGTGTCTTTCTCACCGTTAAGCGTGGATCCAGCAACAATGAGGATTGCAGAGTTGACAAAGAGTGCCACAGTGAATAACGAGACGATGAGTTCTGTGATGGTGTATGACATAGTGTCATCAATCGCCTCCATGCTTGGCTTGTAATCGGAGTATCCGTCCTCCATCTCCACAGGCTTGTAGTTGCCATTCTTGACGTCGTAGTCTTTGAGCCTTGACTGCACGAGGCCACTTCCCAAGTAGAGTGAGTGCGGCATGACTGTTGCACCAAGGATAGCCAGGGACAAATAGAGTCCGTCACCTTCGACAATCTCCTTAGAAGGGAGGAATCCCCTTGCAACTTCCGCAAAGCTGAAGTCAACTGTGAACAATTCAACTCCAAAGCAAATGACCGTCAACAGGACAAGAACAGAGACAAAGCCTTCAAAGATTCTGATGATCTTCATGTCTCCATTAGGCTTGTACGCCATCAACACGATCAACACGTCGACGATGGTCAGAATGACACCAACGATAAGTGGCAATCCGAACAGGATATTCAGCGAAATTGCAGTTCCAATCACTTCCGCCAAGTCTGTAGCAATGATAGCAACCTCAGCGAGTACATAGACCACGAGATTGAGTCTTTTTGGAAGATGTTCTCTGCAATTCTGGGCAAGGTCCATTCCAGTGACCGCTCCGAGCTTGGCACAGAGAATCTGGAGGAACACGGCAAGAATATTTGAAAGGAGGACCGAGAACAGTAGCTTGTACTGGTGTGCTGAGCCTGCAGCCACCGCAGTGGAGTAGTTGCCCGGGTCCATGTATGACACGGACACCATGATTCCTGGGCCAATGAACTTGGAGTACTTGATCAACACGGCCTTGACCTTCTGGAAGCGCGTAGTTGGCTCCACGGTTTCCGTTGTAATATGCTCAGAGGAGTCTGTGGGAAGTTCGGGGAGTGGCTTCCCTTCAGGAGGCGTTAGCGTGCCGCTGTGTGAGTGGATCATCGCCGGTGGGTCGTCGCTGATGGAGGCTCGTCTCGTGCGCTTGCCTGAGCCTGGAAGCGACTTGACGGGCTGGTATGAGTGGTAGTGTGCCTCCTCATCTGCGACTGTGGTGCCCATCCGGGGGACCAGCTTCTTGGACACCTGGTCGTCCAGTTTGGCGAAGTTCATTGGTTTGTTTGTTATTCTTCTCGAGTGTGTGACACGGTGGAAGGTGTTTCGGGCCGGTGCGAAGGAAGAGCAATTAGGCGGCGAGCCAGTGGGGGAAACGTGAAGTGGGGTGGACTGAACGTGAAGTGAGTAGCAAGGAGTGAAGGGCTCTCCTGAGTGAGTTCTTGAGCTGTGGGGCAGGCAGGGATACGGGGCGACCTTTGAGGCTTCAGGGGTGGGAAAAAGATATCGCGGCCACCTTCAATTTCTGGAACTCGAGAAACCCGGACACCTCCTCCCTTTGCCCAAGTTCCAACCCGACTTTCGCCGGGACAGGCCCACAGGCTACGCTTCCACCACAGTGCACACTGTCTCTATCCTCTATCAATAACAAGCTCTATAGATGCCCTTATATACAGATAAAGCAGAGGCCTCCTAGGCGAGGGCAGATGTGATCTCATCCACCACCGGCTTGAGGAAGTCCTTCTTGTTCGGCACAAAGTGTCCACCGTCGTGCTCAAATGTGACCTTTTTGTTCTCCGGGTACATGGCTGCGAGGTATTGCGATCTGACTCCTGGAACAGAGTTGTCGTTGGAGCCGTAGATGAAGATGGTCTTGGTTGGGAACTCAGCTGGCACAGTGAAGGCCTCCTTGAACTTGTCTGTGATCTGCAACTCGCCCTCAGCGCCTTCAGGCTTTGGCTCGGTGAAGGAGTAACCAGAAACCTCAAGCGAGAACTTGAAGTAGTCCTGGACTCCAGCCAACTCAGGGTATGTCTTTATCGTATTGCTGATGATGGTAGAGACTGCTGCACCCTGAGAGAAGCCAACGATACCGTCGTATGGTCCGTTCTCCTTGATGTGGTTGACAACGGTCTTGATGGCCTCGGTGAGATCGAGGTTCTTGGACACGCTATCGTGGTAGAACCAGGCTCTGTTGACTCCTGTCTCGACGATCTCTGCCCACTTGGTATCGTCAACCTCGAATGGAAGGTCCTTCTTCTCAAGAACAACCGGGCCATCGATGTATTCCATGTGCACACCAGCCTTCTTCAACAGCTTTCTCAAGCCAGAGGACTTCTCAGAGAAAACCTTTCCGTTCTGGAGGAAACCGTGCAAACACAAGACCTTTGCTGTAGACATATTTGATCTTTTGGAGTAAGCGATGAGGGTGAGAGAAGAAGAGAAATCTAAACTCCTGCTCAAAAGTTGTAAACTCCGCGGAAGCTGGACGGCGCGCACTCTCGAAGTCTCGAGACATCAAACTCACAATCTCCTGCCACTTGGCGGGAGTATCTGCAGCTGTTGCCCAGCTGAAGCAAAAGATACAATTATGTGTAATGTGTACTCAAAACAATCTTTTGAGAAAAAACCTTCTCTTATTAGGGGCCCAAGCACCTTAATTCGGGATGCTTCGAGATCATTCACGTGCATATCACGTGTGAAATTTTTTTTGGCCTACCCACTACCCCGGATTTTCATAGAAAGCACACTGGTACTACGCTGGTACGTGATACTAGCCGCCATCTAGTGTTCTGTCAGAAATCAATTACCGGGAGTATGGAAAATTAAATTAGAAGGCGGGTCGCGGCCTCCGTCACGTGCAAATCACGTGCTAAAAATTCGCGCAAGCTCGAAGGCCGGCCAGCTCCTCTCTCCACAGCTAGCACCCGAAGTGTTGTCCCATCACTGCCGCTGAATGAATTGGTATGCAAACCCTGAAGAAGCTCACATTATCCAACACAGATCCCAAACATATCATCATGGCCTGCTCACCATCAAATGCCGTGTGACTAATCATCGTTCATTCACAACTGCTGTGCTCCTTGCGGGCGTATCCCAAAGGGGAACCCGTGCCCTCCGGGTGAGGTGGGTGACAATTGTGGGGTCCCGGACGCGTCATATGTACTGGAGCCGTTTATATGGGGGTGTACACGGATATGTGCTGAGCACTAGAGCAGTCGATTTGATGGGAGATCTCCGTGACCATCGCACACACGCCCGGAGTCCCCTCCGTGAGAGATTTGCTCTCTCGCTTTATAAAGCGGGGTGCCGCCCCCTTTTGCACTTTCTTTCTCTGACCCCACACACCCATAATCCACGACACAAGCAGATTCAACGCTACAGTCATGCCACATTCAGACTCCCTTCCTTCAACGATGAAGGCTTCGGTCTTCAGAGGCCCTCGCGACATTGAGTACTCCACGGTGCCTACCCCACAGATTGAGAACTCCAAGGACGCCATTCTCCAAATCAAGGCTACTGCTCTGTGTGGTACTGAGCTCCACATGTACAGAGGCGATGTTATTCCAAAGAAGGCAGACTACATCACTGGCCACGAGTTCAATGGGACTGTCGTTGCCGTCGGTGATGACGTGGAGGACTTCAAAGTTGGTGATGACGTTGTGTGCACGTTCACTTCACAATGTGGTGAGTGCTGGGCATGCAAGGATGGCCTCAGCTCCAGTTGTGTTGATTCCAAAGTGTTTGGAACATGGGCCCTTGATGGTGGCCAGGCAGACTACGTGAGAGTTCCATACGCTGACCATTGTCTCTTCCCATTACCACAGGGGATGAACAGAAAGACTGCACTCTTGATGTCTGACATCTTCCCAACAGGATGGCTCTGTGTCAACAACTACTTCAAGAAGGTCCTGTACAACAAGGAGAAGATCTCCACTGACACCATTCTTCAGCTTGGTGCTGGTCCTGTTGGTCTTTGCTGTGTCGCCGCAGCAAAGGAGATGGGTGTCAAGAACCTGTACATTGCCGACACAGTGGAGAGCAGACTTGCACAAGCAAAAAAGCTTGGTGCCATTCCAATCAACTTGAACGAGGTCAAGGATGTTCCAGCATTCATCAAGTCCAAGACTGACGGAAAGGGAGCCGATGCTATCTTTGAAGTTGTCGGTAACGCCGCTGCATTGAGACTTGGCTTTGACTCTGTCCGCTCTGCTGGATTCATCTCTTCGATTGGATACCACCACGAACCACTCCCAATGGATGGATTGGAATGCTACTTGAAGAACATCTCTCTCCAGTTTGGAAGATGCCCAGTGAGATCAATCTTCGAAGATGCATTCAAGGTGTTTGAGAAGGTTGCACACAAGTTTGACGACTTCATTGACACCACGATGCCACTGAGCGAGGTTGCTGAGGCCTACGACATCTTTGAGCAACACAAAGTGAGAAAAGTGGCTTTCGAGGTTGACAACAGTAGCAACTGAGTACTAGCTTGAGTTAAGGTGTCGAATAGCATGCACTGGAAATCCGAGAAGGGATGTAGGATGCAGGATGTAGCTATGTTGTTTCGCCAAGGACATTACGTCAACAAACACATCACATGAGGTGAATTCACCATTTTGGAGCCGGATCCATTGTCATATTACCTGGCCTACGCGTACTATGCTCCAAACAATGTGATCTGCACTGATGTGTCAAGCTCGGTTGATCTTCAGCGATCCAGCAGTGAGGCGTCCGAGCGCTTTGATTCCCTAGGCTCCGATCTTTAGTTAGTGTTGGAAGACAACGAACACCAAACAAGGAAGACAGTTTAGATTTAGTTCACTTGTGGAGTGTCTCGATTCCGGGATCCCTCCGCATAGCCCATAGCCCCTTCTCGCGCTTCGGTGGCCCCTTTGTAGCCCAGATGGCGTGGTTTCCTGGGCAGCCTTGGCTCTGAACCGTTGGGCTCTGATAACCAAAGTCTAACCGCTGATGATTGGCGATTGGCGGTGCTGGCCTGCTGGGCTTTATCAAAAGAGCACACATCTGTAGACGATCCTGAAGAACAGCTGGCGTAATCGGCGCTGGACAGTAAACGTAGCACCCAACACGAGGCGCAAGCAGGAGCCGGAACACCCTGGAGCCACAGCACAACGTGGAACTCCAAACTCCAAACCAAGTCATCAATAGGCAGTCATCGGTTCCAGGTCTGCGAGCTGCACCGAGATGCTCTCGGGGTTAACTCTTCTCCACAAGGTTTGCCGGACGTGGCTGCCCCATTCAGAACCAGAACCCGCGGGTCGCACAACTTGCGCTCCGAGGGCCGATCGAGCTCGAGGAGCAGGGGAAATCCCATAACGGCACTATGCTACTGAGTAGAGGGGATTGAGACACAATAATGGCCAAACAAGACCAGCAAATCCCGTTTTCCCGCGCAGTAGCGAGCCAGATAATGACGTCAGGTGGGGATGGGATTACATAAGCCCGAGTGGGAGTCTTACGTAATACCCCGCGCAAATTCGGCCTGCTGTTTGGTGCCAACGAAAAAAACAAAAAACACATCACGGGTGACGGCCCCAGCTTTAAAAGGAGCAGCATCCGCACCACCCACGTCCTCAGGAACTGCTCTTTCTGCCTGCCTGCCCCCCTACACTGACTCCCCCCACAGAGCCCACACAGAAGGCCGTCCACTCCCCTCTGCGCAGAAGACCCTCTGTCCGCATCACCACCAGCTCTCCCCGCTGCCTGAAACAACATCCTCCTGGCGGCTAAGCAGGGAGCCTCCCATCCTCTCGCACCCCGTCACTGACCATGACGAACGCCGCCGTGGCCGCAATGCCTGAAGAGAAGCACAAAAAGCAAAGCTTCATCAAGAAGCTCACGCTGCGCAGGGACAAGGACACTTCCAGGAAGTCCTCGCCCACACCTGAGTCCCCTTCGACAAACCCGTTCCACCGCCACTCAAACAGCATATCTGCCCACACTACACATGAGGAACCAGTGGGTGGTCGTCAGAGAGCCTCCACCGTCTCCAAGGGCCTAGAGAACCCACTGCCTGTGGTGCAGCGTCACCCTGGCGGAAAGTCATTACAACGTGCCAACACGGTACAGAACTCACACAGGGCTCTTACTTCAACATTGCCTCCAATGGCAAGCAAGGGTTCCAACCCCTTCATGCGGGGTGCAAACCACATTGAAACATCCAAGGCTGCTGTCGACATCTTGGGCACAGGTACTGGAATTGCTGCTCCAAGAAACAGCACCAACACACACCATGCTGCCCGTTCGCCCAGCAACTACATGAGCCCATTCATGAATGGCTCGAGAACGCCGTCCCAGATGTCCATACATGGTCTTGCTTCCAGTGCTTCAAACCACATTGCTGGAACTGGGCTCAATGGCGAGAAGAAGGACGACCAGCTTTCGTTGCCAATGTCCGATCCTAACGAGTACCTTCCGGAGGACTTGAAGCAACCTGTCCAGCTCTTCACAGATGTCTTTGCTGTTCCCGACCCTTCTTCTGGGAAGAACCGCAAGTTGGGGGACGGCGCCAGTGCCCATGTTCTCGTTGTCCAGCACAAGGTGTCACACAGATCATATGCCTTCAAGAAGTTCTTGTTGCTTCCTGGTGAGAAGGACAAGAGCTTTTATGAGCGTGCCTCAAAAGAGTTCATCATTGCTAAGAGACTTTCGGGAAACATTCACATTGTGGACACTTATTCGTTGTGGAAGGTGATGAGTCTCACCACTCTCACTCGTGGCTGGGGTCTCGCTCTTGAGTACTGCAAGGGTGGTGACTTGTTCTCTCTTATCTCCAGAAGTGGTTGGAAGTCGAGTCCTATGAATGAGAAGCTCTGTCTTTTCAAACAGGTTGTTCATGGAATCAGATTTATGCATGAGAACGGCATTGTTCACAGAGATTTGAAGCCAGAGAACGTGTTGATCACGGAGCAAGGCGTTTGCAAACTCACAGACTTTGGTGTTGCTGATTACACTCGTCAGGACCCCAACGATCGCAATTCCCCTATCAAGATGGGTTCGAGCTTTGTCGGTTCTCCACCATATGTCCCACCGGAGGTGTCTGCCATTAAGGATGCCAAGAGCGGAGAAAAGATCCGGTACGATCCATATGCCCCGGACATGTGGGCTCTCGGCATGTTGCTCTTCTGCCTTGTCTACCAGAACGTGCCCTTCACAAAATCACAGATGTCAGACCCTGCATACAGAGAGTTCCATCAAACTTACTTGAGATATGAGAGTGAGCACCCAACTTTCAAGCACAAGGACCGCAATGTTGGCCCAGGTCCGGAGTTCAAGAATGCCAAGGAATTTGGAAATCCCCACGTTGCAAGACTCGCTTGGAAGCTGTGTGACTACGATCCAACAACAAGATATACCATGGAGGATCTCTTCTCTGACAGTGCCTTCACGAACATCGAGACTTGTGTCGATGAGGAGAACACAGACCGTACCCAGGCTTACTGGAACCAGTGCTCTTCCATCATGAACGTGCCACCAGAGTCGGTCCACTCTTCTGAGAAGAGCAGTCCAAACATCACATCAAAGTCCATGCTTGACTTCTCAGAGCCTATTGCCGCCATCTCCACCACTTCCCAGCCTATCACTATTCCTACACCACAGCCATCAACAGGCACTACCCCAGCAGCTTCAACTCTGGCCACACCACAGATCACTCCACCACCATCCGGTTCTCTTCCTACACTTGATGAGGTCTCAGAGTCTGTCTCCACTTCCCCAACTGCCGACAAGGTTGGCTCGTTGTCTTTGGACACCAAGACCGATTCCTTCTATGATGCCGAGACGGATGTTGCGCCAACAGGAGGCCCACGCCACACACCATCAAGCGAGTCTCTGTTGACCTTCTCTCCACGCTCAACGGGCGTCTCATTCACATTGGGAAACTCATCACCACCACGCTCGATGTGTGACGATACCGAGTCACCCGTTTCTCCTGTCAACAATGGTTCGAGCTCGTCTCAACCTGTTTCGCAGGCCATGATGAGAGCTTCGTCGTTCTCCAGTGTCACCTCGCGCACCAGTGCTAGAAGCAACAGCAGTGTTGGGAAGAAGAAGAAGCATCACCACCTGGATGTAACGAACATCCAGCATCATTCGAGTTTCATCAAGAAGAAGTGATACCCTCGTGTTCTGTTCTGATTCCGGGACGCCTGGGAGGTTTGGTTTGGATATTTAATGGTTGTTTTACACGGAGAAACTTAATGTGTTTTATTTACGATACGATATTTACATGTGTATGCTTGGATTTTAGATGTGATGATAGTTCTAGCCGGATTCATAGATCTCTCTCGATTACTTCGGAGAAGGCCATGGGAAAAGGGGAGGAAGCTTCCTGGGCCAGCAGCTAACATAGAACCGGGACTATTGATGATTGATGATCAGATATAACCCTTCAACATCAAATATTTATACCCAATAGACATGTGATACCTTCAGGAACACACGGAATGACCCTTTATCGCGTATAACGGAAGCAGGGGGAACCCACGGTGGTCCTCCCCGCAGTCGCGTAGACGACGCGTACAAGAATTTTTTTCGTGATGAGCTCAAGAATCTAGATCTCCAGGAACACCTGCCAGGTTCCAACTTCCCATAAAACACTCAGAGCTCCAATGTCCAAGCATCTCACAGCAGGAATAGCTGGTGCAGGCTTTTCTGCCGTTGTGGCGAACTTCTTCTGGGGGAAATCCTCCTCGTCTACGGAGACGTCTTCGCCAACTTCATCCTCTTCCTCATCCCTTCCGATGGCACGTCCCGTTCCACAGACTCCAGACGGAGGTGTCGTTGTGAATCCATCCGAGTTCTTCAAGTATGGATTCCCTGGCCCAGTGCACGATCTCCACAGCTATGCAGAGTACACATCGTGCTATGACCGCCAGAAGCGTAACCCATACTACGTCGTGGAACACCTCACGCCAGCCTCGCTCCAGAGAAAGGGCGACACAGACCGCAAAAAGTCAATCTTCAAGGAAGACGAAAAGATTCCACAGACTTTCAGAGCGCAACTAAGAGACTACTTCCGCTCTGGATACGACAGAGGACACCAGGCACCAGCTGCAGATGCCAAGTTCTCACAACAAGCCATGGATGAGACCTTCCTGCTCACCAATATGGCTCCACAGGTCGGCGATGGATTCAACAGAGACTACTGGGCACACCTTGAGTTCTTCTGCCGTGATATGGTGAAGACATATCCTTCTGTCCGTGTTGTCACAGGTCCATTGTACTTGCCAAAGAAGGATCCAGTTGATGGTAAGTGGAAGGTCACATACGAGGTCATCGGAAACCCACCAAACATTGCTGTTCCTACACACTTCTTCAAGCTGATTGTGGGTGAGAAGCCAAGTGGAGAGCTTGCTGTTGCCTCCTTTGTTCTCCCAAACGATGTGATCAGTAATGATACTCCGCTTCAATCATTCCAGGTCCCAGTCAACGCATTGGAGAGATCATCCGGACTGATGCTTCTGCAAAACGTCCCAGAGAACAAGAAGAAGGATCTCTGTAGAGAGGTCAAGTGTGAGATAACTGTCAGAGAGTTTGGTGATTCTGTAAAGCAGTTGCCACCAAAGAAGGATTACTTGTTGTTGCCACCTCCAAAATGATTCTGACATTTAAATGTCTGAAATGAGGCGATAGAGAATCGCTATATAGAACTTGCATATTCCATATTCATATTTATCAAACTCAATCGAGAGGGTGCTTGTACATACAAAGATTAAGCGGAGAGGTTGATCAGTTATGTAGTGTGTCAACGTGCTCATTTCCTGATAGACGTAGCACAACTCTACAAAACCAAAGATCCAAACAAAAGCATCGTCAAACCTTTTTATTACCATATCCAATGATGTTTATATGCCACAAAGTTTGTTCAAGCGTGCTCACACGTTTCTCCAACACCAGTGATAAGCGAAACAGCCCATATCCCGTGTGTCCACCATGGAAGTTTCACTGCGAGGTATATTTTCTCTCCTGTGTTCTAGTGAGCCCGTGAAGTAATTGAAATCACTGAGTCTTCTTGTTGTTATCCACCTTTCTCTCAAGAGCACCATAACTGATGTCCAAGGATGCAAGCCATGAGATGGCGATGATGAGCACGCCGAGAAGGAGGAGGGACACGATGAGCGTCGATAAGAGCGCAGGTGTGAATGTTGTTGGTGTGTATGCGATGGCTGATGTTGTGGTAGTGGAAGAGTCCATTGTAGATGTCGATGGATGGTGAGGTTAATACGCTGCCTGTAGAAGAATGGCCATGTGTTACCGTGAGAGTAGGTGTGCTGCTTAATCGCGCCCTCCTTGGAATCCATTTGCGGGTAACCCTAAGTTCGGCCGCTGCCCGATTTTTGAGCCTCTACTTTTGGTTTGATGTTCACTTTTAGTGCAGCCGCGAAGTGTCTCAGATCCAGCCGAGAAGTCCTCAGTTCGAATCCGGGCTGTGGACATCTCCATCAATTCGCGAATTTGTGCCGCGCGCCCCCATCGGCGAACTGAAAAGAGGGGAACCGGAAATGACCACAAGCGGCAACCGGATGACAAAGCCGAGAATTAAAGCCGACTCGCCACAGCTCTGGGCCAATTTTCGAGAAAAAGTGTCACACGGGGCGAAACAATTCTTCAGGTGGGATCGTTGGAAGCCCACCTTTAACACCAACAAACACGGGAAAACACAGCTCATTCACAGCCATGAGTAGGGAGCCGACCATCTCAAATCTCTCCAATGCTCTCAGGTCCGTCAAGCTGGGCGGCCAAGCAAACGCGGCGCAACTCCACCAGCACTATACCACGAACAACGAGGCACACACACCAGCCACCAACAACCGCATCTCTGAGTTCTTCCGGAACCTCCCAGACGAGGGCTTCACACTCTTCTCTCACCGCTCTGCCCCCAACGGCTTCAAGGTAGCCATCGTGCTCTCGGAGCTCGGCCTCGACTACAGAACCATCTTCCTCGACTTCAATGCGGGCGAACAACGTGCCCCAGAGTTTGTCCAAATCAACCCCAACGCCCGAGTCCCAGCACTCATAGACCACTCTGCAGACCAACTGTCGCTATGGGAGTCCGGAGCTATCATGCTCTACCTCTGTCAGAAGTATGTCCGTGAGTTTGGTGAGTGTACGCTGTGGCCGTCAGACAACCTGGCGGACCAGTCCCAGATTATGTCGTGGCTCTTCTTCCAGACCTCGGGACACGCTCCCATGATTGGACAAGCACTACACTTCCGCTACTTCCACTCCCAGCCAGTGCAGAGTGCTGTCGACAGATACACAGAAGAGGTGAGACGTGTCTACGGCGTTGTGGAAATGGCATTGGCGGAGAAGAGGGAGGCTCTGATCATGGAGCTCGATACTGAGAATGCTGCTGCTTACTCTGCAGGAACTACTCCACTTTCACAATCCAAGTTCTTCGACTACCCAGTATGGCTTGTGGGAGAGAGTATCTCCATCGCAGACCTCGCCTTTGTGCCATGGAACAACGTTGTGGACAGGATTGGAATCGATATCAAGGTGGAGTTCCCAGAGGTCTACAAGTGGACGAAGCACATGATGAGAAGACCTGCTGTTGTGAGGGCACTCAGGGGAGACCAGTGAGGGATACACAGTACAGAGACTCACCTTCCAAGAACCTCATCATCTCTTCACACCCGGACTCCTCTTCTTACGCACGTGCATGGCTATGTTAGTTACGAACCACTAAACTTTTGCTCTTGTTATGATCACAAAAACCTTACCGTACGTAGATTAGCGATGCCGTTGGCTAGGTTTAGTTCAATTAGCGGATGTCTACTAGCTTAATTAGTGGACTTGATCTCCTCAAGACGTCAACTGGGCGCCTTGACTCCACTTTCTAGTACTCTCCACTTTCTACCCTCTGCTACCGACTCCCTACTCATGTCTTTCTCTGGAAACAGCTTAGAGATCCGGATGAGCAGGTGTAAGAAACCACAGTCTTGTACAGCTGGACGTGAAGACTTTCCGAAAACACGCTGAAGAGAATGAAGTTACGTACTGCCTAGTCATGAAAGCCAAAAAATTCCATTGTCGTAATAAACACCATAATCTGAACCATAAGAAAGAGAAGAATTAGAGATATGGATCAAGTTCGAGATGAGGAACGGTTAAATAGGAGGCCACCTGAAGCTAGATGACATGCCGAGTGTCTCATTCAACAGCAAACCTCACTTGACCAATCCAAGATAGAGATAGCAATGTACCCATAGAGTAATGTGAGATGTGAAGCAAGAGTTGTAGGAGAGTGATAGGAAACAACAAAGGGGGACGTGTGTCTGATGTGCATGTAGGCGTGTTGTAATGAAACGACCTCCAGGGCCAAGAAGAATCAGAAACAAGCATCTGTGAGGTGGGAGGTCATAATGAGCTGTGTTGTGTATGTGGGGCTTTGTCCATTGTATCGATGTTGTACCTGTGTACCTTCTCAGAAGTCACTCGAGCCAAGCTCAACCCCACCGAATGTGTTCTCGCTGGAATAGAGCACGTACAAGAATCCATCCTCGTCCTTGTGTTCCTCGTAGATTGAGCTCACAGTGGCAGCAGTTGGAGGCAAGATGTCGTTGACGAAGATGAAAATGGCTTTCTCTGGAGGCAAGTTGATTCTCTTTCTAATGACGTAAACAAGCTGTCCAATGGTCAAGTCGTATGGCACCAAGTACTTCTTCTTGTCGATCTCAGGCAAGTTGGACTTCTCTGCCCTCTCACAGATGATTGGGATCCTGTTGTCGAATCTCTGGAGGATCTTCTGGGCCTCTGCCTTTCTCTTCTCTGTGGTGGGGTGTTAGTAATTTGCTCCAAAGAGGGCTGTGTGCCACCTCTCGCCACCCAGTGGGGACGCGTCGGAAAGGCACCTGGGAGGCGCGGAAACTCACCGAATGGGTGCTCGTCCTTGAACTGGAATCTCATTGTGTGCTCGTGTGTGTTCGCTTGTTTGTTGAACTCTCCAGAAGTGACAGGAAGACGCGTTGCTTTGTTTTGGGAGGCGCCCTTTTTGTGATAAGCAAGGAAGTGCACCGAGGGCACTTATCACTGAGTTCCGGCCTGTGGGGTCATCCGAGAATTGCCGGCGGGCCTGGATCATCATGATTCATCAGTTCCAGACAAAGCTCTTGTTAATCAGAGATGCCCCAAGGACCGGCAAAGAGACCCGTAAAGAAGCTCATTGAAGCCACGGCAAAGTGCTCACAGAGTGTATGTGTTAGCTCTCGCTTTTGGGGATCATAACGTGCCACTGACTGCTACGGACCACCGACTAACACTTACTCCACAGGCCACACTCTACGGCCAATGCATCCTGGCAAACTACCAAGATCTGCGAAGAGAAATATGCGATAATGAGTTCCAAAAGTTCAAGCAGTGCGTCCAGAAGAATCTAGGGCGCAAATGGTGATGTTTCTTGCGCGTCGAATCTTGCGCTGCTACTTACCCCGCACGGAGCGTTCATTTGTATTCATTAAAGTCGTTACTATGTTCATAACTCCACAACAACTGGTCCATCTTCTTCATCGTCATCATCAACAATACCACGAACGTTTATAGCAAACTTCGACAGAAGGATGGCCTTAAGTTCCAACGTCGGCTTCACCAGCTTGTAGAGATCCAGATCTTTTGTTGTGTAATCAAACTCAGAGACAGACACTTCAAAGAAGTCCTCGTCAATGAATTCATCAGAATAAACCTCGGGAAACTTGTCCAGCATGATGTTCAATGTTGTCAAGAACTCCTCAAAGAAAAGAGTTCTCGTTCGTAGTGAATCCTTGCAGTAGAATAGGATCCTGAGGAACTTAAGCCATTGCATTGCACTGCTGTAGTTAGCAAAGATAATCATGTTGACATAAGCCAGCTCGAATTCTCCAAGTAGGAGGGATTCGCTTCCATTGTATGCTGTTGTGATGAGATGTTCGAGATACCATGACTTATCCAAAGAATCATGTGTCTTTTCTTCAGGTGTGCTGTTCGGTCTAATTGTCTTGTTCAGGTCGATGTGGGTGTATTTGATCTCCTCCTCACTCTGATCAATGATTGAATTGACCACCGGATCGTTGGCAACGTTGTCACCTCTCTGCTCTGCTCCCTTCTTGATTGCATCGAGAAGAACATTGTTCTCATCTGTGGATGTCAGGACGGAGTCCATGAGGTTGTGACTTCCTGGAAGGATGTACTCAGCCTGTCTCATTTGAATGTGCTGAGTTATATTTCCCCATTGATCGTCTGTGGGATATGACACCATGTAAGGGTAGTACTCAGGAAGCTTATCCATCTCTCTTGTAATGTTCAACTCCCCAAGTTGGTCGTCAATCAGCATCTTTTCATTCGCAGCGTCCCAGTAGATGATGTTCGTATGCCCCTCCTTGGCTTCAAAGAAGAAGCCTGTTCGTACACTGGAAGAGTCTGCAGCCCAGTGAACGACGTGGATGCCATCAGGGATGAGTTTGATGCCTCGAAGTGAGGCGTTGGTGTTGAAGAACTGGAGATCAATGCCCACGAGCCACCCCGCGGGCACATTACTGAATACCACAGTGCTCTTTGGTGGAAGTGACATTGTTTCTGGGACCTTATCTCACTAAATCCAAAGATGGAAAAGTTAAGCTTGTAGAAGAACAATTCTTCATGCCGCCGGCGCCCGGCTCGCGAAAAGATTGAAAACACCCGAAAGAGGAAACTCTGGCCTCATCGCGCGGAGATTTTTACCAGGCTGTTGAAGGAGACAAAGAGGTTTTAGCTTTAATGGAGGAACAAAACTCAGATATCCACTTCACAAGATCATGTTAAGGCGCCTGTCTTCACGGGTGGCTATTCCAGTGACACGGCTCACGCGGCAACAGAGTACAGTGGGCTCTCTCGTCAACCAGATCCAGAACAAGGTGCTGCCGATGCGCTCACCCATCACAGCAGAAATCAACGAACGTGATGGAAACCTCTCCACGCAGGAGCTTATCAATCTCAGAGAGAAGCACCCAGAGTATCTGAAGAAGAAGAATATGATGTCATGCTTTTCAGGGCTGCGGCCCGAAGTGCTTGACACGGTCATGACGGAGATTCGAGCACAGATCGAGTCAAGGTCAGCACAGGCTCTTGTTGTCTCTGAGCTCATGAGAATGGCTCACTCAGGAGACTTTACATCCTTCAAAAGAGCTTTGGAGACTCTTGGCGGATCACACATTGGTCCCCGTGCAGCAAAGCTTCTCCAGAGGCTTGGACAGGAGGATGGTACAGGAGTGATGTATCGCATTCTTGCAAGCATGTGTGTTCATTGGAATAACCCAATATTGTGCTCTACGGTGGCTCTTGTACCTTCGAAAGTCAATGACGACACATTGAATGTTGTTATCAGATCACTTCTTTCCAAAGATCCGGGACACGAGGAGATTCTCTTGGATCTCCTGATCAAAGTTGGCACACGATACAACTACCTCTTCAACGAGTGGGAGGTCGTCCAGATCCTTGAGAAACTGATGCAAGTTCACGACAAGAGTTCAATAATGAAACGAATCACATTGTTTCTCCTCAATCATGCCACATTTACGACACGAGACCACGACATCAGAAAGAAATACGACATCATCCTCAACGACTCACGCACGAATAATCATGCCGGAGTATACTTGCACTGGCGAGAAATCATGCATTCATACCCTTCAGTTATGGACCATGACCTCAGAATTGTTGGATTGGTTATCAAGTCTCTAAAGAGTGATCAGTACCGTGCAGTTGCTGACGACATTGTTTCACACATCCCAGAGTCTTCCTACACGCATGCATTCCTCGTCCATCCATTACTCGAGTATGCCTTCTCCAAGGGAGACATTCAACTTGCCAACACTATCATTGGCAGAATTGAGCCACCAGCGCCAAGAGATGTGCTGAGTACATTGCTGAAGATGAACATGATGCTGGGAGATTTCACGGCGATGGAGAGCGTCATGCAGCAGATCAACAACAGCGGTGGTATGAATGCCCACGACTACGCCACTATCGTGCATGGGCTTTTGAAGAAGGGTGATATAACTGGTGCTATCAACATCACACAGTCCATCCCTCCAAAACAGGCCACAAGGGCATACGTCAAGCTGATTGACTTCTTCATCAACACCAAGGGCATATGGCAGGAGACGGAGGTTGCCGTTGTGCAGAGCCTCCTGGAGAAGATGCACGCAACATACCCGATCGGGCACCGTGCTAGTGAGAACTTTTGGAGCATGATTGGCTCTCTGTACATCAAGTACCTGACCAAGAACTTTTCCCGTCGTGGTGTTTGGAAGGCGAGATTTATCTACGAGAGAAGTGTCAAGGATCTCGTGCTCAAGGCCTACGCACAAGAGAACGTGAGAAACCCTGTCATTGGAAGTGCCAAGATTACCATTAACCCTTTCGTTGTACCTGTTGAACATACCGGTGAGGTGAGACTGGAGTTCAAGGCCAGCTCCAGGATCATTGTCGTCAAGACTATTTTGGATGCAGCGAAGAAGCTCCAAGAGAAGAAGGTGGTTAACTGGGCAAAGATGGAGCTTATTGAGCTCGGGATGACTCCGAAGGAAGTGATGGTTGACTTGTCAAGAAAGTACCACCACAAGTCGCAAAAGGTTGGGCTTAGAGAGTGGGAGGACCAAGAGAGTTTCGAGCAGAAGCTCATGCATGACGTCGTTGCATTTGCCAAAAGAGGGCCTCTCAAGGATGTTCCGGAGAACATTGATGAATGAATATAGATATAACAATAATGACTTTGCATTGATGGAATTTTTGAAACCACACTCTGTAGTAAATACAGCTAAATGGCACTATCGGACTTCTTAATGTTCCCTTCCTCGAAGCTGACCACGTCATGAACCTCCTCAAGTTCACGCAGTGCCCTCTTCTCCTTGTTCTCCTGAGCAGACTTCAGCCAAACATACTTGTAGAAAACAAGAGAGCAGATGAAGGACACACCGATGAAAAGAACCTGCATCTTGTAGCCCCATTTATAGTGTGGTGCTTGGCTGGTTGGCCACAGAACAAGAGACAACCAGGCGTTCATGGCGTAGACAATGACAACAGCAGCACCAGTAGCAATGGCTCTCTTCTCAGGAGAGTCAGCATAAACCTCGGCAGAGTAGGAGATGATAATAGAAGTAACAGCATCACCGACTGGGATGAGGAACCAAGCAGCATACATAAGTCCAAGGTGGTTCATTGGGTAGACAGCGAGGACAATCGATGAGAACATGACAAACACGAGCTGGATGGCAACAAAGATACCCGGCCTGCCTGTGATGTCAGAGAGCTTAGCCCAGAAGATAACAGCCACCAACGAGATAGCATTTGTTCCAACTGGAATGAGGTTAAGCTGCTCAACGCTCCAGACCTTCGTTCCATCCTCGTGAACAAGAGCCTTGAGCCACAAGTTGAAGTAACTGGAGGCAGTACAGAAGGCCTTTGAGCAATATGCAACAAGGAACAGCCAAAGTCTCCAGTCACATGCAATCTCGTAGAAGGCCTTGAGCTTGAAGCTTCTCTTTGTCTTTCTCCCAGCTCTCTGCATTCTCTCCACTGCCATCTCACGGTCATCGTCGTTCATCCACAGCCAAGAACCACCATTCTCCGGATTGTCTGGAATCAAGAAGTATCCTGTGATACCAACCACAATTGTCATGACACCATTGATGATGAACAACCACTGGAACCCCCAAAGGCCATGGACATTGTTCAGGGTCTTGTATATGGCAGACTGCATGAAGCCGGAGAACATGTTCCCGGCATAGTATGATGACTGGAAGATACCGATCCTGGTTGCAAGTTCCTCCTTTGTGTAGAAGTTCATCAGCGTGATGACGATCCCGGGCCAGCTCGATGCCTCGAAGAAGCCAATGAAGAAACGAATAGGATACAGCCCTGTTGCAGACTTTGGAACGGCACAGAGACACACGAGGACACCCCAGATGACCTCGAAAGTGCTCAGAAGATACGTTGGCTTGGTCTTGTTCATCAGGATCTGAGACGGGATCAAAGAGATGGCATAGCCAATCTTGAAGTAGACATCAATGTAGTTGTACTGGTTTCCAGTGAAGTTGAGCTCCTCCTTCATACCAGAGACGTAGGCGTTCGAAACGTTGGTCTGATCGATGGACTTCATGAAGTATGCGACTGTTGTCCAGGTCAATAGGAACATGTCAAGCTTGCGAACAAACGCCTTCTCTCTCTTGGTCTTGTAGCTCACAGTGGGAACCAGACGTTGCCACAAAGTTGGCTGTTTCTCCTCTTCACCGGCTTGGAGCTTTGGAGCCAGGTTGGAGTCTGAGGAAAGAACCTCAACGTCCTCTTGCACACTCAGCTTTGACATTGCTTGTAGTTGCAGTTAAACATTTAACCATCCATTTGTGAACCAATCAAGGGGACAATGGGCTCTTAAGTATGAGTGTAAGCCATAGTGAGGAGTCCTTGAGAGACGGAGTCGGTGCTCGCAGCCACAACGGAAAGCAGCCCGACAACCGCCTCCGCCGCTTCTCCTTCATTCTTACCGACAGTGTGGCAACTATGATAATACCACAGTGACTCTAAGGTCGTACAGTTTGTGTTGCTCGGGAGCTGTGTGTATCGCTGCTGGTGTGAAGTGTGGAGGGACACCCAAAGTTGTGGCTCGTTGCTCACGCTTATCGCACTCAGATCGATAACCCGCACATGACACAAAGGGCACTCAGTCCGCTTTAATAATGGGCCATGCGTCTTTTGTTGAGTTGTAGAACAGACTATTCACGGAATAGGTCACATAAACGCCATTATCCCCGCTGCCAGTTCCTGTTCGTCAGCAGCGGCGCTAGACGTTGTGGGTTGTGGTCTGGGGTACACACAAACAACCAGTACCAACCAAGTTACGAAGAAACTTGATTAGGGGATTACACTAGGAAGTGATATCGTACGTGATTAATTAGCTGTGGCTCTTAATCGTGTAGCTTACACATGACCACAGCATTATCCCACATATTACAAACGAAAAGGTGACAGAAACGAACGCATACATTTTACAAAGTCTTCAGCTCAGATCTCTTGGCCTCCCATTGTTGAACCTTGTCTTGGTATCCCTCACCAGACTCACCCTTCCAGACGACGTTATGGATAGGATGAGAGTCAGGGAAGAATCTCTGGTCTACAGAGCCGTAGATATTCTGTCTGAAAGTGCCACCCTTAACAGCATAATCCTTGTGGAAGAGTCCCTTCTCTTGAAGGAGCGGCACAACGAGGTCAACAAAGTCACTGAGCGACTCATGGTTGACTGGGAAGATCAGATTGAATCCATCGATGTCAACCTCCTTGACGTAATCTTCGAACCAGTCGGCAATCTCCTGAGGGTCTCCCACGAGCGTGGTCACTCTGCGGCCATTCTCAATCACATCACCTTTGGTCTGATACTTGTCACCTCTCTTGATGAAGTTCTGGGTAACGGACTGTCCACCTTCGGTCTTTCCCAACACCAATGGCTCGTCCCACTCGAACTTGTCGAGATCAACGTGCGACTGTGCACCGAACGAGATGGCCGGACCGTCCTTGAAGAGGTTCTCCCTGATCAGCTTGACTTTTCTCTCTGCATCTTCCTTGGAGTGAGAGACGATCGGAGTGGCCATGGTGATGATCTTCACATCGGCAGGGTCCCTGCCGTAGGACTTGGCGAGGGATCTGATGGCAGCAATGTCCTTAGTCGCCTTGGTCTTATCCCAGGCGTTGATGAAGATGCACTCGGCATGCTCCAGTCCGAGGTGCTTTCCTGGTGAACTGGTTCCAGCCTGGATGAGAACAGGGAGCTTCTGTGGCGACTCGACTCTCTTGGACCCGTTAGGACCAACAACCTCGCGGATGGCCTTGTCAACGTAGTCAGCGGCTCTGGTGTATCTCTCCTCGTGAGTTGGAAGTGGGCCATTGAGCAACTGACGACCAGCAGCTGGGGCATACGAAGTGATGATGTTCCAGCCGACTCTTCCACCCGTAGCATGATCGAGAGACCAGAGGCGACGGCCAAAGAGCACAGGGTCTTCGCTGATGGTGGAGAAGGTGACGCCAAAGCTCACAGACTCGGTGGCTGCGGCCATGGCAGAGATCAGAACACCCGGGTCGAGCTTGGGGATGAAGAAGCCGCCCGAGGCTGGTAGTTGCCAGTTGTTTGGGCCCTTGTAGACGTCGTAGTAGGCCAAGTAGTCAGCGAAGAAGACGGCGTTGAACTTGCCCCTCTCACAGATCTTTGCGAGCTCAATCCAGTACTCAGTGGTGTCAAAGTCTGCGGACTTGTCCTTGGGATGCTTCCACATGCCAGCAGCAGAGGCCGGGGTGGCGTGGAGGAAGATGTTGAGGATGAGCGACTTGGCCATTGTGCTTTTGCTTGTGGAGGATGGTCAACTCCCAACTCCCAGCACTGAACCTCGCCAGCTGTCGGGGGGTGTCTTTATAGCTTATAACTCCTGTAATGATCCATCTCCGCTGTCAGTGTGGCACCCTCTGTTCCCGGCGCTGTGGCTCTTGTGGCGAGGAGTTTGTCTTCCGTTTTGTTCTTCTTCTTCGTCGGAGAAGTTCTACAGCGACGGTGCGGAGATCTGATTTGCTCATGAGCAAAAGAGTGTAAGAGCCCACTGAGCCACACTTAATGACAATAACGAGCCTCAACAGTACGGAGCAGTTTGTGGTATATCTGTTCACACTCTCGCTGTCTCGATGACTGTTCTATCCGCTTTTTTTATGGAGTATAACACCCCAGGATGACCAAGAGACAGCACAAGAACACCTGGATCATCACGGCCACACACCCAACAACCCACCACTCACCAGCATTCTATACTGTTTTGGCTGAGCGTGCTGAGGAGCTCAGACTCCACGCACTGGTCATCACCGACGAGGTTCTTGAGCCCTCAGTGTATGCTGCTGCCCTGGGAGACGCCACCGAGTCCATCGGGCTCGTCATTGGCTACAACACCAACGGCGAGCATCCATACCTCCAGGCCAGAAAGTTCGGCACTCTCGACGTGTTGAACCACGGAAGATCGGGATGGGCAAACACCCCAGAGCTGAGATACTCGGAGGAGTATTTACATCTCTTCTCGCAGCTCCTTCTCTCGAGTTGGAGAGACGATGCACTGCTCAAGGACAAGAAGACCGGCGTGTGGATTGACACCAGTCTCGTCAGACAGATTGACTTTGACGGAGAGAACTACAAGGTTCCAGGCCCGGGACTCTCGAGACCAACCCCCCAGAGACTCCCTGTCATTGTCTCTTTGGACACGACAACTGAGAGCGCCAGAAGACACGCAGCAAAGTACGCCGAGGTGGTGTCCATCCCGGGAGATCAGGTACAAGTTGCTGCCACCGTCCAGGAACTCAAGGAACTCATCACTGAATATGGAAGAGATTTTGATTCTGTGAAGCTCCTTGCTCAGGTGTTTGTCGAGGTGTCTAATGCGGACCCCTTGAAGACTTCACATGTGCCATTCGGGTTCTTCCGCGTGTTTGGAACCGCTCGTGACATCGCCAACACGCTTCAAGAATGGAAGAGATCCTCTGGGATTGATGGATTCAACATCCATGCCTCTAACATGGACAACTGGGGCCATCCTCTGATTACTGAACTCCAGTCAAAGGGCCTGTTCCAGCAAGAGTACTTCGAGAAGGGCGCGACTCTCAGAGAGAACATCTTCGAGACCAGGGGCAATGGATACCTGGCACACTCTCATCCATTGTATGGTCTCCGCTGGTTCAAAGAACAGACTCTGGAAGAATTCACTCTTGTTGCTGACGAGACGAACCGTGCTCTCGCAGCCACTGCCACTGGTTATGCGCACTGATCAGGAGTTTTGCTGAGGAGCTGTCATCACTGTGATGGTTGTTATATCATGTGTTGTGTGTAGTTTCTTAGTTAATGGACTGAATTAGCTTCTAGATATTTCAAAGAATGAATCCAGAAACATTTGGCGTAGCTCTGGGTTCGTCAGTACGGTCACGCGGCCAAAGGATCCTGGTACCCGTAATCACCTGGCCGTCCCGTACGCGTTAACAGAAAAGTTGAGACTTGTCACCACTATTACTGTTTACAGCACATTGGAAGGTCTTTGGTCCTATATCTTGAGCTTAATCAACTGAAAATCTTTCCAAAAACTGTATTATATCTCGCACCACTAAAGCTTGGGAAATTGCTGGGAGAGTCTCGGATATGCCAAACGATGGCGAGTTATTGTGTCTTGTGTCTTGTGTTTCAATAAAGCCGTAAGTTTTGACACTATATAGTATAGGTGGAAATAAAAGAAGAAGGAAGCAGCAGATATATATTAAAGCGCATCCAAAAAGCATAGTAAATGGCCATAAAGACTGTTCCGGAACCGGAGACTGTAGCGGCCGATTTCGCACATGCCGCGAATCCTTTCCCACCCAAAACACAATGTGGAACAAAGGAGGTCACACACACCACGACAGCTCGCCATCAGAAGCCGTTACCGCCCTGTGTTAAACTCTCTAGAAAGAGCATATTCCACTTCTTCACCACATACATTACAAGGCCGTCTTTTCCCCCGCTCAAGCCGCCCACCAGAAGACACTTTTCTCCCCACCTTTTTGCACGAGCCGCCCCACACAATTTCCTCCTCTAAATGACAACAACAACAACAACATCGCCCACACACTCACGATGGCCCTTTCCACACGAGGTACTGCTCCTAATCTTCCAGCATCTCACACACGCGGACCTCGTGGCGCTCTCCGGCTCAAACCGCAGCTTTAGACTGCTGATGCGGCCATACATCTTCGCTGCGGTGCGCGTGGACTGGGAGTTCATCTTGAGCAAGTACCCTTCTTTCCTCCAGCATCCGCGTAAGAGGGGCTCGGATGGAGATGTGAAAGGCTTGGAGACCCTTGAGTCCCATGAGGACTTTGATGAGAACGTGAAGAAGTTTGTTGAGGAGATGAGCATCGTTGACTCGAATATCCGTAACGAGTGGAACTTCAAGTTTGACCTCTTTGTGTGTGAGTTTGCCAGCTTGAGGCGTTTGATACTCCAGACTGAGGGAAGCTCGAGCTTCTTGAAGTACAATGGGTCCATCCCACAAGTGGAGTCGTTGGAGTTGAACACGCTCAGTGATGAGGGCGCCATTTTCAACTTGAACCATTGTAAGCCCTTCCCGCAGTTGAAGAGGTTGACACTCAAGGGCTTTGTATTGGACTTTGAAGAGGAAGATTTGGAAGGATTGGATATCCAAGTGAAGGAGTTGGATTTGATCAACTGTTCTTGGAACTACCCATTCCAGCTCAAGTTTTTTGGGTCTGGAATCACGACTCTTTGCTTGACATACAACAACCATCAGTTCATTCTCTCGGAGAGATTCCGTGAGTTCTTGCACAACCCATACTTGCCGCAGCTCCAGTTCCTCACGATCTCAAACCAGAACTGGTTGAAGCTGCACATTACATTCAGGATCATGAACTTCCTTCAAAACATACCTGCATTACAGAGGTTGTACCTCTTGGGCAACATCTACAACGAGACGATCAACAACTTCACCACCCACGATCTGGAGAACAAGATACGATACATCATGAATGTGAACGACGTGAAGATCTTTTACTCTTCGTTTGTGGATATCGACTGAGATTAAGCGATCCCGTTTCACATTCATCATCATCATCCATGTGGCTCTCCTTTCCACGTTTACGACTTGCATGCCCCCCACGATCCCTCACGCTTACGAAGTGACATTACCATAATGAAAGATATGTTTATTGAACAGCCAGTGTACCCCGTACGCCATTTTAACCACAGCGTATTTCATCCAACGCCCTGCGATTCTCTCCTGGGTGGCTAGTCCAGCTAGCCCCACCCCGAACCCCTTACAATCACTCCTCAAGGACAACCAGCAGCTCCTCCTCCTCCGAAGCAGCAGCAGCAGCACCGACCTTATTCCACGAGTTATCAACGAGCTCGCAGCACTCGTCCCAGTACATCATGAGGACGTGCTCGTCCGCGAGGCTGTTGTCCTCTCTGGACTCCGAGTCGACGAGGATGCCCCAGACGGAGAAGAACACACACCAGAGGAAGTAGACGCCCATTGCGCCCTCGAACACGAGCTCAGGCACCGCGCAGACGATGCTGTGTGCGCGCTTTGTGTTGATCATGGCGGTCATCTTGGTGGTGGAGAAGGACATTACTGGTATTATATGTGTGTGTGTATCGTCCCGCAGGATTGCGGCCAGCACGGCGAGAAAGAGGGCGGATCCGGGGTGTTATATAGTTTTATATCTGGTCGTATACAGAACAGGCTTTCTACTCTCAGGCTTGTGTACAGCGGTCTTGTCAGGCGCATCTTTCTGCGCAGTGGAGAGCGAACAAGGCCAACAAGCTTCTTCCCCCCGTCGCGGACTCAGGCGCCAGCGGTGGTGATCTGTGTTTACGCTTCTGTTTGTGGAGGGGAATAAGCTGTTTATACTAGGAGAAATAGTAGTATATAAAGCAGAAATGAAGGGCTCATTGACCTGGCAAAACCATTGGAAGAAGAAACAGCAGTAGAAGTGGCGTCGGCATCCGCAGCGAGGTTGGTTCCGCTCACAACGGTGGTGATGACTGCGGTGGTGGTGCTCGTAGTTGTGATGAAGACGATGTGCGTCGTTGAAGCGCTAAAACTGGAGATCAAAGACGTTGACTGTGTAAATGTTGATGACTCTTTTTCACTGAATGAACTCAGAACAGACGAAGAGGCCGTGGGCGTTGTGGAGCTCACAGAGCCGCCTGAGTCCGTGGTCGTGGATGAGATCGCAGACGACTCAGAGCCTGAATATCGAGCACTGAGAGATGAACTCGCACTGGATCCGCTCGTGAAAGTCTGAGTGGATGATCCAGCAATTGAATAGTCCAGAGCGTATTGTCTCTGCTGCCCACTAGTAACAACAACAGTCAGTGTAGCGTCGAAGTCTGTTGCTGAGTCCTGATCCACGCCGATGACGAAGAGGCAGTACACTGCTGTGTATTGTGACGGGCTGAAACTGACACCAACGGACCCGCCGTGGTTGTATGGCTGAATCTCTGATGTTCCCCCATTGGATCCAATCAGCTCGGCGAAGGAGGAGTGCACTGAGCTCGTCTGTGAGGGCAGCAGAAGGTTGAGGTCGACGTAGTGGCCGCTGAGTGTCATGTTGATGGCGTAGTGGAGATATTCCCCGTCAAACCACACAGCTGTGGTGGGCACATCGGTGGCACAGAGGCACCGGGTGGCGAGGGTGAGGATGATGATGAACGGAGTGAGTTCCAGGAGAAACATAGAGGGCCTGGTGCTTGATTTATGGGGAGAATACCGGGAGTGCCTGGAGGAAGTGCGGAGGAAGGCGGCTCTCTCTTATAACATCAGCACAGCGCAGGGTGGCAGGCAAGAGTCACGCAGCCTTCAAGTGCCTCCATCAAAGCATCTATTTCTGGTGTTGGAGAAACCAGCAAAGTGGGCTGAGCCAGGAACACGGAGAGTAATTGATCCTTCCCCGCTCCCGGATAAACTGTTGCGTAATCACCCGGTGAGGCGAGATGGCAATGATATTGGCACTTCAAGAAACAATCAGCCTAGAATTCTTTCGGAAATCAGGAGCACAGTGTTTTCACGGTGAATATATAAAAGAGAATCTATATTCCAAACTAATTCTGCTCAAGTATGGACAATAACTGGCTCGAATATGGTGGCCGGGAGATGTGTCTTCGAACTCCGCGCCCGTCTCCGAGGCTGAGCACAGTACTGCTAAATCTCCCGAATATGTTGCATCTACGTCTTATCTTCGGAGCCAAGAAGCCAAGAATTACAAGATACGAGATGATTCTGTTACCTGTAGAAAGTAGTATCACCCTCTTGTTATTTTTAGAACCTCACGTTAATGATCTCTTGCAACTATCCTGTGTCCAGGGCACCGATCCCGCCATGCTGCGTTCGCTCACCACTACAACAGATCCGATCAGAGACAGACAGACAGACGTCAAATAAAGCGAGTGAAATAAATAAAGAGACCGGGATATCACAAGAAAATACCAAGAAGGATGAACAAAGAACCCGGGATGCCAACAATGGCGGCGTAGTTGTCCTGTGTGGAGGCTGAGGCTTCAACAGACGAAGATGCGACAGATGAGCTCGACACGGCAGCAGACGTCGACGAAGCAGTAGAAGTGGAGGAGGAGGATGTGTTACTCGTGGAATCCATAGAGGAGATAGTCATGGAAGAGAGTGTGGTTGGGAGGGTCGAAGAAGAAGAAGAAGAAGAAGAAGAAGAAGAAGAAGAAGCAGCAGAGGACTCCGTGGCAGAGGACTCCGTGGCAGAGGATGATGCTTCATTTCCGTGCCCGTCATGGCTAGCAGTCGAGTGTGCACTGTGAGATGTGTGCGATTTAGTGCTGTACTCAGAGTGAGATCTGGTGCTGTGCGACTGTGTGGTGTGTGTGCTGTGAGATCTGGTGGAGTGAGATGAAGTAGAATGGGTCTTGATCGACTCGGTGGATGTAGTGGTGCTCGATGTGGTCTTGGAGTCATCGTTGTCGTTTCCATTGCCGTTTCCATTACCATTTCCGTTTCCATTTCCATTTCCATTGCCATTTCCAGTTCCATTGTCCCTCTTGTGGTGACCACCCTGGTTACCATGGCTCGAGTGATCGTCGTGACCTTTGTGAGACCAAGTGTGTGTAGCAGTGGCTGTGGAGTGAGCGCTGGACGTTGGAGTAGAAGTAACCGTTGCCAGTATCTTCGAAACTTGCGACTTTGTAGTGTGATATGCGTGGCTCTTGGTGGAATGGCTTGTATGTGCCCGAGTAGAATGGGAAGCATGGGTCTTGGTGGAGTGGGAAGCATGAGATCTGGTAGAGTGGGAGGCATGGCTCTTGGCTGAATGAGACTGGGAGTGATCCTTCTGACTATCATGGCTATGATCATCTCTCTTGTGCTGTCCATGATCATCGTGTTGTCCATGCTGGTCATGCTCACGGGACTCAGTGGTAGACTTCATAGTCTGACTAGTGGATGATGTCGTGACAGAGTCGGTCTCAACAGCAACAGTAACGGCACCATCAAGCACGTAGCTCATGTCATAGGCAGTTGGGATATGATCAACAACAACAACCAAAGTGGCATCATACTCGGAGCGCTGGTCTTTGAGGGAGACAGCACACTTCAACAAGACGTACTCGTCATCGGAAGGAGAAACCTCGACTCCGGTTGCATTGTCGTGGTACTCGTTGACAGAGGCGTAAGTGGTGGATTCATCAGCAGATACGATCTCAGAAGACGAGGCCTCAAGCTGTGTGCCCCATGGGAGACGAATGATGAGTGTGGTGTAATAATCAGCATTGAGAGTCTGGTTGACCTCGTAGTTCAAGTACTGGCCGTCATACCAGACCGAGTTCGAGGCAAGAGAAAGGCCCAATAGTGGAAGGAGATAAGTGAGCTTCATAGTATGTGAAGTATGGAGTATTTGGTAGTGTATATGAGGAGATTAGATCCGGGATCATGGGTTCATTTGGGGATCATGGTGGCCTTTTATAGAGATGAGGGGAGCATCTGTGGAGCAGCGAAGATCACGAGCACCGGCTCCATAATCCACGGCATTGGAGAGTTGGAAGCAGCCGGTAAGAGAGATCCAACTTCCATTGACCGAGGCTGAATACGATCCCGTGATCAGATCAAAGTGCGTCCAGGTGGCAGTGCTGGAGCTGCTTCTCTGGCTGAGTTGTGGTTGTTGAGGGAAGTCGCGAGAGGCTTCATTTAACCGGAGACGAGTTATTACTAATTGGCTAATAATAGCCTTTCCCACGCAGCTCATGTTCCCCAGATCACTCTCTCAGGTACATTGTTTAGTGGGAGGCGTAGTTATTATTAGGCTCTTTGATCTATGGAGGGCCTGGAATCTTTGGAGCTGCGCTTGTGGTACCTGAGCGCTCATGAGACACAAAATTTACGAACCGGCACACGAGATTTCCAGGCCGACGTGGTGAGTACCTCGTATTGCAATGATAAGCTTGTGGTCATGTTCTAAATGCTTTCAAATAACTCGTTTCTATATGCACATTTCCATAAATAGCTCTGTAAGTAAATAATTGTAGCTGGACAAGCTCAGAAGCCAAAGGCTCTCATTCTCTTTGCTCTAGCCTGTTCGAACTTCTTCGAGAACCACCATCCATAGATGACACCAGCGGCCGTTCCACCAAGATGAGCAGCGTAGTCGAATGATCCCCATCTCATGAAGCAACCAGCAGCGTTCCAAGCAGCAGAACCAAGCAAAGCGACCCACGCACCTCCTGGGATTGGGAACACGAACACCATGATCTTAGCAGCTGGATAGAGGTATGCAAAGGCACCAAACACTCCAAAGAGAGCACCGGAAGCACCCAATGATGGGGCCGAGAGCGGGATCTTGAAGATGATTGGGTATGCTATCGAGACCAAGGATGAGATCGCAGCGGTGTTGAGGTACAGCTGTGTGAAGTTGCTTGGGCCCAGTGAGGCACACAGCGATGTTCCAAATGAGTAGAGGGCAAGCATGTTCACACCGAGATGCCACAGCTCCTGGTGTGAGAAGGCCGAGCCAATTACACTCCATTGTGAATACATGTTGTCCTTCTCAAGCAGTGCGTATCTGTTCAGAACACGCCAGTACTTCGGGAGCTGCCACAGTCCAAACACGGCAACGTTCACACCAATGAGGGCATAGACGAGGTGTGATGGGTGTTTGTTGAAGTAGTTCAGTGGTGGGAGCTGGAACAAGTAGGGCGTGGCCAGGGTTGTTCCCGCAATGAAGAGCCCGGAGAAGATGGCTGCCTTCTTCAGCGTATCGTAGTTCTTGCGGTAGTGATAGTTGGAGACTCTGATGAACTTGGCGACTCCTGTTGAATGGAACTCCTTGATCTGTGTGATATGGCGCACTGGAGGCTGCTTGAAGGACTTTGGAAGAAGCGGGAAGAGCGACGACTTGAGCATCGAGCGAAGCTGTGGAGCAAACTGTGCGGACGGGCCGAACGTGGGTTTCGAGACATTCGCCACGTTTCCGAGGAAGAAATGTTTGCCACAATTGGCAGCAAATCTGGCACTCATTTTGGCTGCTTTTGGTGGTATTTCTGCTGATTCTTTCCAAGTTCCGTTGGTGGCGTTGAAGAGCTTTGAAGGTCTCCGCGATTTTTCCGAGAAGGCAAACTTGCTACTGAGGCTGAGAATCGGTAATGGGCAATTAAATTCGTTGGGGGTATGAACAGTAAAATTGTTCTTTATACACAGTAATATACTATCAAAGGGCTTCAAAATGACACCAAAATCGACCATCTTTGTCCTGTAATTCCCCCACAGTCTCGTTCAGCTCGTTTAGCCTCCGACGCGCTGAGTAAAAAAGTCGCGTAAACAAGCCAGATCTCTCTCCTTCTCCACCCTTAAAATCCCCCAAATGCTCAATCCAAAGACACAGCACAAGGAGTTCTCAGGAGTCCCCGGTGTGATTCTCATCTCCATCGGTCTTCCGGCTCTTCTCGTGGCGTTCCACCAGCTCGTCAACACACGCTACCACCTCGTGGGCATCGATCTCGATTGGGACCAGTTCACACATTTCGACAAGAAATGGTGTTGCATCCTCTTTGACAAGCAGGTCTGGACATACTATCTCCTCTGGTTCTTCGGGCTTGTCTTCTTTGACCTCGTCCTCCCCGGTGAGCACAAGAAGGGAGTTGTGTTGAGAGACGGCACACAGCTCGACTACAAGATCAACGGAATCGCATTGAGCTCGCTGCTCATCGTCATGCTTGCCACCAGATTCCAATTGACACAAGGTGAGATGCCTGAGCTCGTGTTCCTCTACAACCATATCCTCGAGTTCACCGCCACCGCCATCGCCTTCTCGTTCATCCTCGCGGTGTTCGTGTACGCCGTCTCCTTCGTTCCACTCCGCACACCAAATGGACAGGGAACAAGGGAAAGAATCTTGGCTGTGGGTGGGAACTCCGGGAACCCAATCTACGACTGGTTCATTGGCCGTGAGTTGAACCCAAGAATCCTCGCATGGGACATCAAGCTGTTCTGCGAGTTGCGTCCGGGAATGTTGCTCTGGTTGCTCCTCAACTTGGCCTCGCTTCATCACCAATGGCAAACAGAAGGTCAGGTGTATGATTCAATGTGGCTCGTTAATTGCTTCCAAGCCTTTTACATCTTTGACGGTGTTCTCAATGAGGAGGGGTGTCTCACGATGATGGATATCACCACCGACGGGTTTGGCTTTATGCTCTCCTTTGGTGATCTTGCACTCGTTCCATTTGCATACTCTCTTCAAGCACGTTACCTTTCCGTTCACCCAGTCTCCCTTGGAATGGAGTACTCTGCTTTCATTGTGTTCATTGCCGTCATTGGGTTCTACATCTTCAAGGCCTCCAACAACCAGAAGAATGCCTTCCGCCAGGGCCAACTTCAACACATGAAATCGATCCAGACCGAGCGCTCAACGAAGCTCCTCTGTGATGGATGGTGGAGCTACTCTCAACACATCAACTACTTTGGAGACTGGCTGCATGCCACATCGTGGTGTTTGCCAACTGGATTCATCACGCCATTGACATACTTCTATGTCGTCTACTTTGCATCCTTGTTGCTTCACAGACAGCTTAGAGACGAGACAAAGTGTAGAGAGAAGTACGGAAAGGCATGGGAGGAGTACGAGAAACATGTTCCTTACAAGATCATTCCGTACGTGTACTGAGAAAACTTTTTTTATGTACAATTCTTCATCCATCATTAATCATCATCATTTGTCCTTCAACAAACCTTCACGGACAATGTAGTGGCCATGCTTGCTGTCCGAGGCGAGTGCGAGTGGATCCCAAGAGCCGTCAAGTTCACCCTTCTCTGGGTCTTGCTTCTGGTCTGTAATCTGTTGTTGGATGTCCTTGAGTGTGAGTCTTTGTCCAGCGAAGGTCTCTTGAGCAAC
The DNA here is from genome assembly GCA_003708285.2 of Petasospora xylosilytica. Lineage (NCBI taxonomy): Eukaryota > Fungi > Ascomycota > Saccharomycetes > Phaffomycetales > Wickerhamomycetaceae > Petasospora > Petasospora xylosilytica. The sequence goes on along the minus strand of PPNT02000012.1, from coordinate 204,754 downwards.
CTCCGTGATCTCAACTGAGTGCAAGTGATCAATGAACCGCACCTGTTCTTTGAGGATTTTGATGATCTGTGGATACTCCTCCTTGGGAGCTTGTAGACCTGATAGTTGTAGAAGCCTGTCCACCGTCTTGTCGTCGATTGAACTTGCTCTCGTTGATTCTGTCGAGCTCAGAAGCTCACTTGGGTTCCATGACGGGGAGGCCAAAAATGATCGGATTTGCTCGGGAGAAGTGAGAGCTGGTTTGATTTTCACTGAATAGTTCCGTACGAGTCTTAACATTGAGTCACAATGGGTTTCTTGGGGCTAATTTGGTGTGAAAAGGATAACTTATAACGCACATGTGTTCTGGCTTCTGGCGCGGTGGCGGCGGCACAAAAAAAAAAAAACGTAACCCTCCAAATCGACGTTGAGAGACTACTTGTCTGCTGTTTTGCCTGGTAATTAATCCCAAACAAAAGATCGTGACACAATGAACAGATACCTCATATCCAAGTATGTTTTCTCAAGATTTTAGTGCTTCCACTAGTGAGAATCCCCAGAGTGAAAATCGCTAACAACACGACACACAGATACATTGACCCACTCTTTGGTATCGCAGTGGGGACAATGGCCTACTACTCCTACGAGAAGCGTGTTGGCAGACCAGAGGGCCACTCTCTCAACGAGCTTCTATCAAAGAAGTTCTTCTCCAAGCCATCTCCCGTCCAACAGTGAGCAGGACTCGCTCCACTCTTTGATCACGCATTGCTTATGACACAACTCAATAATGACGTACAACATCATGTGTATTGACTACATATCCATTTCAAAACCAAAGATATCTCAAAATTAATGTATTGTACACATGAACCCCTTGTATCCGTATTCACACACGCCCCCTTGGTCCACACGCACTGCAGCGAGGCTCAAAGATCGAAATCGCCATAGTTGAGAACATCACCCTTATCGATGAATCTATCCCAGTCGAACTCCTGCTCATCAGTCTTGACGCTCCCACTGAGCACGTCGTCCGGCGACTCGGAAGAAGTGTGCATGCTGTCGAACTGTGTCGAGTCGCCCACAAGCGGCTTCTGGAGCATGTACGAGGGCAGGAATCTTCCAAAGATCTGCATGTCCAGGTCATCTAGCGACTGTGTGACCGACGTCTCCTGGGGCTCCATTGGGATAGCGACCGGTGCAACAGGTGTGTTGGGGAAGGACATAATTCCCCCACCGCCAGTGGTGGTAGCAGTAGTAGTAGTAGTAGTAGTAGTGCCAGTTGCCCCTGCGGTCTGGTCGAATGCGTCGAGTGTGTGGGAGGCGGTGGTGCTCATGGCCGGTGTGTTGTTTGGCGACGTGTATGTGTTGAGTGGCTGCACGATGTGTTGCTGAGCCGTGAATGGGCCTGTCTGTGGGATGCGCTTGGTCTGAGTCGTCGTCATGGCTGAAGGCGTTGCTCCCGTTGGCTGTGGTGTCTCTCGCTGGGACTGGATCTCCTGGAGACGGATGTTGTGGCGGTCATAGTTCTCAAACATGTGATTTAGCAGGTTGTAAATTCTCTCTGCAGACACCGAGCGCTGCTTGAGGCCGCTGAGGATCTGCTTGCCCACTTCGATCGAACGCTTCACCTCCTCGTTCGTGTTGTCAATCTCAAGAAGGTAGTACACCAGGCAAGCGACCGAGAAGAAGATCGTGTACACTGAGAACCAGTAGCTGCCATTCAGAAGCTTGCTCCTGATCATCTCACTGGCAAGGTTGATGATCTTCTGCGACACCTCGAAGCACTTGACTCCGTTCTCGTACTGAAACGACTTGACGTTGCCATCGAGGGGCGCCTGCTTGGCCAGCTTGACATAGTGGATGAATGGTCTGTAGAGCATGATCTGGACGTGGAGGTAGTCGAGCTGCAAAAGTCTGTTGGCCTTCAGATACTCAGGTGGGATGATGCTGTTCTCAGGCTGGAGTTGGATCGGTAACTCGTATGACCACAGTGTCAGTTCGTTCTCCAGGTTGCGCACAACCTCCATCGGCATCATGTACACTGGCTCCGAGGTCTTGTAGAGTTTCTTCATGATGTGGTTGAGGATGAGTATGAGCCTCGTGTGTGAGTTGTTGATACCGCACGATGAGAGCTTTCCAGGCTGTTGTGGAAGGAGCTTGTTGGACTCGATGTTGACATCGTCGAGATCCTGAGGAAACTCTGCATCGATATCGTCTTCATCAATGGAGTTTGGAAGACCAAGCATCGAGTTGACGTAGATCTCCATCTTATAGATTGTCCAGAACAGCCTCTTCTTGCACTCAGCCTTGATTGGCGTGCACTTGACCTCGAGCTTGCGGTGGAGTCCCTGTCTCAGGGCAGAACGCAGTGCAATGCCAATGTATGAGTAGCACGTTGACAGTCTCGCAGAGCACTGGAGGAATAGAGTGAGCATGAAGATTGTCTGGATCGACTCGAGATCTGTGGAGTTTGTGATGTCAATGAGCTTTCTGGCAGCAATGAAGTACTTGTATCCTTCATCCTGGAGATACTGGTTGTCGATTGCGTTGTCTCCCTTGGAGAAGAGCGCTCCGACTGCAATGACAGAATAGATCAATGGCAACATCTTGCTCTGGTGGTTGGAGTACTCAGTAGGACTGGTCTCATACAGAGAGTTGAAGTCCCTGATGAAGGAAGGACGGTGGTAGAAGCGGAAGAGCACACACGACTCGTTCCATGTCTTGTAGATGAGCTTGAGTGCAATCTCGCGTGGAGGGAGGATGATTCTGATCTCAACGGGATCCACTGCCTGTTTTAGACCCGTGTGGACTCTCTGAACTGGTGGAGCCAGTCCGCCATTGTTGGCCTTGTACTCCTCGAGAATCGTCTTCATGTCCACGAGCCCGTCCTTCTTGTGCTTCTCGAACAGCTGGACAAAGAGCTCGGTGTTGAAGTTCTCAGCGAGCATGTCGACTTCCGGAAAGAGCTGTCTGAGGAGCTCAGTCTCTTGTGGATGCTTCTGTTGTTGCTGTTGCTGCTGTTGTTGCTTCTTCTGGCGTGGGGGAGCCATTGGTGGGGGCGGTGGCATCTGCTGTGGGGGCAGCGAGTTCTGGATGGCGACACGGTCCACCTGTTCGGGCACAAAGTCGTCTCTCCTCTTTGACCTGGTGCTCTGCGGGGGACGGAAATGATTGTACGTGCACTCATAAGAGTACACAGTGCAGTGGATACAAGGCTGCTTTCCATCACACTTCACCTTGCGCTTCCGGCACGTGTCGCACGCTCTTGAAACGCGGATTCGCTTGCTCTGCGGCTTGACCTGGAGCTGCTGAAGTGGTGAGACGTAATTGGTGTCTTTGCTCACGATTTTAGGCGGCATTCCGGCTGTTTCTGGCGGTCTCTGTGTGTTATTAATGGCGTCATTAATCTCGGCCGCCGATTATTGTCGCGACCTCACTTGTTCGTGTTGATGGAAGGCGCGGGCACAGTAGTTAACAATGAAGCCGGTAAACCCTTCCAGAAGACAGCCCAATTAGGCAGAGAAAAGGGGCAAAACAATGGCTCTTCCCGGGATCCAGGCCACACTTCTCTCAGAAATCCTCAATGACCTTCCGGACGAGACGCAGCAGGTCCAGCAGGCGCTTCTCGCCATCTCGGCTAAGTACAGGGCAGACCTCCACGCCCAGCTCCAGGCCACGCACAAGTTCCAGGAGCGCGTGACCAAGACTCACGAGAAGGTGCACCGTAAGATGAAGAGAACGACGAAGGTGCTCGAGGACCACAACCGCAGGCTCAAGGTGGACGTGGCGAGCCTCGAGTCCGGGCGCAGGCTGTGCGACGACGTGGAGGCGCTGAGCAAGGAGGTGATGGGCAAGCTCATGAACGTGGTGGAGATCCTCACTGAAGATGGCACAAATGTCGATGGAGACAAGTATCCCCTGCTGAAGAAAGTCGTGGGCCAGGAGGGCTTTGAGGTTGTGGAGATCCCAGATACTGATACCCAGGAGAGCCAGGATGACTCGGCGCTGGATCCTCAGGAGGAATACACAGATGATGTCCCTGAGAGCACGAATGATGAGCCGCAAATGACTGAAATGACCTCCTTCCAAGGTGAAAGTGCAGAAGAGACGACGGCGCCATCTGAAGAGTCGCCGGGAAGCGAGGGGACTGATACTGAAGAAGATGTTGACGGAAGCGAGAATGACGAACAGGATGGAGACCAAACAATTGGCGAGGTCAGTGAGGCCGTTGAAGAGGCTACACAAGACATTGATTCTCTGAATATCACTCAAGGTTCTGAAGACGGTGGCGAGGGAGATGGAGGAGAGGATCAAGAAACAGATGGAGAAGAACCGGAACACGAGATGCAAGAGATGTCATCACACAACGGTCGCTTGCAGCCAGCACCACCAACTTCGAGTGATATTGGTGAAGGGAGAGTCTCGAGTGAAAGCTATGAAGATGCATTATCTGAAGCTGGATCCAATGTGGCGACTGAGCCTTCCAACAACTCGAGCACCTCGGACCACCCAGGCAACATTTTCTCCTCTGATTCCACCAAAGACACGCCCAACAATGAAACTTATGACGACACGAACGAAACAGAAACACAATTATCAGATTCCACTATTCTCAAGCGAAACAAGAGCGAATTGTTCTCTCTCGAATCCACAATCAACAAGTACAAAGCAAGCAAGCTCAAAACCTTCCCACCGCCGACACTCTCATTCACCTCCCAGTCCCAGTCGGTCACTACAGCATCTACAGCATCGGTTCAGGGCATCACATATTCGAGTAACAGCAGGACTGCACTCAACGAGTCATTAAAGAAGTTCATATAGACGTTTGTTGGATACGCTTCTGCATATCCTTCTCTTGCACCATTTCCAGTACCTGTGTAGCTATCGGCTCAAACACGCTCTTCATCTTGGTTGATGCGTAGTTCTCAACCACCTTCTGGCTCTCCACAACTTCAACAAAGGCTGGGTCGATGGGCACTTTGCCCAAGAGTGTGATTCCGAGCTCTTTGCACAGCTTCTCGCCACCACCGGAGGAGAACACATCAGTGCAGTCGTCGCAGTATGGACATGTGAATCCGCTCATATTCTCCACAACTCCCAAGATGTCAAACTTGACCTTGTGACAGAAGTTGATCTCCTTCTTGACGTCGTTGATGGCCACCGTCTGCGGGGTCGTAACGATCACGGCACCATCCACGCTCCCGAGCTCCTCGGCGAGAGCAATATGCTCATCTCCTGTTCCCGGAGGCGTGTCGATGATGAGGTAGTCCAGATGTTCTCCCCAGTTCGTATCCCTCAGAAACTGCTGCACCATTCCAGTCTTCTTTGCGCCTCGCCACACGACCGAGTTGCCACGGTCGCCCAGCAGGAACCCGATGCTCATCACCTTGAGCCTGGGCGTCGCCTGTACGGGCAGCCATCCATTCGTGGACTGGAACACCTTGTGGCCCTCCACGCCAAACATGCGTGGGATGGAAGGGCCTGTGAGGTCAAGGTCAAGCACGCCCACCGTGTGTGTCTGCGAGAGTTGGAGCGCCAGTTGGAGCGTGATGGAGGACTTGCCGACGCCTCCCTTGCCAGAGAGAACAAGGAGTGTGTGGTCTATTGTTGTCATGGCCAGTATCGTGTGCTTTGCTTGGGAAATGCTGTGTGGTGATGGACAAAGATTGAATTTGTCAGTTGAAGCGAGTTCGGCGTTGTATTTCTGTACTCAAATTTTTGAACAGGGCCACGACCTGCCAGTATTTGCTCAAAGTCACACAACTACATGAATTTCTCATGCTTTGTTTTCATAAATGAGTCATAAGATGCAAATCGTAACAATTCAGTCCTAATCTAGAACCAGTAAATGTTTTCCTTGAGCTTGTGCGTGATGTAGTCCACTTTATGATGCACCGGGATCGCCACAATTGTGTTCGTAGCATGGTCGATCAACACCGGCGTATTCTTGTACTCCGAGTACTTGTATCCCTTAGGAACTGTCTCCATGAGAGATTTGTCATCCTGAGTGAGCGTCTTGAGGGCGTAGTACTTGATATCCGGCGTGTTGTTGGTGATCTTGAACCAGTAAGTGTTGTCGAATAGGAAGGTCTCAGTCGAAGAGTTTGGAGTCACCACGAAGCTGTATGTCACTGGCTTGAGAGGCGTTTGGCGGATGACATGTAAAGATATTGAGTCGTCTGTGTGTGTAGTAGTCCACTGTAGTTGAAGAAGGGAGAACGTCGTAGGCGTCCCTGTGAGGCGTGGCATGATTCCGAGGATCTTGTTGAAGCTGTAGTGATAGTTCTTGGAGGGTGAAAGAGGATATAAAAGCTTGAATAAGAACTTTGCAATCGTAAGCTCGGTGTATTTGGAGAACTGGGTCTTTGGAATGGTCACGGTCAAAGTTCCTGGACCGTGTGTGATATCCTGCTTCACGGAGTTGTAGAGATTCCCCACTTTTTGGTCCACTCTATCAGTGAACTTCTTCACAGCGGTGAAGCTTCTCAGTATTCTTTCTTCAACTGGCTTGTGGTCATGCAGATACTTTCTCACAATGTTCCTCAGTCCATATCTCTCATCAAAGTTTGTATAGTCCTGGACCCACTCAATACCATTGTCCAAGCAGTGCTGATACAGCTGTTCTTTCCTCAGACCAAGCAGAGGCCTCACAACATTCAATCTCTCTGGCGTGATATTGACTGGAGCCTTCGACCACTCCTGCATTCCAGCAAGTCCAAACACGCCCGAATTCTTGAGAAGTCTGATGCAGTATGTCTCGAGCTGGTCATCCAGGTGGTGGCCCAGCAGTATATGATTCACGTCCAGTCCTGAGCATATCTCTGTAATTGCAGCATACCTCTTTACTCGTGCCTCCTCTTCAATCTCCTTGGCCTTGGCCGCTGAGACTGTGATCGGGGGCGTATCGAGGTGTATCTCCATTGTACGAAGATTCCGCAGTAGATCCATCTTCTTCAGCTGGCTCTTAATAAGTGAGATTTCAATACCACTCGTAGGACGTAGATTGTGATTGATGGTGATTGGATATAGCTTGACTCCTTGTTTCTGAGCAAAGTGATGGGCAAGATGTGTCAAGGCCATGGAGTCGACTCCCCCAGAGAGGGCAATTGCCAGTCGTCGAGGAACGCCCTGCGCATGTTGATTAAATATTCGTGTAACATTTGAGTTGAATATCTCCTGAAGTGACATGACTCGGCTCTCCGATGTGGTCTGGACCTAAGTGTCAGGCGTATTAATCGTGGAGTTTGCAGCACCAGGCTACCAGGCTGTTGTTTGAACGGGAGGCTTGTATGGTGTTGCCCCTACCGTTTTCGCGAATCGCAAATCGCGAAACAAAAAAATAATGGATCCTATGAGATTCGAACTCATGCATCTTACGATACTCGATCTTGAGTCGAGCGCCTTAAACCGCTCGGCCAAAGATCCAATTTATGAAAAGTGAATTTTTACAGTTTTCCAAGTGCTGTAAAGCTTACATAAGAAATTACGTAATCAGAATGGAAGTTTTCAGCCAATTTTGACAACCATTCTCTCTCTTTACCTTCATATTTAGTCACAAGAACCTATCCAAACCTCTTCATCCCTACTATGGCCAAGAAGAGCAAAGCCACAAATTTGGGCAAAGCACCTCAAACATCACAAACGGCTTCGAAAGTTCCGACTTCACTCTACTACAGTCCGCAGCCATCTGATCCCCTGCCCCACATCATTCACCATCATCCACAAATACTCACCATTGCAAACTTCTATCCGCCTTCATTCTCATCCCAGCTAGTATCACATCTCAAGTCGCTAACTCTAGAGACCACACCACTGGTCAAGTCCCGATATTATGCCGCAAGGGTGAATGACAGAATCAGCATCGAGGACACACAAGCAGCAGCGAACTTGTGGAACACTCTGCGTCCAATCCTGCTCCAGGATGAAGTTGTGGGCAAAGAATTCGAAAAGGCAAAAGGTCTGAATCCTAATATCAGAATCTACAGGTATGGTAAAGGCCAGTATTTTGGAAAGCATGTGGATGAATCCGTGAGGACATTCGTACCAAGTGGTACCACCAAGTGGACAGTGTTGCTCTATCTGAGTGGGTCCAAAGAAGGCCTTGTTGGTGGAGAGACTGTGTTTTACGATAATATACTGGGGAAGGTGGAGATTATGCCTAAAAAGGGCGAGGTTTGTCTCCACAAGCATGGTGATGATTGCCTTGAGCATGAGGCGATGGGAGTTGATGCCGGTGAGAAGTGGGTCCTACGAAGTGATGTTGTCTTTTAATAGTAGGAATAAATTGTCAATGAAATAAACATCAGTCATAAAAATTCATAACCCCCGCCCTAAAAATCACGAAACACTCAAGTTCTTTGGAGCAACAACATCCATGATGGTTGGATCCTCTAGCAATCTCTGTGCGCCTGTTCCAATCAAATTGATGTTCTTTGCCTGCTTCAAGATCTCCAAAAGACCACCAGGGACATTCAGATCAGAATTATCGTAGAACTCTGCACCGTTGTACTCGTAACCTTTGATGGTGATAGTATCCATGTGCTCAAACTTGCAGCCAGAGATGCGAGGGAAATAGACATATGACTCAATCTTGAGCTCCTTCATGTGGCGGAACTTGACGTTGGTCAGTTCTGGTCTCATCCATGACTTTGGCTGGTCATTGAGGTTTCCTGGACACAGTGAGAATGTGATATCAAACTTTGGTTTGCCGTCATACTTTTCATCGCAAAGGTTCCCGTCGCCGTGTTCTCTGTTGCAAACGTTCTTGATCTTGTTGAAGTGCTTCAAGTCCAACTTTTTGGTGTAACTCTGCATCTTCCAGTCCTCGAGGGACAACGAGTAAACAGCATGCTGGTTGTTGAACTTGTAATGTGAGGTCTTGAAGTCCGTGAACTCGGTACTGCCGACGTATGGCTTTGTCTCGTTATCAATGTCGATGTCCATGTGGTGTGACATCTCCAACAACGGATTTATCCACTCAAAATCCTCTTGAACACCCCTGAAGTTGAATTTGCCAATATAATTGTATTCCAAGTTGGATGGGTATGACTTGTAGTCGCCAGGAAGCTCAACGTCACCCATTTGTCTCGAGCGATAATTCAAAACTCCCACGTTGGTATACATCACATTAGGCACGTAATTCCCACAGATATCGAGCTTGGTTTCAACGTAATCACACTCCAGAGCAATTGAATTGAAGTTCAGCTTGTCATTCAAGAACTCTGTGATGATTTCAAGGTGGATAAGCGAATCAGGCAGGTCTCCAAGAGCGTTGGTGATGGCCTCTGGTGACCCATAGCCACTGAAATCCATTGGATCCAAGAAATGAATCACCAAAAATACTGTTCTTCCGTTAAACTCCTCCAGTGATTGCATAATCTGTGCCAGCTTACAATATGGAGAAATAACACGTTTGCCACCAGGCTGTTGGATGAAGCGGGGAGACCCATTCCTCAATGAAATAGAAGCGGGTGTCCTTGGATGGAGGAATTCCTTCGGTGATTCTCTTCAGATCTTGTTTGCTATTGTACTTCTTGACCCCAAGTTTTGTGCCCTTGTGATCCAATGAGGGGAAGTAGGAGAATTCACGAGGAGAACTCTTGTACATGTGGGCGTTTGGTGCAATGAGTTTAATGAGCTCATCGTCGAGTATGGACACCACGTTCATGTCATCGATGTTTCTGAGAATGAGCTGCTGGACTTCCCCTGGGAGCTTCTGGAAATTGAATGTCATGATGATTGGTGTTCGAGATAAAGTAGAGAATCTAGAAGTGGCGATGGCTTCAAAACTACTATTGGCCAAGATATTCAAAGGAAAAAAAAAAAAAGAAGTTCATGAAGCCTTCCTTCAACACCAACAAACGCCGTCAACGACAGCACCAAAATGCTGAGGCTACGACACCTGCCACTGAGGGCACACAGACTGTACTGCACCGTCCCATTTGCTCAGCGCTTGAACCAGCTCAAACAGGGCCAGAACACACACAAGAGCTACGCGGATCTTCTGACACATCCACACATCGCAGACAACATCGACGCTGTTCCGGAGGTCTTTGAGGAGCTCTACAAGGATGGTTCTGTGACGAAAGAACACAAGGCACAACTACACAACATCGTGTTGAAGGATTTACTACAGTATGACTCGAGTCTTGTGAGCACACATCTGAGATCGCTCAAGCAGATCGGTGGCGCACTCGATGTCGAGGCTCTGGACCAGGTCATCAGGCTCAACAAAGGCCGTGTTGATTCTTCCTGGGAGATCTTTGAGAAGTGGTGTCTTCCACAGTCTGCGATTAACAGAGAACAAGTGCAGCCCGTGCTGAAGAGTCTGTTACAAAAGGTCGTCTATGGTGATCCGAGCGAGCAGGAAGAAGGATTCAAGCTGAGCAAAGAGGCGATGATGAGATCTGTTTGGATTATGAAGAACATGGACTCAGTGGACAGAGAAATCAGATCATACATTCTTCTTGAAGCTCTCAGGGCCAATGAGCTGGCTCTGGTGGGCACCCTGGGAATCGAGTCCATAGAGGAGTTGGAGAGGCTCAAGCCTGCCGATGAGAAGCTTATCGTCCTTTGGGCAATGTTCAAGGCTGCCAACCCACAAGCTCAAATAAATAAGCAACACCTTCCAATTGTTGAAAGGCTTCTCGTATTGTTGGCCAAGAGAACTCCGGTGAGCAGTGAACTCTGGGGCACGACAACATCCCAGTTCAACTCCATGAACACGGAGATCCCATCATTATCCACACCCCTTGTCAACCAACCTGATATCGATCACGATTCACTATTTGCATCACTCGTGAAGTCTATTGAACCATTCACGAACTCCAACTCAGCAGAATACACCAAGCTGCGTCAGACTCTTCTCAAATGTCACGGCATCCATCACGCCAACTTGCAAGAGGCCTCGAAGCTATACACTGACTACATCGTTGACGACAAGTACAATGTGGATTCATACATGGCCACAATGACACAGATTGCCTGCTATCTTGCCGCCAAGGATGAGAACAGGATCTATCTCCAATTGGCGGAGTCGATGATCCCACCAGAACAGACGCCAGTGAGTTCTCTACGAGCTCGGATCCTCGCATGCTCCGTGTTTGACACTGATACTTCGCTGGACATCTACAATGATTGGATCTCAAAGCTTTCGAAGAAGAACAACGAACAGGGAGTCTCACAGGCTGGGCTGTTGACTGAGTCGCTCGTGTTGGCTTTCTTGTCCCAGAACGAAAGGGAGTTTGCCTACGTGATCAGGGATGGCGCTGTGGGACATGGCATTCTCGAAGGAGATGAGGCTATTGATAGAGTCAAGAGAATTCTCAAGAGATATGGCGAGGTGTTGGGACACGAGGAGGAGACTGGTGAGAAGGGGCTTATGAGAAGTGAGGTGCTAAAGGCAATTGAGGCGCTGTGACCACGAGACAAATTGTAATAAATGGGCAGAACACTGATGTGTTTCATCGTATTCCACGAGGCCAACACAGAAGTGTAATTTATTAATTTATCATGTAGCTAGTAGATTTATAACCGCAGTGTCCGCCACCCGTCGCGCCAGGGGAGACTATATAAATTTCGGAAACGGAAAGCGCACTTTATCATGAACCATCATCTAGCTGGTGATACTGTTAAAGGTGAATGATCACATCCTTTTTGTGTTCCTGAAATCACATGTGGACCGTGGTGCCTGGTGCTGTCAATGCCTCGAGTTGCGAATTATTGTCGTTCCTGTGACATGTTGAGCAATTCATGAGACCTTCCTGTACGAGTTGAGTCGGAAGCGTAACTGAGCGGGAGTCGACGCTCATATGTTTCCATACTTATCACCAATCACTGTCCTCTTTCTCTGTGATAATAATTGCTCTTGTCACCGAGATGTATTAATACACAGTTGAAGAAGGTCAACCTCTTTAATTCGTAGTCTGTCTCTGTCTTTGTCTTTGTCTTTGTCTTCTCTTCACTACCTCGGCGGCTAATTCTGTTCACCGCCTTAGCCGCCCAGCAACTTCGCTCACGGGATTGAGAGTGGTATTAATCTACTCCCTGAGAGTAGCTGACTCTAAAGAGACACGTTTCATTGTGGGCGGCTAATGACCCCTAATCAAGCTCTCCAGATGGTCGAGTTTTCCAGAAGCTTTTCAGGGGAGGCCGAGGCAGAAGTGAAGAAAATTGGGGGCCAGCGCAAAAGGGGGAAATGACGTAGCTACAGAACAAATCCTGATTCCTGATGATTGGCATTTGGTATTTAGATACTAATTATACTCTTTGTTTACAATTCCCGCCAGAGTTCACCCCTGGGCCCTTTCAACTCCCAACGAGAGCATACCAGCCGACGATCAGAGCCTCCGCCAACAGCATCGGGCGACAAAACCTTGCAGGACGCATAACCCAAGCTTCTTCTAAATTTAACCCTTGATTGTTGACAGGAGCAATCAGCAAATTCTGGGGAAGGGGTCAAAACAAGCACAATGATGCAGGGCGTCAAGAGCCAGAGTTTGCGGGTTTGTCATTCCGTGGATCGTGGCCCTCCCGCATAGCCTGGGCATCTCGGGTATAAAAAGGCCCCATTCCCCTGCCTTCTCTGGCTCAAGCTTCTCTCTGGTAAATAATAATTGTCACTATCCACAACTACAAGCTACAACAAGCCTTCGCCAATCAACATGAAGTTCACCGCTGCCCTCTCCATCTCTGCCCTCCTCGCCGCCGCCTCCGCCGCCGAGATCCAGCTCAAGACCTGGTTGGAGAAGGCTCCAAGCAACACCTCCTACCTCTACTCCATCCACGAAGGTGCTGCTGTTAACTACGTCTTTGCCGGCCAGAGCGGTGAGACGTTCCTCTACGACGCCGACTCCGGATCCATCTACCAGACCATCGTCACAGAGGGCGCCATCTACAACTTGACACTCTCCACCGCCGACTACGAGGGCTCCTACCCACAGCTCATGATGGCTACACAGGAGTCCAACGTCAAGTGGTCCATCGCCGAGGACTTCACCTTGTACGGTACCACCGCTGATGGTAAGAACGTCAACTTCTACGCTGCTAAGAACACCAACGACCCATACTCCTACTCCGAGACCACCTACTCCGTCGGTGCCACCTCCAAGGACATCACCAGCTACGACATCAAGACCGTTGAGGACTTGCAGGTCATTTCCGTCGGTGCTATGTTCGTTGACACTCGTTAATTAGCCTTTAATTGACGTCTCATCTCTGGCCCTCGATGCTAATCTATATAACTGCCCTAAAACATGATCTTTCTCCTTTGCCACCAGCACAGTAGTCAAACCCTAGCACCCAGTAATTTGTAAATTAGCAAGTCATCGAGAATTCCACTAAACGCAGCACAAAGCCTTCAACTCGCGAGAGAACAGAGAACTTCGCCGTTTGTTCCACGGGAGGACCCCTTATGACGTCATATCGGTCTTAGCGTAACTACTAACCCCGCCAACGCTCGCTTCGATCTCTCCGGCAGGCGATGTATCTCCTAGCTCCTAGGATTTGCGGGATGGGCGGCGTGCTAAATTTGGCAAGGGAGGGCGCAAGACATTACTACTGGTTGGATACAACTACTAATCAATAAACTAGAATCATAGCATCCCTTCCGAAGTTCCGAGCCGAGAATTCCAACGTCATCCCCCAGTTCTCTTCGCTGACGAATTGAAATTCCTGTCAAGATGCAGGCACCAGAGGCGTCTTCACGTCATTCGTACTCATCTCTCGGAAGGCGACTTCCTTCAAAGCCGAGGAGTTGCGGGTTTGTTTTGGTGAAGGGTTCACCGTTCTATATTTGACGCCTGCTCGAGGGTGCCTTCTATGCATAGCGGGTCTATCTGCTGGAAAGCGGGGAGAGGTAGAGAGACATCATGATGTCGATGCTCCTCGCGCCAAAATTAGCACATTTGAATCTCCTTGTTGACATTCTCCGTGCAATTCAGCAATGAAGGGTCTACTTTTCAAAGTATAAAGGGAGGGATGGCGCCCACCTCTTCGTCCGGCCAAGATCCATTCCCACAGCCCATCATCAACACAACACAACAACGCTCAACAATGAAGTTCTCCACCGTTTTCGCCTCTGCCGCTGCCCTCTTCGCCACTGCATCCGCCTCTGAGATCCTTCTCTCTGCCACATTGGCCAAGTCCGACTCCGCCCAGGGCCTGACTGGCTACCACGAGGGTGCCGCCCTCGAGTACGTCTTCGCCACCTCGGGCACGGACCCTCTCATCTACGACTCCACCACAGGCAAGATCGTCAAGGAGGTGACCTCTGGCGACAAGTTCCAGTACAATATGACTCTTGGCCTCGTTGAGGACCAGTCCGGCTATCCATTCCTCACTCTCCTCGCCCAGGACAACGACATCTGGTGGTACGTCGACCACTTGTCCAAGCTCGGCGCAGTCCAGAACGGCAAGAAGGTCCAGTTCTACGCCGCCCAGAACGTGTCTGACCCATACAACTACTCCGACAAGACTTTCGCTATCGGTGGTACTTCTGGCGAGATCTCTGAGTTTGGAGTCACTCACGCCATGGACTTGCAGCCAATTGACATCAACGCCCAGTTCGTTGCTGTTGCCTGAGCTATGAGACCCACTTTATGAGCTTTTTATGACCTGCATCCTCTCTTCTATATATGGAGATTCAATACCTAACGCATATTACTTCTTGACTTTGCAGTAGATCGATGGAGCTTTATTTCTCTTCTGTGTGTGGGGTTGATTGTGGGGTACAAAAGTCTCGCCGCGGGAAGTGACACAAACACAAAGCATAACTAGTCTGCGAGATAATCTTGTCTCTTGATCTTTATTGACTCTTACTTCTTCGATATTCTTTTTCAATGGAGTATTGGCCCTCTCTATCTCCTAAAGTCTTGTGATCTAATGCGCTAGTGCGTGAGAGCGACCTGTTCTTTGAACTGGTGATCAGTCATTGCTGCAGTGAGCTGCCAAGGTTGTAAGGACCGGCAATTCACACACTCGTGGACACCTGTTGCGGCTTATGGGTAACGAGAAGATATTCAATGCCCATACATGAGAGACCCCCCTAAACACTTCACTTTTGGATACCACAACCTTTTGAATAAGGTCGAATAAACACACTGAGAAGTTTCCCAGATTGTAGAGTTGCCTCGCCTGCGCAGCAGCTTGAAGCCCGGTGAGCTCGTGAGCAGACCCACCAATAGGGCCACATCCAGAAGGGCGGTTACCCAAAGAAAAGTATTTACAACTATTTAGCATCATAAGGAAGACTTTGAAATACCTTCCAGCTCATTTCAGATTTTGCCGCCGAGCCATTGGCCGCGGGGTATATAAACAGCTGCTAGCTCCCTCTTTCCTTGTCATTGCGGTTGAACTAATTGATACTGACAAAACTCAATACGTTAGTCGACAGATGACTCCAGAAGATTCCGCTTGGGGTTACATAGCTGCATACACGCACTAGTGATGATATGGACAAGTATGATGGTATGGAATCAGCTTCTAGCGGATCGGACATCACCATCATCTTGTTCACTATACTCTACTGCCTTTTTGATACTTATAATACTTCACACTTCTTATCAAGTGGAATACATTATAAACAGTCACAGAAGGAACAAACTTTATGACATAGTACCATGCTTCTTCCTCTTTGCGTCGTGTAGGCTGACTCTGCTCTTGGGCGGCCTATTCGTCTCCTGCCCCTTCTAGGAACACCCCCACTGCGGCGGCTCACTCCATTACGGTCACTAGATGATGTTTCAGCCATTTTCTTAACGTTCTAGATGCTTTATTAGCATGTCTGTAGTTAGCCGCCGTGATATTGGTAGACATGGCCGCCTCCTCTTGGATCTGCCCAATCACAATCAGCAATGTGAGTAACGTACTGATTCGGGTTCAGAACGTGCACCTGACCCATATCTTACATTCAACGTTGCCTATTCACCTAGTTAGTGTTTAACCGCCACCACCGCTTGTTCATTCGTTCACAAGAGCACCTACTCTCGCAGACCATTTGAATAGCGCGGTAGTACAATACAATTAATTGCTTTGATGTGTTAGTGACTACGATGCTTGTACCAAAACTATTAAGTGTTCAATTATAAATCCCAAAGGTATATAAAAAAGGATGAAGTAAAGTCATAAAAATCATAGCCACTCTTTCTTTTTGTTTAGTCAACCTCCTCAACAGTTGGACCAGAGTCGCCACCTGGAGCAGCACCTGGGAAGCCACCTGGAGCAGCACCGGCACCGGCACCTGGGGCACCGCCAGCCTGGTAGAACTTGCTCATGATTGGGTTAGCAATGGCCTCCAACTCCTTCTGCTTGTCCTTGTACTCCTCGGTGGATGCGGCCTGGGACTCATCCAACCAAGAGATGGTGGCAGAAACCTCCTTCTCCAACTTCTCACAGTCCTCGGCACCAACCTTCTCCTTGAATGCAGCCTCGGAGATGGAGTTCTTCAAACTGTAGGCGTAACCCTCGAGACCGTTCTTGGTGGCAACACGCTCAGCCTCCTTCTCGTCCTCAGCCTTGTACTTCTCAGCCTCGGACACCATGCGGTCAATGTCCTCCTTGGACAATCTGCCCTTGTCGTTGGTGATGGTGATCTTCTGGCTCTTACCAGTGCCCTTCTCAACAGCAGAAACGTTCAAGATACCGTTGGCGTCCATGTCAAAGGTGACCTCAATCTGTGGAACTCCTCTTGGTGCCGGTGGAATGCCCGACAACTCAAACTTACCAAGCAAGTTGTTGTCCTTGGTCTTGGCTCTCTCACCCTCAAACACCTGGATCAAAACACCAGGCTGGTTGTCAGCGTAGGTGGAGAAGATCTCGGACTTCTTGGTTGGGATGGTGGAGTTTCTTGGGATCAACTTGGTCATGATACCACCGGCAGTCTCGATACCGAGGGACAATGGAGCAACATCAAGCAACAACAAGTCCTGGGTCTTGGTGTTCGAAGAGTCACCGGTGATGATGGCAGCCTGGACAGCGGCACCGTAGGCGACAGCCTCGTCTGGGTTGATGGATCTGTTTGGCTCCTTGCCGTTGAAGTACTCGGAAACGAGCTTCTGGATCTTTGGGATTCTGGTGGAGCCACCGACAAGAACAATCTCGTCAACCTGGGACTTGTCAAGTTTGGAGTCTCTCAAAACCTTCTCAACTGGGTCCAAGGTGGACTTGAACAAGTCGGCACACAACTCCTCGAATCTGGCTCTGGTGATGGAGGTGTAGAAGTCGATACCCTCGAACAAGGAGTCAATCTCAATGGAGGCCTGGGCGGAGGAGGACAAGGTTCTCTTGGCTCTCTCGGCAGCAGTTCTCAATCTTCTCAAGGATCTCTGGTTGGAGGTGATGTCCTTCTTGTTCTTTCTCTTGAACTCGTTGGCCAAGTGGTCCACGAGCTTGTTGTCAAAGTCCTCACCACCCAAGTGTGTGTCACCGGCAGTGGCCTTAACCTCAAAGACACCATCATCAATGGAGAGAAGCGAGACATCAAAGGTACCACCACCCAAGTCGAAGATGAGGACGTTGTGCTCGGCGGTGCCCTTCTTGTCCAAACCGTAGGCAATGGCGGCAGCGGTAGGCTCGTTGATGATTCTCAAAACGTTCAAACCAGCAATCAAACCAGCGTCCTTGGTGGCCTGTCTCTGGGAGTCGTTGAAGTAGGCTGGGACGGTGATGACAGCGTCCTTGACGGTGTCACCCAAGTAGCTCTCAGCAGTCTCCTTCATCTTGGTGAGCACCATGGATGAGATCTCCTCTGGTGTGAAGACCTTGGTCTCGCCCTTGAACTCGACCTCAATCTTTGGCTTGCCAGCCTGGTTGAGCACCTTGAATGGGAAGTGCTTAGCGTCGTTCTGCACCTCAGGGTCGTCAAACTTGCGGCCAATCAAACGCTTCGCATCGAAGACGGTGTTCTTTGGGTTCATGGCAGCCTGGTTCTTGGCGGCGTCTCCGATGAGTCTCTCAGTGTCGGTGAAGGCCACGTAGGAAGGCGTTGTTCTGTTACCCTGGTCGTTGGCGATGATCTCGACGCGGTCGTTGGTGTAGTGGGCCACGCAGGAGTACGTGGTGCCCAAGTCAATTCCGATAGCCTTACTCATGTTATGATGTGTGGAAAGCTTGTGTGCGATGTGTGTGTGGTGGACGAAGTGAGTGGCGAGAGTCGAGGAAAAGGGCGAGGAGGTGGCCTTTTATATTCGCTGGGCTTTCTCCAGAAGATTCCACGATGCGCACAAACGTCGTGCTCGAGAGCAAACAATAGAAGCTTCCAGAAAGGTGTCTGTCCCGATCGGGAAGGCGGTGATGTTCCAGAACCTTCGAGAGGAGTCTGGCAGAGGGGGCCAAAGTGGGAGGCAGCGGGCAGTTGGACAAACATCTCCGGTTCCAATTGAAGCTCTTCAAATAAACAACTCCATCTTAGCTTCTTCTCCTTCTTTTCCTCCTCCTTCTCCTCCTTCTCCTCCTCTTCAACCCGGCTCTACCGAAAATTGTTGTGCCACCCACACTCACAGAACCTTGTCGAAAGTTGGGGAAGTTCGCGAAATTACGTAATCGCGTGGGACAATACGAGAGCCGTTCCCCACCCGTTTGGGCAAACTTGTCTACAGAGAACTGTTGAATTGTTAATACAAGTCTATCATCACATAATTGGTTCATCATTCATAGCTCATGGCTTGGTTGGCCCAATGAGCGGCTTCTCCCGCTGCTTTCTCTTGTACTCCTCCTGCTCCTCCTCAGAGAGCCTACTGTTCTGCTTCACGTAGTCCACACTCGACTGGTATCCGTCCCAGATCACCTTCTGTCTCTTGGTATCGTTTCCATTAGGCTTGAAGAGTGCCTTGATGTTCATAGCAACCTCCTCTGGACTCAGATTCGTGTTCTTGATCTTGGTCTCGTACTTCCCCTTCTCCTCTTGGTACTTAGGATCACGGAGCAAGATCTCCATATGGCGCTGGAAGCCGCTTTCAGGTATCATCTTGCCTGTAATTGGACACTGCACCATGTTCTCCTTCTTCTTCACAGCCTTCAGTCTCGTAGCGCCGAACTCCCTGATCTTCATTCCTGGTGGGGCAGGAGCAGTGGAACCACTCTTCTCAGTGGAGATTTGAGTAACCTGCTTGCTCTTCTCATCCAACGATCTCAATTGAAGTTCCTCAACAGTCACTGGTTGTTCCAGTTCAGTGATTCGATCCACTTCAGTAAACTCAATGGTTTCGACAATGACAAAGTCATTCCAATCCACCTGGGCAAACCGGAGCTTCTTCTGTTCTTGCTCCTTCTTCTCATCTTCAACTTCCTTCTTCTGTGAAACCTCCCACTCAGCTCTGTGGTATGCTCTCTCAAGAAGCTTCTCAGTGGGCACAACCTCAAAGTCACCGGCCAACACGCGCTTATACTGCGAAACGTATCGCTCAAAGAGTGGATTCAGCGAGTGCCCAGACTCCATGAATGCAAACTGTATCAGCTGGTTCCGGTACTTGTTTCTAATGGCCTGCTTGTAGTCCTCTCCATTCACAGCGACGAACTGGGCAGTGAGCTTGATGATTTCGAGGTCCTTGGAACTGATGACGGGCAAATCAACTGTGAAGTCGAGAGGCGGTACGGGGTCGATTTTCTTCGTTGGCTTCTTATTATCATCGTTGGACTCCGAGTCTTCTCGAAGAAGCTCATCTGAGTGCTCAAGCAGAAACTTGTAGTAGGCATAGTACGAGTCCTCCGTGTCGAAGAAGGTGTATTTGGCGCCCTGGGGAGTCTCGCGGATTCGCTGCTCAAAGTGTGGGCCGTTGCGTGTCACCACCACGGCGACCTTGTGGATGACATTCTTGATGGATGGCGGTGGGATGATGACGTCGTCGGGGATCTCCACTGTCATTGTGTGATTCGAGTAAAGAAACTGCTGAAGATGAAGATGATGGCGTTGCTGCTGGTGAAGTTGGAGTTGAAGCTCGTTTGCCCGCGAAAAAAAAGTAAGCAGTGAATAAAACCCGGACACCCCGCGAACCCACCAGGCATCAACGCTGAAAAAAGAGTCATCTTGGACGTTTGGCCTCCTGAGGAACACACCACCAGCGAGACTCTCTTCACCGCACAGCAGCCTCTTTCCTGCCATGTCCGAAGAACAATTCTCCTTCCCAAAGGAGGAGGAGAAGGTGCTCGCCATGTGGAACGACATCGACGCCTTCCACAAATCGCTGGAGCTCACTGAGGGAAAGCCTGAGTTTGCCTTCTTCGATGGTCCGCCATTCGCCACCGGAACCCCCCACTACGGCCACATCCTGGCCTCCACCGTCAAGGACATCGTCCCAAGATACGCCACCATGAACGGCTTCCACGTCGAGAGAAGATTCGGCTGGGACACGCACGGTGTTCCCGTCGAGCACGAGATTGACAAGAAGCTGGGCATCACTGGCAAGGCCGACGTCATGGCCATGGGTATCGACAAGTACAACGCCGAGTGCCGTGCCATCGTCATGAGATACGCCGACGAGTGGAGAAAGACCATTGGCCGTCTCGGCCGCTGGATCGACTTTGACAACGATTACAAGACGCTCTACCCAGAGTTCATGGAGTCCGTCTGGTGGGTCTTCAAGCAGCTCTTCGACAAGAACCAGGTCTACAGAGGTGTCAGGGTCATGCCGTACTCCACCGGTCTCACTACCCCACTGGCCAACTTTGAGGCCCAGCAGAACTACAAGGATGTGCTCGACCCAGCTGTCACCATTGGCTTCCAGCTCGTTGACGACGAGAACACATTCCTCGTTGCCTGGACCACCACCCCATGGACCTTGCCTTCGAACATTGTGCTCGCCGTTAACCCGGAGTTCGAGTACGTCAAGATCTACGATGAGAACAAGAAGAAGCACTTCATCTTGCTTGAGTCCCTCATCAAGACCCTCTACAAGAAGCCAGCCTCTGAGAAGTTCAAGGTTGTCGAGAAGATCAAGGGTAAGAACCTCGTGGGCACCAAGTACGTGCCACTCTTTGACTTCTTCTACGAGAAGTACAAGGACACTGCCTTCAGAGTCATTGGTGCCGAATATGTCTCCAACGAGTCCGGTACCGGTATCGTTCACCAGGCCCCAGCCTTTGGTGAGGAGGATTTCAACGCTGCCACTGCTGCCGGTGTCATCTCTGCCGACATTCTTCCACCAAACCCAGTTGATGACAACGGTTGCTTCACCAAGGAGGTGTCTCTCTGGGAGGGTGTCTACGTCAAGGATGCTGACTCCAAGATCATCAAGCACTTGACCGAGAAGGGCAACTTGCTCCTCGCCTCCCAGATCAGACATAGTTATCCATTCTGCTGGAGATCCGACACCCCATTGATCTACAGAACTGTTCCGGCCTGGTTTGTCCGTATCAACGACATCATCCCAGACATGTTGAAGAACGTGAACGAGACGAGATGGGTGCCTTCCGTCATCAAGGAGAAGAGATTCTCCAACTGGATCGCCAACGCCCGTGATTGGAACGTGTCCAGAAACAGATACTGGGGTACTCCAATCCCACTCTGGGTCTCGGACGACTTTGAGGAGGTTGTCTGTATCGGATCCATCGAGGAGCTCAAGAAGCTCTCGGGCAGAGACGACATCACTGACTTGCACAGAGACAAGATTGACGACATCACCATCCCATCTCAGCAGGGTAAGGGTGTTTTGAGAAGAGTCGAGGAGGTGTTTGACTGTTGGTTCGAGTCTGGCTCCATGCCTTATGCCTCTGGCCACTACCCATTCGAGAATGAGAAGAAGTTCCACGACAGATTCCCAGCAAACTTCATCTCTGAAGGTTTGGACCAGACCAGAGGTTGGTTCTACACTTTGACCGTCCTCGGAACCCACTTGTTCAACACTGCTCCATACAAGAACGTTATTGTCTCTGGTATCGTGCTTGCTGCTGACGGTAAAAAGATGTCCAAGCGTCTCAAAAACTACCCAGACCCAACTCTCGTCTTGGACAAGTACGGTGCTGATGCATTGAGATTGTACTTGATCAACTCCCCAGTGTTGCGTGCCGAGACATTGAAGTTCAAGGAGGAGGGTGTCAAGGAGGTTGTCTCCAAGGTTTTGCTTCCATGGTTGAACTGTGTCAAGTTCTTGGAGGGTTCTGTTGCCATGCTCAAGAAAAACGAGGACATTGACTTCAAGTACGATGCAGCCTTCACCTCTGACAACGTTATGGACAAGTGGATCCTCGCCTCGTTGCAGTCCTTGATCAAGTTCATTCACCAGGAGATGGAGGAGTACAGATTGTACACTGTTGTTCCAAGATTGCTCAACTTCATCGATGAGCTCACCAACTGGTACATCAGATTCAACAGACGTCGTCTCAAGGGTGAGGTTTCCCTCGACGACACCAAGAAGTCCATGAACACCTTGACCGAGGCTCTCTTTGTCATGTGTCGCGCCATGGCTCCATTCACGCCATTCTTGGCCGACACCATCTACTTGAGACTCAAGGGGCTCTTCACCGAGCAGGACCTTGCCACCTTTGGCGCTGACACCAGATCCGTCCATTTCCTCGCGTACCCAACTGTGCGTGAGGAGCTGTTTGACGAGAAGATCGAGACGGCAGTCAAGCGCATGCAGACAGTCATCGAGCTCGGCCGTAACATCCGTGAGAAGAAGACCATCTCGCTCAAGATCCCACTCAAGGAGCTTGTCATCCTCCACGGCGACGAGGAGTACTTGAAGGACATCGAGGCCCTCAAGTCGTACATCATCGAGGAGCTCAACGTGCGTGACTTGGTCATCACCTCGGACGAGAAGAAGTACGGTGTCGAGTACAAGGCCGTTGCCGACTGGCCGGTGTTGGGTAAGAAGCTCAAGAAGGACATGAAGAAGGTGAAGGACGGTCTCCCACTCTTGACTTCCGCTGAGGTTGAGGCCTACGCCGCCACTGGTAAGGTGACTGTTGCTGGTATTGACCTCGTTGCTGGTGACTTGACCGTGCAGAGAGGCTTGCCTGAGAGCAAGGCTGCCGACGGCCAGGAGGTGAGAACCGACCAGGACGTGTTGATCATCCTCGACATCAAGGTGTACCCAGAGCTCAAGACGGAGGGTCTCGCCCGTGAGGTTATCAACCGTGTCCAGAGATTGAGAAAGAAGGGTGGTCTCGAGGCTACTGAGGACGTTGCTGTCCAGTACCAGGTTGTCAAGGACACCATTGACTTTGAGAACGTTGTCCAGACACACAAGGAGATGCTCTCCAAGACTTTGAGAGGTACGCTTGAGCCATTCGCTGACTCTGACAAGGAGGTTGTTGCAGATGAGGAGCAGAAGATTGAGGACACCATCTTCAAGCTTAGAATCCTCAGACTCTAAATGCATTAAAGGTGAGGAATATTACTTGTACATTTGTTACCACGGATTATAAATAAATACGTGAGCATTGTTTGTTAGTGCGAGTAGTTCAATTGGAAAGAGCCTTATCATTATGTCTGTGGAGCGCGGGTATTAATAAGGTTTCTCCACCCCACGCCTTATCGCAACTCAGATCAAGGCCCTTGTGTATCCCATGTCAGTTGCTATCCAGTGCTTCTGTGTATATAAACAGCGTTTCTCATTGTTCAATTGACATCTTTCCGTAGCCAATTGACCAGCCCGCAGACGATGCAGAGATACTACGAGTCCTCCTCCTCCGATCTGGAGACCCCAAGCGAGAGTGAAGCTGACTACGAGTCGGGCTACGAGTCCACTTCGGACGAATTTGCCACTCCTTCAGGCTCCACTGACCGCTTCCACCTGATCACAAAGTCGTTGTCATCGCTCTCCATCACCACCGCCTCCTCGACGCTTTCCTCAGCCACTGCCTCTCCAGGAAGCACCCCAGACCTCCTTATTCCCCGTGCTGCAACCCCAGTTGTCGTCCACCAAGAGCCAGAACCCCAGAATCAGCCACAGCCAGAACTCTCAGAGTTTGAGCAGCTCCGTCAGAGGCTCATTGACCAGCTGAAGGTCTCCACGGACCCGGACACGCTCTTCAATGCCGCACAGTCCTTCGTGGACAACACCCGTCTTCACGAAGCTGGAGACTCCCGCACACAAACCGCAAAGGAGGTGGTATCCAAGAACCTCGACAAGATCCAGGCAGATCCACGTGGTTGGGGGTTCAAGTTCATTTCGATGTGTCTATGCTGTGCCTTTGGTGGGCGCATAGGGCTCAGACGCTACGACTCGGGAAGGCTGGTAAGCATGGATATCACCTCCATCCAAAGAAGCCTCAGCGGGCTCACGAACCTCAATGGAATGCTCAACGTCAGCTACATGTGCTACGTCGGGCACATCATCTTGTACTACTGGTTCGAGAGTGAGGCGGTGAAGAGGGCGCTGTTGGCGAGATTTGGAGAGAGACTCAACTCAGTTATCGGAGGCCGTGAGAACGTTATCAAAGAGCTGGGGAAAGTGCACCTCTGGACTCGTACGGAGAGGGAGATCTGGTCTTGGAGAAAGAGAGTTGTGATCAGAGACATACAGATGAAGTTCCCTAGAAACGAAGAGGTATTCAAGGAAGTTTTAGAGATGCTGGGTGTTAGAGCTGGGCTTTGAACCCGAGTCCACCCACTCGCCTCCATGACTATTTTTCCAACTCTTTGTATAGGGTTTTATGTTTTATGATTATCGGACTACAACATTGTTTTAATTCTTTTGCTTTGAAGAATATTTCGTAGGGGTTGTAAATAGAGATTTAAAAAGTCATGTCATGATGTGTAGCGGAGAGTTGTGTGTATCAAATCACCTGCTGGCGAGATTAGTTCACCTTCAAGTACTGCTCAAACTTCTCCAAGTACTCAGCAGCCTTCTGCTTAGCGTCTCCTGCCTTTGGATTAAGAGTTAACGTGACCTTGACTTCATTAGACTGTGGCTTGGAAACTGGGGCGCTCAAGAGCTCATCGACGAAATCAAGTGGATCCGTCTTTCTTGTGGCTGGGGTCGTCGTGGTGGTTGGAATGTCCAATTTGATGGTGAATCTGTCAACGTTCTTGGATGGAGCAACGAGTTCTTCAAAGATTGGGTCGTAGTAGTCGCTCTGCTTGGAATGGAGCTGGTACGCATAACGCTCGGCTCTCTGGGATGCGCCCTCAACGTACTCCTTAACGGAGAAGGATCTGATTCCGAGCTCTGGAGCTTCATCTCTGAGGGCCAACACAGCATCAAGTGGGAAGCTCTTTGTAATTGGTTCTGGAGCGGTTTTCTTTGGCTTCTCAGCCTTCTTTTTCTCCTCTGGGGCAGCAGCGGCCTTGGCTTCAATGACATGCTTTTCAATGTTGGACAAGTCGAGCTTGGAGTGTGTGTTGATGAAGGAGCTGATCGAGTTGACGGAGTCCTTGGAGATCTTTCCCAAGTAGGCCAACACGTCTCCCTTCACGAGACGGCCCTGTGGTCCTGTGGCTGGGATCTTGGAGATGGCGTCGTCACGAGAGATGCCGTTCTCCTCGAGAAGAGAGGCGACAGATGGGAAGAATGTCTGGTTTGGGTTGGCCTTACCGGAGGCATCTGCTGACACTGGAGCCTTTGGAGCCTCCTTGACTGGTTCTGGCTCGGACTTCTTGACTGGCTCTGGGGCCTTGGTCTCAGCCTTTGGTGCGGCTCCGCCAGAAACATCAGGCAGCTCGAGTGTGCTGAGGTCGTCACCTGGCTCTGCAGTGATGGCGATTGGAGTTCCAACATCAACGTCCTTGGCTCCGTCTTGCAAAAGGATCTTGGCCATGATTCCGTCGTCCTGGGCCTCAACATCGATCTGGGCCTTGTCTGTCTCAACCTCCAAGAGAACATCGCCCGACGAGAACTTCTCGCCCTCCTTGAACTTCCAGGAAACGATTCCTCCCTTCTCCATCGTAGGAGACATAGCCGGCATCTTAAAGACCTCGGCCTTTCTCAGCGCTCTGGCCGTCGAGAAGGCCTCTGGGTCGGTGTTAGTATATTGTCGTCGCTTGAAGGCCCATCACCTCCACGAAGAAAGTGTGGGGTCCCTGGGTTTGGCGGAAAGCAGAGGCGAACTTACGTCTCTGAGCACGGAAGAGCTGTGTGACACCTGAGCGAAGCATCGTGTGGTTTATCGTGCCACTTGAGCCGTTTAACCCTCCTCAACGGTGGCTCTCTCCGTGCTCTTTCTCCTCCCGAGAAACACCTGATGTCCACATGGCGCGGGACTCGGGAGCCCCCCACGCTGCCAGAACGTGGCGGGCACAGATTACGTAATCATTTAACGCTTATGTAATAAACATTGCGGAAACGTCCCGGATAGGAAGTCCGGGCTTGTGAGGGGAACTGTTGATCACAACTGCGCCTCCGATTTGAGCAAGACTCGTTCCCAAGAGGCCCTTTGGATCAGTTTGCAAGCGGTAAAAGACAGTGTTGAAGACCCCAATGCACACATGGTCTCTCTTGCTGTTGTTTCTCCTCGTCCACCGCACAATTGGAGCCACTCTCCACCAATGCGTGCCCTTCCACTCGCCCAACGAGCACTCCTTGATCACGCTCTCCACTACCAGAAACACAACATGGATCGTGTATCACTACCCACTGGCACTACACACAAACATCCCTTATGACTTCAACGACCTCCCACTGCACTACTACACCGCGAACGATGATTTCACAGTGTGCGGCGTGAAGGAGTGGCTGGGTAACTACTGCCCCGACTTTGGAACATTCACGCTCAGATCGACAAAGACGTACCGTCAAGACAACGGCAGCGTCCCGGAGAAGTTCAACTGGTGGGATACTTTCGAGGAGGACAAGTATGGCGACGAGGTGCTTGTCAACGAGTTCGTGTGGTACCACCAGGGAAGCAGGACCATCGAGATACCGTACCAGGGCACGTGGTGTGTCGGAGTATACCAGGATGGCCATCATCTCGATTTTGGACTCAAGCTGACTTGGAATCAGAGCTTTGGAGAACTCGGAGCTGTTCAATGGATGGAAAGCCTGGCATTGATTGCACTCTGCTGTTTGGAGCTCGTGCTGGGGGTCTATCTCTACAAGACGCCCTCCCGCCAAAGAAGATCCACGCCAGATGTGATTGACTTGATCGCCACCGTTCTCTTGTGTCATTGGTGCTGGCTGTGGTACTTGTGTTCCATGAACAGGATATCCCAGAAGAATGAGCTCGTACCGCTTGGGTGGGCGCTTTTGGCCTCGGGAATCAATGTGATGGTGTATCGCAAGCTCGTGTTCATCGTCTGTTCTCATCGTCCTACTAAGGGATTCACCACACTACTCGTCTTCATGAACATCTTTGGATTCCTGCCATGGTCTGAACACTGGTTCTTGAGATTTTGCTCTAATACTTTGGAGCTGGTGACGATTTGTTACATTTCATGGTACACGCTCGGAAACTTCCGCCGGGCAAGAACACTGGTTCTCTTGGGCCTCTTCATCATTCTGGGAGTTCAGTTCTGCATCACCAACACTATGGCACTGGGTCATTCGTGGGCCTCGGGTGCCACAGAGAAGACATTCTGGCAGAGATTGCATGTCTTCAAGCTGGAAGTCCAGAGTCAGCACCCAGGCTTGTTTGTTCTGGATAAAGTTTGTTGGGTGGTTGTGCTGGGGGTTCTGGCATTGTATCACTGATTCCAAGGGGGGTCTAGATACGCATATTTGGGAGGTGGGGCTAAAAAGGGAATGGAGAAATGGATTGTTTTATTTATTAGTCATCTTGAAAGCTGCTCGTGTTTTAAATAGAACGGCTTGCTACGCAAAGCTTGTAGCCAGGCCGTCCACCTCCTTCTTTGGCGGTGATACATCGAGATTCCACGGATCAATGTTATTCCTCTCGTTACAATATACAATACGCTTCGATGTGCCGTTTGTGGATAAGCTGGAGTGCATCTGGTATTAATGTATGTGGGGTCCAAAAGAAGGTTTGCCGCTGTGGTGATTGTCGAGGCTCGACAGCAACCTCATCTCGATGCGGAAAACCGTTCGATTTGGCAAAGTTGGTGCCACCTGAAAGCAAATTTATGAATAAAAAACTAATTGAGAGAATATTAAAGTCGCCTAATTGAATGTTGATCTTGTACATATCCAAGAACTGCACAATAGGGCTCGATTTAGGGTGTGCCTATTGTGCGGTCCTGTTGTTGAGACACCCCGTCTTGCATAATGTAACTAAAATTAACAACAAACAACAACATGCAGTGCAGCGGACAAGAATAGAATAAAGGTCATTTAATGGGAACTAAGCTTTGTGAGCATGCAAAACCCCCAGATTGCCTAGACATTGCTACACTCTATTCTCTACGGCGATCCCCGCACCGCAAAACTATTTAAAGAGGGCCACATCCGCCGTTCTTTGTCAATCCCCACAATACGTCAAAAGCCATATCAACTGAACAAATATGAAGTTCTTCACCACTGCTGCTCTCTCCACTATTGCCCTCTCCGCTGCCGTTGTCGCTGCTAAGGAGATCACTCTGACCACCTCCATCAAAACCGCAGGCACGGCCGCAGACTACTCACTCTACTCCATCCATGAGGGTGCTGCCATCAACTACGTCTTTGCCGGCCAGAATGGTGAGACCTACGAGTACGATGAGGAGTCCGGCATGATTTACACCACTCTTGACGCTGGTGGAACCACGTACAACATGACTCTCTCTACCGTGGACGCCACTGGCTTCCCAATCCTCCAGGTCTCAGTCGAGGAGCCAAACGTCAAGTGGTGTATTGGTGAGGATGGAGCTCTTGAGGGAACCGATGCCTCCGGTGGATCTATCACCTTCTACGCTGGAAAGAACGTCAACGATCCTTACAAGTACTCCCAGAGCTCCTATGCCATTGGTGGAACCAGCAAGGCTATCACTAGCTACGACGTCCATGCTGTTGAAGACTTGCAGGTTATCAAGATCAAGGTTGTCAGCTCTTCCTGTTGAGTGCTGAACGCTTACTGCAGTCTGTATATCGTACCGAACAGTCTATGACGTTGTTCATGTCTTGATGTCTGACCTTGCGGTCTTTGCCTTGTAGCGGCCAAATAAATGTTGGAACAACTCTTTCTTGTTTAAGCCATTCTCCATGTACAGTAAACCTTAGAATACCTAATTCGCACCATTGATGAATTAAAATACTACACGGTACTTGAGCTGCTTGCAATTGCAATAAAGTACTGTTGATTGTCGGTGCGTTGAAATTAACCCGGACATCAACCTCAATCCATTGCCTAAAAACACTGTTCAAAGAAATTCATCGATTTCACTAAATACTGCTCCAAATATTCTGAAGCTCTCTGAGACAAAATTACTTGAGTATATCTCTCTAGTACAGTATTTGAACTCTCCATTAGGGGTTGGAATTTTGGTCATGATGATGATCAAAAGCGGAAATTTATCAAAAAATTAAAGTGAACTGTTTGGTATCAATTACGTCACTCTATTTTCTGACAGTTTCCCCTTTTCAAGAATTTTAAACCTCAATATATTTACCCAAAAGTCCATTGAGTAGATTCTCCATCTTCTAAACTTACTCTGGTGAACTTTTAGGGGCATTTCATTCAGTGTGCGGTGAGTTATGAGTCTCCAATTGAATCATGGTTTCTCACTCTCTCAGCTTCCCTCGCCGCGATCTCGAGCGATGATCCTTCAACAGGTCGATGACAAGAGCTAACGTCCAGGAAAAATTAATCAAAGCTGATAAAAGTGTGTATGTATCTATCCTATTCAAAAAATTTATGCAACGAGAACATCCTCGATCTCCTTCAACATCTTCAAACCGGGAATGAACTGATCCCACTTATCCTCTGCCTCAACCACTTCCATTCCTCCCTTGAACTTCTCATCCAAGTATGCATGGTATCCCTCTTTTCCACCCTCCTCTCTATACTTGGACCAGGAGGCCTTGAACGCACCACCAAGGGCACACGCGTTCGGGTTGTCGAAGCGGAGGTTCTGCTCAGCGCCCAACACCTCGGCGAACTTGCGCACAATGTGGATGTTCTTCGAGGCTCCACCGACAAACACCGCCTTGTGTGGTCTCTGGGCAAAGTTGATCGCATCGATGGTCTTCTCGTCAAACTCGAGCGGCTGGCATCCGGATGGGATGCTCTGTGTCTGGATGGAAAGCATCGGGGAGGCACGAGCACGACACGAAAGCGCCTGTGAGTGGAGGATGGCTGGGACATCGAGCTCTGCGTCCCATGACTCAACGAGCTTCAGGGAGCCATCAGCGGAGAGTGTAGCCCTCACTGTCTGTGCCTTTCTGTTGGGAACAATCTCGCCGAGTGGGAAGTACACGCCCAGCTTGTGGTCGTAGGTGGTTGACTTGTCGAGGATGGAGTCAAACAATGTCCAGTCAGCATGTGGCTTGCCATACTTCTCATTCAACACGTCTCTGACCTTCTCACGTGCGAGAGAGCCGTTGCAGTAGCAGATCATGCCCATGTATGCGTCCGGGATCGTTGGGTGGATGAAGAGGTGGTAGTTCGAGGATGGGGCGTACGTCTTGGTGACGAGAAGCACAGTGGTGGATGTTCCCAAAGAGATCAACAGCTCGTCCTGGTTAAGTGGGAGAGATAGGATAGTGGCCAAGTTGTCACCTGTAAAGGAGTAGACCTTGCAGTCTGGAGAGAAGCCATACTTCGAGACCAAGTAGGAAGAGACGGAGCCAATGTTCTGGTAGCCAACAGGTGTGACCTGTCCAAGCTTCTTCTTGAGGGCACTGACAGCCTTAGCACGCTCCTCTGGCGAAGTCACACCATCCTTCTCATGAGAAAGAGAACACACGGCGAGAAGCTCCTCGGACCACTGCTTGTTTGGGATGTCGTAGAGGTTCATACCACAGGCATCAGCCTCTTCCAAGTCTGCCACTTTCCCCACGAACAACGAGGCGAGGAAGCTCGAGACAAGGGCAATTCTGTCTGTATTAGCATACTCCTCAGGATGGTCTTTGGCGATTTTTCTGATCTGAGGGCCCGTGAATCTGTAGTGTGCTCTGGAGCCGGTGATGCGAGCAAGCTCCTCTTTGCCACCGACATACTCCTCGAACACCTTGATCTCAGCGCCGGTGGAGTGGTCCTGCCAGTTCGGAGCTGTTTGGAGAGAGAAGCAGTCTTCGGTGAGCTGCTCCTTGAAAGACTGTGATGCCTCAGCGTTGGAGAAAGCCTCGTGGATCTTGGAGGAGAGATAGACTGAGCCATGTTGCTGGCACGAGCCCGAGATACCCTTGACGGAGGCAAAGTCGAAGCTGGCGTCCTTCTTCATCTGGCCCAGGATGATGTCCAGAGCCTCGAGCCACATCACCACGGGAGCCACCACTGAGCCCGTTTCTGCATCTGTGAAGACTCCCTTTGTGGTTTTGTACTGGGGAAGGTCCTTCTCAAACTCGATGGTGTAGGCGTGTGTAACCTCCAGCAACTCGTTGGTCACGAGAAGCTTGATCTGCTGAGTCGAGAGGTCCAGGCCGAGATATGACATTGCTGATTGGTAGATTCTGAAGACTGAAAGTGAAGGGAAACAGCAGTGTTGGCTGCTTAAGTACAAAACTTTACAGAATGGGGGTCTCCGGGGCAAAACATCGAGAGCTCGCGAGAATCTCCGCGAGTGTGGAGTTAGCGAAGGATCCCGTGATTTGAAGCTTTGAGGGTCTGTTTCTACTGGGTGGTAACTACTCAGAGACAGTGGTAAAGCAATGCAAATGGTGGGGAATTCATTAGTCTCATACAACAGCAACAGGCGAGTCTCTCTTCTCTCTCTTCACTCCAAGTTCTCCAGGGTTGTCGTCTCGAACACGGGCACCTCAGGCTTGATCCAGTTGAGCGCAGGGGCCCTGTTGTACTGTGGCCAAGGAGGGGCCACAAGAAGAAGAGTCAGCACAATCGAACCTCCAAATACCACCAGCAGATTGAAGATGTTTTGTGTGAAGAAGCCAATCAAACAAGAGAGAATAGCTCCCGCAATGAGAAGACGCGTTGAGAAGGTGTGTGTCCACTTCTGCGACGGATAGTCGATTGGACCCTCCAAAAAGCCCTTGATGGTGTCAAGAA
This sequence comes from Petasospora xylosilytica, assembly GCA_003708285.2. NCBI lineage: Eukaryota > Fungi > Ascomycota > Saccharomycetes > Phaffomycetales > Wickerhamomycetaceae > Petasospora > Petasospora xylosilytica. The sequence continues at coordinate 172,810 of PPNT02000012.1, read as the reverse complement.
TGTTGGACATTGTTTTAGATCGTAGTGATATTCGGCTGCACTGGTTGATTAATGTGTTGTTTCGATAACGGAGCATCTTGACGCGGTTTGTTGACAGCGTGGTTTCTCTTTGAAGAGCTGTGATTACGTAATGGTTATGAGAACGATTACATAATCACAAAGGCTACGGATACAATTGGTCTCTTTTAAACATAAAGTTAGGTCCAGCTAACTTCTGTGTACGTTCATAAATCATCTCCATACATATCCTCCTCCTCATCCATCCCTTCATCATCATCAAATGCATCGTGCTCGAACTGATCGCTGTCCAAGTCATCTCTGTACTCATCATGTGCAATCTCCTCAACGAGCTGTTCCTCTTCCACCTTTTCCTCCTCTTCCTCTTCGGTTTCCACGGCCTCTTCCTCTTCTTCTTCATCAACAGGGAGTTCAATCTTCACTGCTTTGGTGTCCACATCTTCAAACGGCTTCGCGCTCTCTACTGGCTCTCCACACTTGAGGCATCTCCACATATCACCCATCACCTTGGCCTGCTCAAGCTTGGTGACAATGCAGACATAGCAGTACTTTGCTCCGCACCCACACGATGTAGCATACGGTGTTGTGGTTCTCTGCTTGTGTCCTGACTCGAGACAGATACCACACTCACGTTCTTTCAAGTGCTTGAACTCCAACTGGTCCTGAACTTTGGATGGCTTCTGTAACAGTCTTGAAAAGACAGCATTCATTCCAGAGTTCTTGAACATTGGAAGGATGAAGATGATGAACTCCAAGAAAGTGTTCCATACCAATTGTCTGTTTTGGAACTCGTATGACACGTTCCCCTTGTTTGCCCTGGCGAGCTCAATGGAGTTGACAGAGATCTTCACCCTCAGCAATCGTAGTGCCAGAGACGGATAGTCGCCCTTCACGAGAAACACGAGGAAATTGAGAAACTCAGACACTTTGATCACCTTCTCACCAACTTTCCACACGCGTCTCCACGCCTCGCCCTGGTCATCGTCATACACTGCGCCAGATACCTTCTCATTGAGGTATCCACTGAGCACGACCCAGGAGAAGAACGCGGCCTTCTTGGCCTTCTGGAGGTCCTCGTACTTCAGATTCATGAGGAACATGCCGTAACTCTGGTTCTTGTCCCATAGCGTCAGCTTGTAAAGCACGAGCCGGAGTAGCAATGAGAGTTCGGCCTTGTGCTCGGAGGAGGTGGCATTGACGAGCTTCTCCAGGAGCGTTGAGATAAGCTCGTTATCCAGAAGAAAGGCATCGAGTTGGGTGACTCTCGGTGTTGAAATGATCATCTTTTGGGTTCGTTTTCAGGGAGTTTTGTATGGAGAAGAAGGCATAATTGGGAGGATTCTGAAGAGCGGGGAGAAGGCCAATTTCTTCGGCAAGTTCGCGGCCTCGGATTATTTCCGCTTTTGGACGTTTCTTCATTTTGCGAGCGAGAACGAATATTCAAACATCAACACTTTTAACGCCTCCTTGACAGCTTCAACAAGAGCAAATTCGCATTAAAAACACCAGAGACACACAGGCCGATGAGCGATAACATCGCATCGGTGGAGGCTCTCCACAAGGCCCCGAATAAGGCGCACTGGCTACTCAATTGGCACACTCAGCTCCACGCGTACATTGCCCGTGATCCCAGCATCGACATTGCCAGCATTCTCCAGCAGATCGAGCAGCAGATCGACTACTTCCACGATGACAGAAACAAGGATTCCCTGGAGTGTCTGACACAGCCCGTTTTGGCCGCGTTTGGCAAGAACTACGCGGCACTGCTCACGAGGTCTCGCTCAGGCCTCTTCGACACGGCAAACAGACACGTTGCGACCTTCTCTGACACCAAGAAGCCTCTGCAGGTCCGGGCCATGAGCTGTGTGGTCCTCACGTCTCTGTACATGTCATTTGGCCGTGAGATTGTCTCGTTCATCCCAGCTCTTCTCTCCACGTTGACCAAGGCACTCAAGAAGGAAAAGAACACGCTACAACTCGCACAGTTATGGTATGCTCTACTCCGCAATGGTGGTCGTGAGGAGCTTAACGATTCCACAGTGTCAAAGTTGCACAAGCTTCTCAAGTCCACTGAAAACATCGAGGCCTCGGCAGTCCTTCACGCATCTCTATCAGCAACTATGAGCTACAAGCCTCTCGACATCTCAACCTTCAAGACATCACATCAAAGCATCATTCACGCAGGACTTCGATCACACAAGAAGATCAGAGTTGCAACTGCCAAAGCTGTCGCTGAATCCTGCATCAATCTGCATTGGGACACCAATACTTCTCTGGAGCTCTTCAAAGACCTGTATCTCGACTGCAATGTTCGTGAAGAGCAGATTGGTGTTCTCGAGTCCATGATCCATTTCACATATCTCAGCATTGTCCACGACGACGAATTCGTTACGACTCATATTGATGTGATTGCCTCTTCTCTCCTGGATATCTATGCACACGAAAGATACCACGCATTCTCGCTCAACAGAAAGTACCGCACTGTCAACCACCTGCTCTACTTCTTCCGCATCGCCTTGTCACTCGTTGGTGAGTCCAGTCAGGCAAACATCCTTGAGCACTCAATTATGCCACTGATTGATAAGGAACAGGATCCATGGAAACTCATAACACTTCTGAAGCTTGCTGGATTGATTGTCTCAAACTCATCTGGAATCTCAGATACACGTGTCGAGAAGTATCGTATCACCTTGTGGAAGCTTTGTCTTGCGGCAAACTACGAGCTCCAGGCCAATGCGATTCTCGTTCTGAAAGAGGTGGCACACAGATGTCCATCCGTTCTCAAAGAGATTCTTGAGACTTCTCACAATGAACTCGTCAACAACGGGAAACAGCAGGCTTCTGACAAGATTGCAATCAAGTCTCATGGTCTTGCACTCATCATTGCCAACTTGGTGTCTTTGGCCGACAGAGACTATGTTCCAGAGATGATCATCCGTGATATTTGGACCTCATGCATTGCACAGATCAAGGAGAACGCGACTGTCACGGAACAGAACAAGAATCACCTTAAAGTCTCATGGATTGCTCTTACGGGAGTCTTCTCTTACAAGGACACTTCGTTTGTTGAATCACTCACAGATGAGCTTATGACTACTTGGGACACTCTTGACTTCACATCGTCCATCTCAGCAATTCCAGCAGGCACTCTTGATGTCATCGGTCATGCTCTTACTGCATTGCTTTCCTTCTTGCTCAACACTCCAACCAAACCATCCGTTGCCAAGTTCTTCGTCGACTCATTGAACCAGTTGAGAACGCTTTCAAGTGCCGTGAAATTGAGACCAGAGATCTTGCCACTGGCAGAGATGATCCGCAAGAGATGCTATCAGATCTACTTGGTCTGCATTGAGTTCGTCAAGTCGGAGAGCAGTTCCGTGATGATCCAGACCGTTGGAAACTTCTCAGATTTGCCGAACTATGAGTCCCTTGTCAAGAACGAGTTGATCACTCCATGGACTAAGGATGATGGATTCAGCAACGGTTTGACTTCAAAGTATGCTGGTTACAGAACTGATGAGTTGCTGATCAAGTTTGATGACGTTGTCTATGAGCAAACGCAGAATGAGTACAGCATTGATACAGAAACTCTTCCTGTTGGTTCTATTGCTCTCGGTGGGATCAAGAGTTGGATTAACAATTGTACTTGGATTGATGATCTTGAGACCACGTTACTCTCTCCCGTATCTTCTGCTCTTGAACATGACTTGTTCCAGCCTGTTCTTGGATCCTACTGTTTGAAGAGCACATACTCGCCACCTTCGAAGACAAGCATTGTCGACACTTCAATGGAGATTTTCATCAAGTCATTCTCTTCGTTGTCAACAAAAGTTCAATTGTCACTTCTTGAAACTCTTCGCACACATCTTCTCTCAAAGTCTTCGAATGAGTCCACCAAAATGGCACAAACCATTAACGCATCCATTGTTCTTCACGGAGTCCTCACGGTTGCACTGAAGGAGAACGCACAATTTGACTTGCAAGTTGGGTCCATTCTTCTTGAGACCATTCGTTTGCTCTACACCACATACCCATCGCCTCACTTGCTCGTCATCAACTCTGAGGCAATTGGTCTTCTCATCTCTCGTTGTGCACTCAAGGAGCAGATCCCAATCTTCATCAAGAAGATCGTCGACGACCAATCATCCACATCTCGTGCATTCAACGCTTTGGTCTTGAGTTACATCTATCACTACAACTCCTCTCACTTCAGCGAGATCATGCCAGTGCTCATTGAGTTGTCAAAGGATCCACATCCAACTGTTCATGCATGGACCATGGACTCTTTGGCCACAATCATTGACAAGCATGTTGCTATGAGTACTGCTACAGCTGTGCAGGTTCTTCACATCATTGAATTCTGCTATCTTGATAACAGATTTGGCAAGTTTTCATCACCAGAGTACTCAAATCTCAACGTTGACGCTGATTCCAATGCTGTTCTCGCCAAAGTTCTCAGAAGTGTTGTCACGAGTCTTGGACCTGGTGTCAAAGATCTCGACAGCAACTCCAAGGAGATCATTCAGTCCATGATTTCTGCACTTCTTTGGTATGACAACAATGCCAATTCGAGATTGGACATTGTCAAGCTGGCACAGGAGTTGACTGTCTATGACCAGGATACAATTGACAGAAGCAAGGTCGTCACAGTACTCAAGTACTTCATTCAGAGAAACATTGGTCAGTCCATTGGATCTGAGATCTTCTTGAACGTGTATGAGGATACAAACGAAGTGTTCCCAATGACCACGAGCACCAAGTTATTGAACTTGTCTCTGGACTTCTTGACACAACTTGTGAAGACGAGCGAGGACAAGAGCTTCATCACTGAGATTGAGCCACTGGTATGGTTGTCTCTGGAAAAGGATCCAGAGTCTGAGATCTTGATCAACATGGTTTCTCAATGGCTTGATTCCACTTATGACTTGGGTTGGTTTGTCAAGTTACAGAAGCTCTTCAATGCTTCGAAGCAACAACTGAATTACACCATTGTTAAGGAGAACAAACGCATCTTGGAGAAGTACACCCACAAGAAGGTCAAGGTTGATGTGAAAGATGAAGAAGCACAATCTATCACCAACAAGAACGAGGAGGAGATGAAGGGTGAGTCCGTGAGTTGGAAGTTCAAGGCCAGTGTTCTTGGATTTGTCAGGCAACTTCTGTCATACACGCACAGGGACTCCAAGCTGTACGATCAATTGTCATCCAGGGTATCCGAACTGATCAAGATCTCATTTGCCGCATCCACTTCTTCTGCAGAGAACTTACGCCTATTGGGCATCAGACTCCTCGGAGATATCATCACCATCTATGCACCAGCCAAGGACCCAATCTATCCAACAATGTCCCTCTTGGAACAGCAGCAGGCTCAGATTACATCAGCTCTTGTTCCCGCATTCCAGCATGACTCTTCTCCACTGCTTGTCGCCGAGGCTATCAAAGTGGTTGCCATGTTTGTTGGATCTGGTGTTGTCAGTGTCTCCAAGCTTGGCCGTACCGCAAAGATTCTCACTGGTGCATTGGAGGACTTGACTACCGATGAAGATGAGTTCAGAGTCAGTGAAGTCTTGATCACAAGTGACATCGGTCAGAGAAGAGTAAGATTGGCCATCTTGAATGCATGGGCTGAACTGAAGTCTCTTAATGATGGACAGAATGAAGAGTTGGACAAGCTTGTCAATGAACACTTGGATCTCTTGTTGCCGCTGTGGATCAGTACATTGAAGGAGTTTGCATTGATCAAGCATGGTTCTTCTAAGGATGATGTGTTCTACAACGATTGCTGGATCAACTTTGTTGATGTCATTGGTTGTATCACAGAACAGGACATTTCACGAATCGAGGCCTTGCTCCAAAATGATTCTCTTGGCTTCTACTACATGCTCTACTCCCACTGCATATTCTCTTTGCTGAAACAGGATATTTACAGATTGAAGATCCTTCGTGTCTTCTTCAAGATTCTCGGATTCAAGGAGCTTGTCAAGCTGGTCTACTACGATGATATCTTCCATGAGAGTATGGAGGTCTTGGAGCGTCTGGTTGTGACTGGTGAGATCGAGGAGAAGATTGTGTTGCTGGACATTACAGAGAGAATGTTCACCAACTACTTTGATATGAACTCTGAAGATGAGTTTGGACAAAACGCCGACAAGCTGTTCGAGATCTTGAGAGTGAACCTTCAATCTATCACCCAATTCATTCCAAAAGAAGGCGATCCAGCAAGGGACATCTCGCCAATTGAACTCCAGTTGATGAAGAAGGGGTTGAGCTCCATTACAAGAATGATTTCATACTTCCCAGACATGATCAAACAGGACTTGTTCGCCAGCATTCTGTCTATCATCTCCAGTGCCTATGCTTCTTCCATGTCACAACAGCTTGTTGTTCTTGTCCTCCCAACAGTCAAGGAGATCATTCAAGACTTGGTCTCCATGAATGATGTTGCTACATTGAACAACTTCTACCAGACGATCAAGCCACACTTGTCCACACCGTTTGTCGCCATCGCAACAACAAGTGTGTTGCTCTCCACTGCAACAACTCACCTCAAGGTCACCGACGAGGACATTGACATCATTGTGAGCAACCTTTTCAAGGGACTTGAAGACAACGAACATGCACAGCTTGCCACCCAGTCAATCAAGTCCATTGCAACCTCAGACACAGCTACGAGTGATGCATTGCTGCGCAAGATCGTGCCTGCTCTGGTGAATGCCTCGTTGAACCATGCCGATGCAAGATTGTACTTGGAGCTCCTGCTGTTGGTGATCAAGAACCACGCCACCGTTGCATTGTACACAGTGGCCATTCCTACTCTACTTGAGGTTTACACCCTCCACCCACAGCTTGGCGAGTATTTGCACAAGAGAATGATGTCTCTCATCACCATCAGTCCTGATTGCTTCAAAACTGTCTTGGGAAAGCTTGATGGTGAGCAGAGATCAGCTGTGGAGAAGCTGGTCAAGTACAATGATACAGTTGTTGAACCAGGGTTGAAGGGTGAGGAACACATCAAGCTTAAAACGTTTGAGTGAGATATAATCATGATGTTGACGTTGTAATGATTACAAAAACTAGAAATTAACGCTATGAAATGTAATTATTAAGTAGTGTACATGTATAAACGAGTCATGAAGAAAAAATGCAGATAGGTTATGCTTCGTGAAAGAGGACAAATCACTTGCTCATCTTGTCCAACTTGGCCTTGGTCTTCTCCAACTTTCTTCTCTTTGTTCTCAGCTCCTCCTGTCTGTCCTCCTTTTGCTGGTTCGAATACTTCATCTTCTTGTAGAGCTTCTTCTGCTTGTTACTCATCATGATCATGTTGAGCTCCTTCTGCTCCTCCTCCTCGGATTTGGCGGACTTTCTCTTCTTCTGCTTCTTGTCCTTGTCATCACCCAGCGTCTTCTTAGCGTCACTGTAGTTGATACCCTTGGCCTCCATCTCAAGCTCCTTCTGGGCAGCGAGCTCCTCATCCATCTCCTCATCTTCCTCCTCTTCCTCTCCAGCCTCTTCATCCTCAGCCTCGTCCTCAGAAACCTCTTCGCTCTCCTCTTCCTCCTCGCCCTGTGGAAGCTCCTCCTCTGGGTTGTAACCAGCAGCATCTCCCCATGGAGACAAATGTGGAGGAAGAGTCTCACCTGGCAAGTAGCCATTGACAGGACACAGAGTTCCCTTGTTCACAGAGTCAAAGACCCACTGTGGCTGGACATATGTTCTTCCTTGCACCTTTCCATTCACCTTTGGTCTATCAACAATCTGATGTGTAACCTTGTCAAGAGCGAGGTCTGAAACATCCTCACCGTTCATCTTGAGCTCATCAATGGTGATCTCGGAGATGACCTGACCACCACACGAGAGAATCAAGAACTCCAAAATGTCAAGTGGCACCTCACGGCCAATGAAGAAGACAAACTTATCAAACAAGTGGGCAACAGCAGAGTCGTAGTGTTGTGGCTGCTCGAGAAGATCACCAGTGTGCTTGTTGTTGTCTTCAAACTCATCGAGCTCAACTGTCTCAACGTTCTCCTGATTCTCCTCCTCATCAGCTTCTTGCGTCTGTTCTGGCTTGGCCTTCGAGTCAGCCTTCAAAGCAGCTTTCAAGAACTTGCTGTCGATCTCCTCACCCTCAGCATCAGCATCAACCTCAGAGACTGGGACCTCTGGCAACAGGCCCTGTGCAGGCTTGTTCGTCTCGAGGATGTATGCACTCAAACCTCCGACTCCCTTCAGCTTCTTCTGGTCAAGCTTTGGTGGATACACAAGACCGGCATCGGTGTAGAGTTTGTAAAGCACAAAGTGGAGCAACGTTGTGTAGAACTCGAGGAACGTGAGCATGATTCTGAAGTCGATGTCTGTTGGGATGTTCTGTGGGTACTTGAACGGCACCAACCATCTCACCTCGACTCCCTTGACGTTGGCCTCGTAGTAGACACCCTTGATAGACACAAACACTTTTCTCAAGGCTCTCTCGCGTGTAACATAGGCCAACCACTGGTTGCAGATTTCGTTGGCGTCCTTGGTGACACGGGCACTCACCTTGTCTGTGGCTGGCATGATGGCGAAGAGGAAGAGCATGTTCAAGGCATCGTCAATGTCCCTGATGGCGTCTGGAAACGTTGGGTAACGCTCCTTGATGACGTGGTCAAGCTTGTACTTTGGTCTGTTCTCCTCAAGTCTCTTAGCATCACCAACCTCACCTCTTCCAAGGGCCTTGTTCAGCTTCTTGGAGAAGGACTTGTGCTCTCTGAACTTGGCAAGGATAGGCTCATGAAGCAGGTACTGGATGTCCTTGGTGTAGTAGAAGGTTGCTGGAGCTGTGGAGCCCTTGTTGGCTTTCTTCTTGTTGCGGGGTTCTCTTGGATAGATACCCTTGAAGATGCAGAGTCTTCTGAAGTCGGCGAGCGAGACCTGGAGCTTCTTCACGGCCTGCGTTCTGGTGACGAAGTTCTTAGCGTTTCCCCTTGCTCCTCTCTTTTTGATCTTGGCCATCGTGAATCCGATTTAAGGTGGTTTCCAGTATAAGATCCCACTTAAAGAGAGAAGAGGCATCCCAAATTTTTTGAGATGAGCCTGGAAAATTTTTTGTTACGGGACACACCGCCGCTTTCCGTTTTCGCGCCTCTGATCAATTTGGCAGCTTCGTTGGCCTCCATCAACGCCGGAAAGCACAGTCAAAACAGGGAAAATGGCCGTTGATATTCCAAAGTAAGTGGTAATGGAAGTTTATATGAGGCTAACAGCTACTAATATCCAAACAGATCCGTCATCCAGAAGCTGGTCTTCTTCACAGGAGCCATGGTGCTCTTCCCACTCATCGCCTTCTTCTCCGCACAGTACTTGTTTAGTACGTAACACTGCTCCTATTTGCTAAACTCAGACACATACTAACATTAAGCAAGACCACAATGCCCTAATCTCTGGTGGTTTGGCTGCAGTCGTCGCCAACATCGTTCTTATCGGCTACATCGTTGCTGCCTTCACCGAGGAACTTCCTATGGAGCATTCTACAAAGGAGAGTGATGTCAAGCTTGACTAGTGCTTCACAAACATGTCAACTGCATCAATGGTTTCTACAACATCTGGGGACTTATGTGATTTGTGGTGCTGTATCAGGAATACATGCACACGTCAGTTTAATGAGAAGAAAATGAAAACGTGTTGACAAGCCTCGTCCCACGAGGGGGATTTCAACCAATGTACGCACATTTTGTCTAAAAGTTCGAGCTAGTCATCAAATCGTTCATTGGAATTCATACCATATTACTTCCTGAGGCCGATTCTCGAGTCCATAACGTTACGGTCTGGGATTTCCAGCTCAATCAACCCAGTCAGGTCTGTCTTCAAGTTGAGCAGCTCCTGGCCGGATTTCTGGAGACTCTCGACATCTGTAGTCTTCTCAACATTGATGAAACACTTGACAATGTAAGAGTTCTCATCGAGTTCCTTCCACTTTCCCTCTTCAGTCTTGATAAGAACTTGAAACATCTCGATGACGGCATTGCCGTAGTAGACCTTGGACCCCTTGACAAGATACTCTTTCTCAATGACATACCCAAGACTCTCCATGATGCCCTCAATAGTTTGGCCAGATTGTAGACTGATACAAGACTCCATGATGCTTTGGGTTGAAATCTTTCTCTTTCCAGCCGTAGGAACATCTGACGCATGTAGCACCCACTCCTTGTAATGTGATCGGTCAACCGCTTCCTCATCAAACGTTGTCTTCAGATGAAGCTTGTACTGGTCAAATTGTGCATTCTTCGAATTTGGTTCGTACTTCACGATAGTCTTTGGAGAGCTGAGGAGGGTGTATGTCGCGTATGGGACAACGGGAGCTCCTGCAAGTGTGCTCAATGCTGTTGAAACGAGGTCATGTTGGGTTTGGAGGATCTGACCAAACAAACTGAGCTGCTGGACCATTGTAGTCCTTTCGTTACCGTTGATTGCTCTCCAACGTGATGCAAAAGTTGGTTAACCAGTGCTTCGAGACAACTTCATGGAAAAGGAAGATGTCCGGATGTTTCCGCGAAATTTCGCGAAATTCCGCGATCTCGTTTGTTTGTTTACATTTTTGCCTGCCGCCAGCTTTCAACCACAAAACCCACCCATGGACGAGAACTCAAAGACCAAGAACTGGCGAAAGAACTAATTTGAATGAGGCGGCTAGTTTCCTTCTCTCTCCTGATATCTGGTCTTGCGAGCAGATGTGTCCACCAGCCGGGAACACTCTTGCCGCCCGGCATGGGGCATCGGTGCTGCTATGAGATTGTGCTTTGGCATTGACGGGTGGCCACCAAGAGGGAACACATGTGCTGCTGAGATTGTTTTACAATTAACCTCCACCAGGAATCTACTGAATGATGCTTATGAGCTGCAGATTGGTTCAGTGAAGGTTGGGACAAAGGCCTCGAGACGCGGACTTGGCCGCCGAGGATGATCATTGGTGGCACTAACACAAAGGATTTACAAACATCTACGGCAGGCTTCATTAACACTCCAGGCTCTACTAACATCACAAGACATATTAACCTTACAGACTGTACTAACTTTACAGGGTGTACTAACATGACAGAGTTTACTAACATTTCTAGAGGGGTTGAGAAGTTGGTAAACTGCTGGTAAACTGCTGGGTGTTGCGGGGTTCAGTAGATATGGCCACTGGGAGAAAACAGACTGAACTCCAATACGTTGCATGGGTCATGGGTACCAGTTGGAAAGTGGCACGCCACACCAAATCAAAATCGAGACATGGCCTCTCTTGTCAATGTCGATATTTTACAATGACATGTTGATGGCCACTGATACGGCTATCTTGATCCGATGTTTATGAGAAGAACGGTCATACAAAAAGAAAGGGAAATGAAAAACATCCCTCAAGGCTTCTTGGGGGACTGTTTCCTTTGGGAAAAGCTCTCAAAGGCCATTTCAACATTGAAAGATGATGCCAAGCATGGCGTTAACCTTCAAGGCGTTCTGGTTCCCGAAACGAGAGATGAAGTGTATTGATCTGTCTACGTAGAAGCAGCAAATAATTACTGTAGATAAATAACTCATAAACGTCGTAAATATGAAGCTGGTGAATAGCAAATCCCTTATGGCTCAACAATCTTCCATAGATCACTGTAGCTGAACTGTGGTCTACTCCTTCAAGTAATAATATCTCCATACAGAGTGGAACACAATAGCAGTAAGAACAGACGGAAAGACCACGGGTGAGCTCAAAAGCCACACTGGCCAGAAGAAGATCATAATACCCGATAAGAAGAAAACCTGGAGGTCAGTGAGCATCCCATTGATGTAGAGAGCCAAAGGAGGGAACCACATGCTAAGGAGCACACTTGCCAAGCAGCAGAAGACCGTCGAGCGCAGGATAGTGCTGTATAGCTTCGACCAAGACTCCAGATATCTGTTGATATGCCAATACAAGTTCTTGTCTGCGGTTGTTCTTCTGGCGGTGCTTGTCGTGGAGGGGTACTCTGTTGTCTCCAAGAACAAGGCGAGGAAGGCGTTACAGAGTTCAACCGGGGCCATGAGGATGTTGAATGTGATGTCAATGAAGAGTGCCTCAGCACTAATAAGCAGCTGGAAGGCCATGCTGATTGAGCGCCACTTTTGTGAGTTAGGTACTTGTCGATGAGGGGATGGGATGTGTCAAAACTTGAACGTGGGGCGTGGAGGATCTGCAGGCTTTGGGATTTGGGATAGAGTGTGTGATCCTTTAACGTGAGGACTGTAGGTGAATCGGACAAGGATCTGTGATGCTAGGAAATGAGAACGTGTGATAGAGGGAAGAAATAGAATTTGTCAAGGAGCAATAGCAAAAGAGGAGTACCCCGTTTTAACTCTGCCGAGGCACAGCTTGGGGCGTGCGCGTACAGGGACTTCAACATTTGCCTTGTAAGCTCTGACTCCCAGCAGCCAGCTCATCAATCGAAGAATTATCTGTGAAGAAGCATATTAGCTAACTGGAATCAGCACTTGTGTATGAACCCTCTTTAAGCTGGTTCAAGTGCTCTCTGACCACCTTGTGGCAGCAGCCACGCGGCTGTCAGCGTTTCCTGTTGTCATGGCAGCGGGCCGACCGCCGCCGCGAAAAAAAAAAACGCGACACGGCAGGGGAGCGAAATGTAAACAAAGGCAAAGCCCAAACAAGTCCCAGACTCGTGAGCTATACCGCAGCTTCAAAGAATCTTGAATACCCCTGAGACGCTCGAAAAGGTTTAACGTCTCTTTTTCGACAAGCATACGGCTACATTTTCCACTTTCCACTACACAAGAGAGTTGCCGCCGGCTTCAAACATACCCCCTTTGAGACGATCTGTCACTTTGAGAACACCTTCAGTTTGACACCATCCACACAACTAGAACTGCACCTGAAATGGACTATTCTCCCTCACCATCACGTGTCAAGTCTCAATACGCGTTCTTGGACAACTCGATTGAGGTTGGGCGTGGTGAGAAGCCATTCAAGAGCTCTCCGTTGAAGAACGTGTCCCACACAGCCAATAACGGCGAAGGAAGCCTCCAAGATATGCAGCGGAAGTTCTACAACAAATACACTGATTTGAAGCCACAAGATTTTAACTCCTTGAAACCATCAAAGAGTGCATCCAACAGCGACAACAATGACACGACGGACCGCCTTTTCAAGACTCTGGGAACCAAGGTCCCTGTTGATGATGATGTCAAGATCAGTTCCAACATGGTTGAGAAGATTATCAGAGAGAACGAGCGACTCAAGCATGACAAGGATTTGATTCAGAGCTATGCCAAGGGGTTGAAGGATAAGTTGGTCAAGTACAAGCAGATGAACGAGAACATGACGAAGGAGTTGAGCCAAGCACATGAGGATACCAAGGCTGCTGAAATGAAGGCTGATTCATGGAGGGCCAAGTATGAGAAGTTGAAGAAGAACTCTGAAAATGTGGGAAAGGGTGATTCTGCATCTTATGAACCAGAAAGTCCACAATTCAACTTCAATGCCAACAACACGCGAGACATCTTCGGTGATCTTGCAGCAGACATCAGTTCTCCATTGTTCAAGGCGGCACCAAAGCAGACCAAATTGACGGAGAAGGATGTCAAGGACACTGATAGCAGAATCAAATTCTTGGAGAGTGTGATTGCAACCAATGGCGAGCAACTCTGCTCAATGCAGAAAGAGGTTGAGTTCTTGAAGAAGCTGATGGATCAGACAGAGAAGTCAAAGCCCACCCCAAAGGAGGCATCCACAGAAGGTGGAGAATCTTCCTCCACAGGAGAATCTACAGAAAAGGCCCATGAGACCATTGTGGCTAGTCAACAGGAGCCAACAGTCATGGGAGAAGATGAGTGGGTCATGAAGGAATCCTTTGAACTCGGTCAGTTACGGACAGAGGTACTTCAGCTGCAGAAGAAGTTGGCTATGAGAGAGGATAACATGAGAAAGAAGAGTGAGTTGAAGAGGGAACTCCTGGAGTTGAGTATCCAATTGGAGCGTGCTGACGAAGCTCCAAAGAAGACCAAACCTACAACGTCTCAAAAATCTACACAAGAACATACACACGATGAGAAGAACGCTGAGAAGCATGACATTGTCTGTGAAAGATGCCGTGAGAGTAAGAAGGAAATGTCTTCGAAGCCTACAAACTCCCCACGCTCCCCAGTCGCTAATGTGTCAAGACCAGAACGCCAAGAGGAGAAGGAGCCTCCGCACTTCCACATTGATGGTGTCAAGTGGTACTGATAAGGGTTCTGAGGAACAGATACATGGGCTTCAGGCGTCGTGAGCAGGTTTCTCTCTATGCCCATTGTATAATGATTTGATTAAACAAGTGATGACTAGTGTCAAGGTTTCCATTTGTCGTTTAGTTCGAGAGGGATGATCTGTGGTCTCCGCGATCCGCCAATGATCAGAAGAAGTACCACAATGGCGGTACGAAACAGCGGCGAGAAGCAGGAGATTTTAACACATTCAGGCCCAAAAGAATAAACAAAGTGGCACCAGCTAACAGCCGCAGTTCTAAAGAAAACACAACTTGATCAGGCCATAAAACAGCTGCTCAGAAGCTCGTTCAACACCAAAATTCGCGACGTTCTACAGCCTTTCGTCGTTTAACTCGTAGCTCGTTTAGTTCGCGGCCTCCTTTTTTTTGTTGTGAGAAGCCAAATTCTCCTTCACAAACATCGTCTTCAACACCAACTTCTGCCCCCTCAAAACACGCCCGAAGCAGCTCAAAAGATGGCTACAGCCCTCCAGTTTCTGAGACAGAACGTGACCTCGTTCGAGGCGCCGGTGCTCGTGTCTCTCCAGCAGTCCGCTGTTCTCGGCATGGTCAAGGACGCTATCTCCTCCATCTCCTGGTGGAAGGTTATCTTCACTCTTTTGGCCCTGGGCCTCGTCTACGACCAGGTCGCCTACCAGATCTACAAGGGCAATATTGCCGGTCCGAAGTACAAGGTCTGGCCCATCATTGGTCCGTTCATGGAGTCGCTCGACCCGAAGTTCGAGGAGTACAAGGCCAAGTGGGCTTCCGGTCCGCTCTCTTGTGTCTCGGTCTTCCACAAGTTCGTCGTCATTGCCAGTGAGAGAGATCTCACCAGAAAGATTCTCCAGTCCCCGGCTTACGTCAAGCCATGTGTCGTTGACGTTGCCGTCAAGATTCTTAGACCAACAAACTGGGTCTTCCTCGACGGAAAGGCTCATGTCGACTACAGAAAGGGCCTCAACGGTCTCTTCACCAGACAGGCTCTCGCTGAATACGTCCCAGGCCTCGAGACCGTGATGGACGAGTACCTTGAGCACTTCAGAAACATCTCCAAGGATGGCCCAGTCGTTTTCTTCCCAGAGATGAGAGAGATTATGTGCGCCTTGTCCCTTCATGCCTTCTGTGGTGACTACATCTCCAAGGAGCAGATCAAGAGAATTGCCGACGACTACTACCTCGTGACCTCTGCTTTGGAGCTTGTCAACTTCCCAATCATCCTCCCATACACCAAGACCTGGTACGGTAAGAAGACCGCCGACATGGTGATGAACATCTTTGCCGACTGCGCCGCGGAGGCCAAGAAGCACATCAGAGCCGGTGGTGAGACCACTTGTGTTCTTGACTCTTGGGTCAAGGTTATGGAGGACGCCAAGAAGGAGAGTGAGGCCAACCCAGAGAAGAGACTGTCTGTCCGTGAGTTCTCCAACAAGGAGATTTCCGAAGCCATCTTCACTTTCTTGTTCGCTTCCCAGGATGCCTCTTCTTCTTTGGCTTGTTGGTTGTTCCAGATCGTTGCAGACCGTCCAGACGTTGCTGCTAAGGTCAGAGAGGAGCAATTGGCTGTCCGTGGCGGTGACCCTAACGTCCCACTGACCATGGACCTCATTGACAGGATGGTGTACACAAACATGGTTGTCAAGGAGTGTTTGCGTTACAGACCACCAGTTCTCATGATTCCATACGTTGTCAAGAAGTCTTTCCCAGTCAACGATGGCTACTCTGCTCCAAAGGGCTCCATGTTGATTCCAACCGTTTACCCAGCTCTTCACGACCCAGAAGCGTACGAGAACCCAGACGAGTTTATCCCAGAGCGTTGGGTTGAAGGCTCCAAGGCCAACGAGGCCAAGAAGAACTGGTTGGTCTTTGGTACTGGTCCACACGTCTGCTTGGGTCAGACCTACGTCTTCACCACATTTGTCGGCTTGCTTGGTAAGGCCCTCATGTTCAACGACTTGCACCACCAGGTGACCCCACTCTCTGAGGAGATCAAGGTGTTCGCTACCATCTTCCCTAAGGATGATCTCATTCTCCAGTTCAAGAAGAGAGACCCATTTGCACCAACTGAGATTCCATCCGAGGCTTAAGGTCTCCACACTGTCCTCTCCTTCAACCTCCAACACCAACAACAACATACATACGATTATCAACGACATTACACCACAGTTTGTACTCCCCACTTGAGCAGCCTTCATCCAGGAAGGGATAATCCTCAACAAGAACACCACTTTTGTACCAATACTTTCTTTCTTTATGCCATCTTACACACACTACATTGATCCTTCTGCTGGGGTGTTGCCTTTATTTATTTGAAGGCCACTTTCTTCCTGATTGTGGTTTCTGAGTGTCTCCCTTGCCACTGGATACGCAACAGAGATGCGATACACGCTTTCCATTAGTTACTTGCTACGTGTAGAACCGTGTATAATGCTAGAATCGTACATCATTAGACCTCTATATCAGATTATCACAGCTTCAATGCAGTGGCGCCCTGCTGCACCTTGTCCTTCTTGACATTACCAGCAACATCTCTCTTGGTACCCTTACTGTCAATAACAGTGACATTCTTGGCCTTGGACAATGTATCCATGACCTCCTGCTTCTTGGACTTCTTGGCCTTTGTAGCCTCTCTCTCGTAAGCATCTCTGGCTCTCTTTCTCTTGTTGGCTCTTCTCATTCTCTGCTTGTCCTCTCTTGAGAGCTCGTCTCTCGAGAACACAGTACCAGACTTGAGCTGAATCTCATCAGCATCACGAGAGTTGGTTGCCTTGTAAATCTCCTGAGGAGCAAGGGCAGAAGTAGCGGACTGTGTCAATGGCTGAGCATCCTCCATGGTGATAGTTGGTGCATTCGACTTGATATCAACAGCCTTCTGAGCTGGTCTTGGAATGAAGTGGGCAGAGCTGAGAGCATCAAGCTTGAATGATAACGTCTTGAACATCTCCTTGATCTCATCGTGGGCCTTTGTGAGTTCCTCAGAAACCTCAACCTCAGTAGCAGCACCATCATCAGCATACTCCTCAGCAAGAGACTTGGAGGACTTCTGTTCACTCACCTCCATGAAAGCAGACTTCTTGAATTGTGTCACATCGGTCAACACTCTTCTCGGCAGATCGTCAAAGTTTCCTTCTTTGATTCTTCTTCTGATCATCTCTTCAAGGGACTCTGTGACTTCTTGTGTGATGACAGGAACTGGCTTTGCTGTACGCTCAAACTCCAAATCCTCCTCCAAAAGAGCATCCTGTGGTCTGTCCTTAGCCTTGGCCTCACCCTTCATGGCCCACTTCTTTTCAGCAATGGCCTCTTTCTCCAGCTGTGCAATTTGTTTCTGGATCTCCAGCTGTTGACGCTCAAAAGAAGACATGTTTCCTCTCTCACCACCAGGGGCAACTTCTTCCTCTGGCTGCTCTTCAACGGCATCGTCGTAGAAGTCCATCATGGCAGCCTTCATTCCCTCGTCGTAATCATCCTCATTCATCTCACTAGCCTTGAGCTTCTTCTCTTTCTTTTGCTTCTTTGACTTCTTCTGGTCGTCTTTCTTGTTCTTCGATGATCCAAAGAAGTCATCATAATAATCGAGCTCCTCGTCATCATCGTCTCCCAAGTCTCCAAAGTAGTCAATCTCCTCGTCATCATCATCATTTCCGTTGTTGTCTTCCTGCGCGAGAATCTGCTTGTTGAAGTCATCAATGGAGAAGAAGTCATCATTAAGACCAAATTTGTCTTTCTTTGTCACTGGAACTTGTCTTTCTTGTGGCTCGTCATCTTCCTCGTCACCCTGTTCCTCTCCCTCTTCGTCTTCTTCTTCCTCCTCCTCCTCATCTTCTTCGTAATCGTCTCGCAGGTCTCCTTCAAGATCAATATTATCAAGATCCTCAGATTCATCTCCACTCTGTGCAAGTGACTTGTCCTGTTCATCATCTTCACTCTGCTCCTCATCTTCATCCTGCTCATCGTCTTCTGAGAGCTCCTCTTCAGATCCATCTTGTGTTGTCTTGACGCCATTTGAGTCCTTCAGCTGTGGGATTTTTCCAAACATCAGATCATCAGTCACATTCTCGACGATCATCTTAGCCTGTGGCCAGACCTGTGAGGCATCCAATCCTTCAACGTGGATTTCATCAAGAACAGAGTTTCCCTTAGTGATTGGATCAAAGATGGACTTGACGAGCTCCAGGATTTCAGAGCTCTCCACTGTGCCCTCAAGGAGACACGTTGGGTCTTTATGAAGCTTTTCCACGATGCTGGACATGGTGGGTAGTGATATTTCTAACTGTATATGCTTGTTCCAAGATTGAAGAGAGTTTATTGTTAAAGCCCCGATGAGCCTGCGTAGAAAATTTTGAAAGCGCGAATTTTTGAACGTGGGCACGACCTGGTAGGGGACACACCATAATAGACTCCGGCTCACCAAAATTCTCCGCAATAATGGCCAAGGCACTGGTTATATTACTACAAAACAAGGTCAGACAATGTATGGATTAGAAATTGTGTGGCTCAGTAAATGATTGCAGCAGCTGTACCAACAATGGAGAAGATGGCACTGACAACAATCGTGATCCAACAGTTTCTTCTCTCTCTTGGAGTGATTGTGTCCTTGCAGATGTGCAAGTAGAATGCTGATGGCAAGATCAGACAGAGCAAGAAGCAAAGTCCTGCTCCCATGAATGCAATGATCTTGTCAAATGCAGGGAAGACGATGGCGATGATGACAAAGAGCGCATTGACAAAGACTCTGACAAGGACACGCAAGACTGATCTCCATGCGTAGCTGAATCCCTTGAACTCCGCAATATCATGTGTACCAAAGATCATGTCAAGAATAGAGATGATTGGTCTGGCATTAAGTGGTGTCTTGGACAATGGAACCGTGGCCATGAATGCACAGATGAGGAAGTATGTGGCAGTTGGGTATCCCTTGGTGAGCAAAACACTCTTTGTAATCTCATCCTTGACGAATCCACCAAACATGAGGAATCCAATAACCGCCATAGTCATGTCTGTAAGGAATGTGATAGAGTAGGTGACCTTCAGACAGTCTTGGAACTTGTGAGGATGTCTCATGTCCACTTTCAAGTTTGGGAAGATGGCGTGTCCACCAAATGGAGCCATGAGGATACCAATGGCAATGAATGCATCCGCAACAGTGTTTGGAAGCATGTTTGTGGAGGCGAACTCGATTAGAGAACCAGGTGTGGTTTGCTTCAGCAATCCCGAGAAGAAAATGACGAGAACAACACCAATGGTGCACGAGATACCTGCCAAACTGATGACACTGAGAACGTTGAGTGGGAGGAAAGATGGTGGTGTCAAGACCACAAATGCAATGAGTTTGAAATGATTGATTGAGATCTCCGGGTATAATGCGTTCAAGGAGTCTGCAAAGAGAACGATGAGTGAAACTCCTGAGGCAATGAGATCCAAAGAGAACAAGAATGAAATGAGAGCTCTTCCTCTTGGACCGAATGTGACATGTGCAAGATCCGAGTAGGTCATTAAGGTAGGATCAGTGTCCATACAACGAGACAACAGCTCTGCTGAGTGGAAAGTGAGGTATGCACAAAGTGTCAAGGCTGGAACACCAAAGAGCCAACCAGCATGACTGAGTCCGAGTGGAAGTGCAAGAAGTCCAATGCCAATGAGGACATTAACACTGTTGAAGACAGTCTGTGGAGCAGTGGATTGACCAGCAATGACGGTGACCACTTTGCCTCGAGCTTCGACCTTCTTGACAACGATGGATGCGGAGTCCTGGAACTCTGCAAAGTTTCCCGCAGGCTCAAGTGTCTGTGTAGCACCGTAGGAATATATGGATGGGGATCTAAGTGAGTGTGCAAAAGAGGTGTCATCAATCATATCTGAGTCGTTGTTGTCATCCACGATGGCGTTGTTGACACTATCACGACTTGGTCTTGGTCTCAAAAAGTCAAAGTCTCCACGGTAGTCACCGCGGTGGAGCACAGTGGACAGGCGCTGGCCGTGGATGGCTGGAGCCAGTGTGTCCTTGTCGAATATCTCATCATCGTCCCTGAAGTATGATCTGGAATGCTGTGTGAAGGGCTCGATGGTTTTGAAGGACTGTGCTCTGGAGTAGGAGGATGCGAATCTGCTCAACGAGTTGACCCCCCTGAAGGAGCCAATGGGGTTGTTGAGGATGGAGTCACGTCTGCCGAGAACCGAGTGAGGGGTACGCTCCACTGGGATGGAGATGAAGTTGCGCTGGGGCGACCCGGCGTTGGAGTGTTCTCCTGGGCTGGGCATAGTGCTTCGGGACTAAAGGGAGAGGGGCCAGAAGAAATGAGGGGAAGAGGAAGCGAGCGGGGCAGGGCTGAGAAGATGCTCAAATGGAAAAGAAACAAACTCAATCTCTTCGGTGCGGGAAGAGAGAGCAAATTCTGCCTTCAAGATCTCCAGAAGTGAGAGAGATATGCCCAATTTCGGGTGGCTGCTGCCTCGTGATAAGCGGAAAATGTAAACACACAAACATTTTCGCGAAAAATTGGTACGGGGCCACATCGTACTTTCGTGGAGGGCAATGTTTACTCTCTTTCACTACTGGTGGATGCTCTACAGTGGCTTTCTATTCGTACTTCCATGCAATTTTTAATAAATAAGCCCGCTATCCGCTATTCAATCAGCGTTTCTAGTTTTCGCGTCGTGAATGATCTTGTCCCAGTTCGACACGAAGACGGAGTAGATCTGCAGAGCACTGATGAAGAACAACCCAACGAGAATACCAATCCAGAGGCCCTTGAGACCCATGTTACAGTGGAAGGCCAGGTAGTAAGAGATTGGGATTCCAATGACGTAGAATGAGAAGAGTGTGATCATGCCTCCAATCTTTTGCAGACCCTGTCCTCTCATGCACCCAGCAGACACGGCGTTGACACAGTCAACGACAGCCATCACTCCAATCACAGGCAACGTGCCAAACACCTCCTCGATCACATCCTCATCATTAGTGAAGAAGTGTGTAATCTGATTGCGGTAGTAGAGGATGGCTGCACTGTTGAGGCATCCCACGAAGAATCCAATCGTGATAGAGGCACGGCAACACTTGACAGCGTTCTGCGGGAGAGAAGCACCGATGTAGTTGGCAACACGGGTTGCTGTGGCGATACTGACACTGAATGGGATTTGATATGCAAGAGAGCATATGGAACTGACAACACTTTGGGCTGCGAGCTGTGTGGTTCCGAGGTTTGAGGCACTGATGGTGATGATCTCAAACCCGAGAAACTCTGCTTCAACCATGATGACACCTGGCAGGGCAAGTTCAATCATCTTGGCCCAGTTCTCAAATGCCTGTCTGATCTTGAAGTTACCAGGCCAGCACTGGAGACACTCTCTGTTGAACATGACAAAGATTAGCAATCCAAGAGGCATGAGCCAATAGTTGAGCATGACAGCCAATGGGGCACCAGCGTATCCAAAGCCAAACTTCCAAACAAACAGGTAGTTCATTAATGCATTAAGTGGGGCGCATACCAGAAGAACGTAGGTACTGGCATGGAAGACGCCCTGACATTGGAGGAATCTCTTTCCGCACTCAAACAAGATGAATCCGGGCATTCCCACACTGACAATCTGTAGATACTTTGCGGCGATGTATATGAGGTCACTTTCTGGGACAAAGCATTTGAGTAGCGGTGCAGCGTACCAGACCCAGATGGCACCGATTGGGAGGAAGAAAGTGATGGCAAAGAGTGAACATCTGATGAATTGTAGACCGACAAGGTCAAATTTTCCAGCACCGTAGGCCTGTGAGCAAAGTGTATCCAGACAGGTTGTTAATCCCTGGATTGCGGCAAATCCAGTGATGTTGGCAGTCATGGAACCCAACGTTATGCCTGCAAGTTCTTGTTTTCCAATGTGACCAACGGAGAAGATGGACGCGAGAGAGAGGGAATACTGGAGGGTGAATGTGACCACTAATGGTGCTGATGATTGTGCCAATGCCTTCATCTCAAAGGGGAACGATGTCTTGATCTGTCCTTTGGCCACGGCCTCTTCCCATGTCTCGCTGATGAGATTCTCCTCGTCCGAGGGTGTTGTCGTTTCCGTAGGGAGCAGGTGGTTGTCCTTCAGCAGGTCCCGCTCCTCCTGTATCAGCTGCGAGTGGCTGGCCTTCATCGGCTGTGAGAAGGGGGAAGGTATTAGCGGAGTGCTCTCATTGGGAAGCATTGTTGTGGAGTGTGCTGAATCGAGTGGCGAATTATGTGGAGAGAACAAGTCCAGGTCGTCTGTGTCTCGTTGCTCGAGGAAGTCTGATGGCACGTAGAGACCGCCTTTGCCCTGGGAACCGTAGACGATGGAGGCTCTCCGAGATGCTGTCGTGTGCCTGAACTGGTGATCTTTGTAGGACATTGTTGGCCGTTGTTAAAAAGGAAACAAAGAACTGGAGTTTGGTTCTGGCCCTGGGGCTCCCTTGAAAAGTTTCTTTTGATAAGCTCTCTTTTTTTTTTTTTTTTAGAAAAAAAAAGTATGTGACAAACGCTCATGACTTGAAAGTTGAAAACAGCTCAAACGCTCAAACTGGTAGAAGAAGCTGTTCATATCCTCACCCTCTAAAGGAACAGTCTCAGTCACTACCATGACAAAAAGAACATAGAGTGTGGTCCCATACAAGGGCAAGAAGCTCAATCTCACTCACGTTCTTTTCAAGTCGCCTCGACAGTACTCATCACGCACGTGGATGTTGTCTCTATTCCTCCTTAAAGCAACAAAACAGAGCTCATTGGCTCAAGGGCTAACAATTGCTTCTTCAATTTCTTGGGATGCTCTTGGAAGAACGCTCTGGAATCCTCAAGTCCTTGCTGGTGGATCAACACTCCGCTGACCCCCGCAAGAAGGCCGTAGTTCTCGTGAACCCGGGCAATCTGATCTTGCTGAGAAGATGATTTATGCTTTCTAATGTGGACTGGGATGACCCTATTCCCAAGTAACTGATGGTCATGGCCATTAACGAACCAGGAGTGGATGATGACTTCGAAGAGGACGATAATAGTGTTCTTTCCAGAGGTCTCAGCTTTATCATGAAAGAGGTAAGGTCATATGAGGGTGTATCTGTCCCGGACCATTTCTCTTCTGGATTCGAATCGCCTAGGAGACATAAGCCATTACTTGCTCGTTGGTTGGCTGACATTAAGCTGAAGATCGCTGCTTTGGAGCTGAGAAGAGAGAAGCAAGAATGTTTGACTTCCGCTTTGGGTCATTTGTTTTCGCGGGATTTGTTTGGAATTTTCCTTTTTGGTTCTAGCCGCCCAAACTCATACTCTTCAACGTCACTTAGACATCCCCATTCCTCTCAAATAACACTGGAAACACAAAGACGATCACCTCCAGTGACATAATAATATCAGAATCTCATTATAGCCATGTCAACCTCCTTTTCGTGGGGTTTCACGCCCAAGATCGAGACTGCGGTGGACAAGCCACGGCACGAAGAGCCCACTTCACAGCATTCCTTCCAGCAACAGAGCTTCACACACCTCCAGCGGCCCAAGAGACGACGTGACGAGGAGTGTTCATCACCTACTCGCAGGCCAGCACCGCGGAAGGACCAGTTCCGTGTCCCGAAGGGCCCAAGCACGCCCACGCCCGCCCAGCATCATCACCAACAGCAGCAACAGAAGCGGTCTCGTGGGCTTGTGCGCCGCTTTGTGGGACAGCCTCTTCCTCCACAGAGAGTGCTGGAGTCATTGGACAAGACACAGCTGGAGAAGTTGATCCAATCGCTCTGTGTGGCCCACCCTGAGTTAGCCGCCGAGGTGTCTCGCTCAGCACCAAGACCAACAGTGGAGGCGGCCATTGAGATCTTGGAGAAGCACGTTGTCGCAGTGCAGGAGGCGATGCCGTACCGTGTGGATCCATCGAGCGAGTATGCTTTTCTGAGAGTGAAGCACTTGATTGAACAATTTCTCAGTGCGTTGAGCGACTACACATTGTCGTTCTTGCCACCAGAGGAGACCGTCCCATTGACAACGTTGGAGTTCTTGGACGCTGCGACAGGACTCTTGCACAAGTTGCCTCAGTTCGAGAAGAGTTCGAACAACTACTACAGGGATTTGGCGTATGAACAATTGGCGCAGACGTGGAGCTCGTGTATTCATGAGTTGGTGACCAATGCTCACTCGGGCGTGTTTGCCCTCGTCAATGACAACTGGGAGGCCAAGATCAACAGACACAACGAGATGTCCCGTGGGTTGTTGAAAGATGCCGTGGAGACATTTAAGGAGGAGATGAGATGGGCAACAGAAGAGAACGACAAACAGAAGAGTCCACTGAAGAACTTTGGAGCCAACAACAGCCCGTTCGGCCAAAAGAACAACGTCCTCGGGATGGACCGCACTTTATGAGAACACCCACCGCATCATTACGAATCTGTTTACGTTATAATTCAAGAGTTTATGAAAGTCGAATCATTTCCAGTAAGGAGAATGGAGTACTATGATGAATGCAATTATTTATTTACCCCGTTATTCATTTCTTCTTCTCAGTGCTCAGTGCGTAGCCCAGGCTCAATCACCAGTACCAGGCAACCAAGGCCACAGAGACCAGCCAACCAGTCTGGCCCATCATCATACAGCACTTGACGAGCCAGCCACCATCACAGACCTGGAGCACTGCAATCTCATGGAATCTCACTGCGTATATCTCGGTGAAGCTCTTGTGGCCATTGATGAACATCGCGCTGTCCCAGAATGCGTATGAGAAGTGGTATGCTTGTGCGGTGAAGAAGAGTAGCATCTCAGCGCGGATCAAGACTCGAGGAAGCCGGCGGTGATGGAAAGTGGGTGATGCAGTGATATCCTTGTCCAAGTTCGTTTGAAGGCGTTTGCTGTTCTGGTAAAGGATGACCCAGAGGATGAGCTCGAGGGGGAGGTTGAGTGCCGTGAGAAGCTGCTTGAGGAGGAGAACAAAGTAGAAGGATGCAGTGAAAGACTTTGGTGGAATGCAAGATGAGCTCAGTTTGAAGAGCAGATGATATGTGGTCATGTTTAGGAATGCCATGAGGATCTTCAACGCTGTTTGTGTGTTTGTGAAGGATGCAGCCTTGAAGAATTGGTAGATGCACATCATTACCATGGTGTTTCTGACATCCTTGTAGGACTCATCATCCATGATTCTCTTTCCCCATCTCCAGAATGCGAGTAGTGTGATACCCACACTCATAATGGCACAGAGGAGGGAGAACATACTCTTGGTCTCTGCATAGCCTCCTTCCGTGTCTCTGAACTTGATATTCAATTGCGAGTCTCCAGTGTAGAAAGAGCACCACACGCCTGTATCCTTGACTCTGAATACTTGACTCTCTTCCAAATAGGTATTGACAAACTCTGAATCACACTCGTTGGGCTCAGTGAAGATGAAGGTGCCGGGGATGGAGCACTCCTGTTTCCGCACGAGCTCATTGGTGCACACGTCGAAGCGCTCGTTCTGCCGTAGAGTCACGACGAGTGGGAGGAATGGACCAACAGGTGAGAGTGAAAGTAGATCAACGGGTATTGTAGTGTATAATGAGTCTGTGGAGTGGAAGAAGAGAAGAGGATGCGGTGTTTCAGGGCGCCCCGAGAACTCCACCAAGGTGCCCTCACTGAGCGGGTAGCACTCATGATAAATTCGATCAGCCAAGACTGAGGGAGCCAGAAGAAGCGGCAGTATTGGAAGCACCTTCATCTCCTGAGCTTTATGAGTTGAAAGACGATTTGGCTGCGTTGATTGGCCGGTTGTCCACTGTTGTAGTTGCAAGCTGTCAAAAACAGTCGTGTGACCCCGCCGGCTGCCGGCTAAATGCTAAATTGTTGGTATGAGCCACAACCACGAACTTGCCTAACAATAGCATTGAGTACTGGTAACAAGGTAATATTGATCAGAAACTTGTAGGAGAAGGTCTTCTATTATCCATACTATCGCATTTTAAAAAACTTGATTAATAAGGGGGAAAATGCCACTTATTCAGTGTATTCGAGCTCAGAGATGTTCTCCACAGGCTTTGGAACTTCACCAACCTGGTCCTTACACAGCTCCATGTCCTTAACAAAGTCGGCCTTCACCTTGGCCAGAAGCTCGGGACTCTTGAATAGCTCCAGGCCAATGAATGCCAGCGACATGGCAGTGTCAAGTGCACGGTAATGGTTCTCCTTCAAGCCAGCAGCTACGGCAAAGTCCTTCGTGTGAGGACCACTTCCCTTGGAGCCTGCAATGTAGAACATTGGGTGAATGGAAGGGACAGTCCAAGAGACGTTTCCCTGGTCAGTGGATCCAGCTGCAACTCCTGCGGCTCTGTCCTGCTCGAGAGTCATCATCTCGTGGTTGAAAGTGGAGGACATGTGATCGAGGTATCTCAGGGCCATCGTGTCATTGGTGACATTGTTGTAGTAGCAAGCGTTCAAAGTGATCTTGTACTTGCATCCAGTAGCGAGTGCAGCTGCCTTGACACAGTTGAACACCTTCTCCTGCAACACTTTCATTCTTCCCAAGGTTGGAGCTCTGACGTTGAACTGGGCACATGAGTATCCTGTGATGATGTTTGGAGCTTGACCACCATCTGAAATGTTGAACTGAACAACATCAGTTGGAAGGAGTTGTTGTCTAAGCACAGAGACTGCGTTGTACATCACCACCATAGCATCCAAGGCGTTGATTCCCTGCCATGGCGAAGCAGCTGCGTGTGCCTCTCTTCCGAAGAACTCCATCTTCATCTTCTGTGTAGCGTTGGACGAGAAGTGAGCCGTTGTAGGGAAATTGAATGCGTGGGCCATGAGGGAGACATCGGTACCTTCCCATGCTCCAGCATCGACGAGCTTGCACTTACCACCACCGCCTTCCTCGGCTGGTGTGCCGTAAAGTCTGACTGTTCCTGGGATCGCAAACTTCTTCAGGGCAAGAGCTGTGGCAATGGCGGCAGTGACACCACAGAGTGTAATCAAGTTGTGTCCACAAGCGTGTCCGATGTTTGGGAGAGCATCGTACTCGGCGTTGTAGGAGATGACTGGTGTTGACGATGTTGGCTCGTTCTTGAACTCGCAGAGGAAGGCGGTCTCAATACCAAACGCAGACTTGGTGATCTCCCAGCCTTGCTTCTCCATGAAAGCTGCGATGGTGTCATGGGCGAAGAACTCCTTGTAGCCAGTCTCAGGATTGCACCAGATGGAGTGTTGGAGGTTGTAGAGGTCGTCGTCGAGTCTCTTGACTTCAGACTTAACGAAGTCGATCACTTCTGCGTCGAGAATGGACACCATTGTGGCTATAGGGAACGGAACAACAAGGCAAGGAGAATAATGGAGGATGGAGAAGTGTGAAGAGTCAAATTTGAATAAATGGCTGCCCATTCAACATCTCCGAGAGGACGCGGATAGGATGAAGATAGCGGGGCGGAAATTGGAATCGGCGCGGAGTAGACCGATTTCGGCATCAACTCCGATGCGAACCGATACCAAGTACTGCGTCATATAAGGAATCTCTTTCTCTTCGATCCATGATCATTTATTCACGTTCACTACAACGGGGTAAATAATAAATGTGTGTAGTAATATCAGAAAGACAAAATATAATAAAGTAACACAAGACTCAGCTGTTCTCCTGACAGACCGTCGGCTTTGCATCAACAAGACCAACTCCATCTTCAACTCCGACTTCACCTTCACCAACAAACTGAGACAACGAATTAAACTTCACAAGAGACAAAAGAGTGTAAAAAAAACAAACACATCAAAGGCAAAGATAAAAAAGTGACAAAAAACCGTAAAAGGGGCCAACAACAACCCATCTTACAACAAAACAACAATTCCCAACTCCCCTCAAACACACACCACCTTCTTCAGTATGTGTAGTTCTTGAACAGAGGACCAAAGTCCTTCATGAAGACCATCTCCTTGACAGTCGACATCTCATTCTTCAAATCAGAGTTCTCCTCGTTATCCGTCAAAAGCTTCCAGAGTGAATAACCTTCCTTGATGTTCTCAACCTTCTCAGCAATGGCACGGACCCTCTCCAGAACAGTAGCAGTGTACAACTTGTTCAAGTACGGAGTGTGTGTAAGATGGTTGTACTTGATGCTCAGTCCCTTGTTGAGGATGTCATAACTGACGTAGAAACTGGAGTTGCAGTCCTCAGTCTTGAGCCTTCTGTTGTTCATGTTGCTGTTGTTCCCACCTGGTGTGGTGATTGGGTGCTCGCCGCCTTGCATGGCATTCTTCTGGATGGTCTTCACATCCTGCTTGCACTTGTACAGCATCTTGATGGACTTTGGGAAAGGCTTTGCCGAAAAGTTCGAGCTGGACTTGGAGAAGCGGAAACCGGACTTGTCCATGATTCTGTACACAAAGTTCACGTTGAGTGCAGTCACGACATCAGCCAAGTTGTTCTCCTCCGAGTTCTGGACAAAGTCTGGGATCTCGTCGCCCATCTTCTTGATAAAGATGGCGTTACGGATGTCCTGTTCCTTGCCATGCTCAATACGTTCCAAATAAGCCCCAAAGTCGTCAAAGACGTTAGCCTTCTCCAACGGATCGTTGACACAGTTGCCACACAAGTTGTAGCGACCGTTGTCGTCAATGGAGCGCTCCACGCCACAGTACAAGCAGTATTGGATACCCTCTGGAGTGACTCCCTTGGAGCCGCCCTGATTATTCATCGTCCCCTGGCCTTCAGTGTTCAAATCTCCCTCAGTGTGTTGATTGTTGTTGTTATTGTTGTCAATGATGTTGTTGTTGGAGTGCTGAGCGTTGATTTGTTTAGAGTCAGATGGCTCGCCGGTGTGGACAGCAGCAGATGGGCTAACCTCTGACTTCAAAATGGGGGATTTCTTTAAACTCGCTTCGTCTCCGATGCCACTGCTCCCATGAGTATTGCTCGCAGTCTCAGCATCGTCGGTACCTTGCTTCAGCAGCGACTCGTCAATTGGGATCTCCTTCTGGTCGTCAATGGTACCCTGGACAGGCATCATTGGCTGGTGCTGGGAGGAGTTGACGTTCTCTCTGGACTGGTCGTACTGGTGGATCTGTGGAGGGCCCTGGGACGTGTGCTGCATGGCGGCGACAGCGGCATTGACAGCGGCTGAGAACTGCTGGTTATGGTGGAGATTCTGCATATCCATACCAACGTTCACCGCCTCGGCCAGACCCTGGAGATCAGACGATGGAAGCGAGTTGGTCACCTGGCGGGCCATCTGGATGATGTTCTGCTCGATCTCACGCGCCTTCTTTCTCTGAAGGTCCTCGGTGTCAATGTCCTCAATTGGGGTGCCGGTGATCTGTGCCTTCTTGATACGCTTCAACTTACGCTCAATCTCACGACATGGCTTGCACGTTCTGTAACGAGCAGTCTCCATTGGCTCGTCATCTGGTCTCTTCTTCTTGCAACGGCGGCACACGTTGTTGGCCTGCGGAGTGCCCACCATCTTGGCTTGTTGTTGTTTGTTTTGCCACCGAAGAAAGACGTGTGTGGTGCGTCGATTCTTGCTTGAAGCTCTGTAGGCAAAGGACTCTCTGGGCTTCCGGTGGAGGGGACTTGGAACTCAACAAGACACTGGTACTCGGTGCTTGTTTACCTTCGAAGTTCGCGGTCGCTGGCGCTCCTTTGGACTTGGGGAGGGTGGCTGAGAAGGGAAAAAGTCGAGGTGAGAATTCCGCGAAAAAATTGGCGCGACCTAATTCGCGGATTTCGCGAATCCTTGCTCTATTACGTAATCGCGTCACGTTTTTGTTACGCGCACGCTTTGAGTGGTGTCCCGCGCGCGATATGTGGGGAGTGGCGGGGTGTGTGTGTATGTTACCTCAATGTTACACTCTAGAGAGACCGTTTACCATACTGGAGAGACTTTGAGCAGCCTCAAAGCGCTCTTTTTGACAAATATTGCCTCCGTCCCACCATCCAATCACGTCGCGCTATTTGCGGCTCCGAAAATAGAAAACTTCGCGAAAAGAAGTCAAAACATCCGGATTGGGAAGTCGGGGCTCATGTGCTCATGTGGCTGGTGTGGTGGCGGTGTTGCGGTGCTGGGGAAAGATGTGTTGGCTGCACGTGATCTTGCACCAACCGACGAGCAAAACCAACCATTCGGGAGCTTTAAAAGGAGCTGTGTTTCCCAATGGAGTTCTCTGGCGTTGCACTGTCGGAGATGTCTCCAATTATCATCCAGAAATGCCCCTGACGCCACACGGAGGAGTCCTCAAGGACCTGATTGCACGCGATGCCCCAAAGGGGGATGAGCTCCTCAAAGAGTCAGCTTCCCTCAACAAGATCACTCTCAATGCTCGCCAGTTGTGTGACTTGGAGATGATCCTCAACGGTGGCTTCTCCCCACTTGATGGTTTCTTGAACGAGAAGGAGTATGACTCTGTCGTGGAGAAGATGAGACTCTCAAATGGACTCGTCTGGACCATGCCTATCGTGCTCGATGTCTCCACTGAGGTTGCTTCCGCTCATAAGAAGGGTGACCGTGTCTCCCTCATCGACGAGTACGGTTCCGTACTGGCAATCTTGACCGTCGAGAGCATCTACTCCCCAGACAAGAAGAGAGAGGCCGAGAAGGTCTTTGGAGGAGACCCAGAGCACCCAGCCATCAAGTATCTCTTTGAGCAGAGTGGTGAGGTGTACATCGGTGGATCACTCGAAGCCGTCAACAGCCCAGTCCATTACGACTACACTGGAGACCGTAAGACCCCAAGCGAGCTCCGTGAAGAGTTTGTCAAGCGCGGCTGGACCCGTGTTGTTGCCTTCCAGACGAGAAACCCAATGCACAGAGCCCACAGAGAGCTCACCGTCAGAGCTGCCAGAGACCATGATGCCCACGTCTTGATCCACCCAGTTGTCGGTTTGACCAAGCCAGGAGACATTGATCACCACACAAGAGTGAGAGTCTACAGGGAGATCATCAAGAAATACCCACCGGGCACTGCCGAGTTGTCTCTCCTCCCATTGGCCATGAGAATGGCTGGTCCAAGAGAGGCTGTCTGGCACGCAATCATCAGAAAGAACTACGGTGCTACCCACTTCATTGTTGGAAGAGACCACGCTGGTCCGGGAAGTAACTCTGCTGGTAAGGACTTCTATGGACCATACGATGCTCAGGATCTTTGTACCCAGTTCAAGGAGGAGCTCGGAATCACCGTTGTGGAGTTCAGAATGGTCACTTACTTGCCTGATGAGGACAGATACGCTCCAATCGACACCATTGAGCCGGGAACAAAGACTGCCAACATCTCTGGTACCGAGTTGAGAAAGAGATTGAGAGACGGCTCAGAGATCCCAGCGTGGTTCTCGTACCCTGAGGTTGTCAAGATCCTGAGAGAGAGACACCCACCGAGACCACAGCAGGGTTTCGTTCTTGCTGTCACTGACAAGGTTCTTGCCGATGCTCTCCTGGCCACCTTGAACCAGTTTGGTGGTCGCCACTTTGTCCAGTTGAACGCCGCTGATGCTGTTGGATCTCCATTTGTTGTTTCACAGCTTACAACTTCTGGCGCTGGTGTCATCATCTATGCCGAGAACAAGAAGAACTTGGAGCCATACAAGTCCCTCTCAAACTTGATCACCATTGGAACTGAGTCTCCAGTTGATGTTCATGTCACCTTGGACTCGTCTCCTATGATCGAGCCGGACATCAGAAAAGTTGTGCTTTACCTTGAAGACCAGGGTTTCTTCCGCTTCTAGACATACCTAGACAATAGATACTGCTACATATAAAAGACCCTCTTGTTCATAGATCAGATGCACATAGAGTTTTGTATTAGCGAAATGCAGTAAGAGGCGTAGAACACATCACCAATCATGAAGTAGCCTCCTTTGAGCGAGCCAAAAGGGCCTTTGCACCCTTAGCCACCGTTGGGCAGTAGTGCTTCTCCAACAACAACGTCTCCCAGATAGTAGCAGCCTCTGCGTTTGTTCTTGTGGGCACGTCTGCCTCCATCTGGAACTTTCCGTTGGCGACACGGTCTTCGGTGGAGAATGAGCCGGCAACCTCAGAGTAGCGGGACATGAGCTTCTCCAGGAACTTGATGATGGCGATGGAGGACTTCTCAGGTGTGTGGAGAAGGACCATTGACAGTCTCTTTGTGAAGGCGAGCGCACGCACTTTGGAGCCGTTCTTGGACTTGAAGAAGATGTTCTCGAGACCCTTCAGCAAGAGCTCGATACGTGTGGAGACGTTCACAGATGGCTTCTTGATCTCGTTACTCAGTGGATCAGCCAGTCTCAGTGTCTTGTGTGAGAACTCAATGTCGGCATCAAGGGCAACGTCAAACAAGATGCGGTACAGAGAGTCGATAAAACTTGAGAGGTCAACAGGGACTTTATACTGTGAGTGTTGGGCCACGAGGGCAAATGCTGTAGCAATGGATAACAGAACCTGACGTGTTGTGGAGCGTCCAGACTCGTACTCCTCTTCTTCTGATGTCTTGATGATCTCACGGAACACCTCGAGGAAATCTCCCAAGAGGTCAAAGTTGGCCATGTGTCCGATTCTTGCGAGTCCTTCGAGCACTGAAGCCATCAGATTCTGCGGTCTGTCTCTGAGAACATCCAAATAGAGCGACAAGAGCAGTTTGAGAATATCAGCTTGGAATCTTTCTCTCTCTTCCTCTGAGACCTTTTGCTCAGCCTTGCGCATCTCCTCCTCGATCTCCTTTCTCTCTTTTCTAGCTTTTCTCTCCTTCTTGGACAGATGCACTCTGTCCTTCTTTCTCAGCTTGATCTTCTCCTGTCTCTCCTCCTCTGAGGCATGTGGGTCGTAATCTGTGAGGATGTTGAGGGAGAGGAAGATATTGAGCACAGATTCATCAACTCTGTACTTTCTCGATCTCAGTGTCTTCGTCAACAGTCTCACAACGTCAAAGGAAACATCACCAGTATCGTCATCATTCAAAAGCTCCTCGAGTGTCTTGACACACTGAGCAAACACTGGATCATTCTTTGGCGAAGGCTTGCATACTCTTCTGATGATGATAATGAGCACATCGGGTCTGTAGTTGAAGTATCTGAATGCAATGGCGAGCTCACAAGCAGCCTTGGCGGCCAATGTAGCCATTGTTGAATCCTTTTTTGAGTTCTTTGCAAGCTCTGTGAGGATCTCAACATAAGCTCTGTATTGAAGCACGAGAGTCTGTTCAAAGTTTCTCAACTTTGCAACGTCTTTAGAAACCTTCTCCTTCTTCTCTGTTTCCGTGAGAGGTCTGATTCTGTATCCAGGCACAGTACTCTTCAAAGCTGGGACGATAGCCAGGAGTGAGAATCTTGATGTGTTTGGGTTCTTGGATTTGGCCATCTTGAGAAGACGTTGTAATGATGCAATGTTCTCTTCTGGTTCCTCCATCAACTTCTCCACGATCTCCGCAATCTCCTCTTTCAAGGCAATAATCTTCTCCATGGAATCTGGCTCTTCGTCGCTCTCTTCCTCTTCGAGAGCAGCTTCCTGTTCTTGTTTCTCCACTTCAGGCTCCTCTTCTTCTTCATCCTCTTCACTTTCGCTCTCACTCTCCTCGCGTTGCTTCACGATTCTTTCAACTTTGCTTCCCTTTTTGATTGGAAGAGCATTCAAATCCTGGACTTCCTGTTTCATGGATCTCGGTCTGAGCTCATAGTCCTGTTCTTCGTCCTCCCAGTTCTCCTGGCTCTTTGTAGAGGGCATCTCACCTTCATCTGAGAAGTCATCCCCAAGAGCATTAGCAGCGTTGGCGAGCCCCAGCGAGAGCTCTGAGTCCTGCTGTGCTTTCTTTTTCTTTCGCTGCTCGTCCACAAACCTGCTCGCTCTCTTCTTTCCCATTCTTCAGGTGGTTATTAGGGGTGTATTCGTGATTCAAAAGAATCAAATCAGAGCTCATCGCATCTCCTTTCGGAAATAAATTTTCAAAAGTGGTGGTGGTGTTTGGGTGTTTTCCGAATACGGAATTTTTGCGCCATTTTTTTCTGGTGAGTTTGCAATTCCGTAGGCATCCGATACATTCTTTTGAAGGCTGCAACAGTCATCTGAGCGTGTAACGTTGGTATACTGAGTGTTATTGGGAAGAGGTACACGAAAGCGTTACAAAAAGTCCAAGTTTCATCAAGAAGAGCGCAGTTTCCAATCGCTTTGCCGCCTCTTCAATTCTTGATCCAGGGATACGTCATCTCACTACAAAACCATCAACAACAACAAAGCTCACCATCCAGGCTCGAGATACATCGACATGAGCGAAGAGAAGAAGGTCATCTCTACGAATGAGCTGGACCCGGCTCTCGTAGCGATCAAGAAGGAATCAACGCCGCCAGCCACCGTGGCGTCCAAGTCAACCGCAGCAACGTCATCATCAGCAGCACAGGAGAGTCCAGGCGACCGCCAGTTCCGCTTCGTCAACAGCTCCAAGGAGATGATGGGCATTGCTCGTCCACGTATGAAGCCAGCTTTCAGGGCCAAGAACATCGCCGCCACATCACACGCGTCGCAGATGAACAGAAACTCGTTGATGCTTGAACAGACCTTCGACTCCTTCTCCGTCCCATCAACGCCAACAGATCTCACATCCACATACGTCTTCCAGGTCAACGTGAAGAGACCGCCAGGGAGACCGAAGAAGAACCCAGACTCCGCACCGAGGGCAAAGAGACCACAGGGACGCCCAAGAAAGTATTCAATTGATGGTTCAGGGAGCGCTGTTGTTGCTGGTGCCAACAAGATTACGAAGAAGCCTGCTACCACTACGGCGGTGGTATCGAAAGAGCCAAAGACGGGGACATTCCCAGTGGATACACAGCTCTTGGACACACAGGACCACCAGCCAAAGAGAGGTCGTGGGAGACCGAAGAAGGCGGATGCTCCGAGAGCTGAGGAAGACCCAGCTTCTGTGGCTGCGGCTGCTGTTGCTGCCCACTTTCTTGGAAACAACTTGAAATGATTTGGTGATGGCTCTACATGATAATACTTCTGCTTTTGATTTGATGTTACTTGTTCTCGTTGATCTATTCGGTGTAGACGAGCTCGGAAAGGTTCTCGATCTCCTTCGCAACAGATCCCATCTCCTTCTTCGCATCATCGAGCTCCTTCTTGAACTGATCGTTGACCCTCTTCATCAGCTCCGGGCTCTGCAGCATCTCCAATCCCATCAATCCGAGGACCATGCCGGTCTCCACTGCATTCTCATGAGCCTTAGGCTTCACTGTGGCAGCGGCGAACATCTTGGAGTGTGGGCTGTATTCACTTGGAACATCAAAGAATGGATGCAACGAAGGTATGGCAAATGAGACATTTCCCTGATCGGTAGCAGCACCACATGCACCAGTTCTCTCGTCCTCCTCACGGCTCATCATCTCGTGGCCAAGAACGTCCTTCATGTACAAGATGTATCTCTCGGCAAGCACGTCATTGCACAACTGGTTGTAGTACCCCATCTCGGTATTGATCTTGTATTTACACCCTGTAGCAAGTGCAGCAGCCTTGATACAGTTGGTGATCTTTGTAGAAAGCTCGTTCAGTCTTCCGATGGTTGGAGCTCTCACGATAAATGGAGCAGAGGCGTATCCTGTGATGATGTTTGGTGCCTGGCCTCCGTTGGCGATTGAGCATTGGACAATGTCTGTCTTGAGCAGCTGTTGTCTGAGCACAGCGATGGAATTGTACATCACCACCATTGCATCCAAAGCGTTCACTCCCTGCCATGGAGAAGCTGCAGCGTGTGCTTCTCTTCCAAAGAACTCCACGTTGAAATGTGCTGTGGCAGTGGTGTAAGTGTACGCTCTTGGTGGGGCATTGTATCCGTGGCCCATCATCGAGACGTCACATCCTTCGTAGGCACCAGTTTCGAGAAACTTGATCTTACCACCGCCACCTTCCTCTGCTGGAGTTCCAAACAACTTGACCGTTCCCGCAATGTCGAACTTCTTCATGGCGGTGGACGTGGCGACTGCGGCGGCGAGACCACACACTGCAATGAGGTTATGGCCACAGGCGTGCCCAATTCCAGGAAGAGCGTCGTACTCGGCGTTGTAGGAGATTACCGGAGTTGATGATGTTGGCTTGTTGTTGAACTCACAGATGAAGGCCGTCTCCATGCCACACGCGGACTTGGTCACGGTCCATCCTCCTTGCTTCTCGATGAAGGACGTCAAAGTGTCATGAGCAATGAACTCCTGGGTAGCCGGTTAGTATGAGCAGCTCCTGATATAGCATTGAGGTTTGGAGTAGAGAGACTGACCTTGAATCCAAGCTCAGGGTTCTTCCAGAGTGTCTCCTGGATCGTGAAGAGCTCGGAGTTCACCTTCTTGATCTCGTCCTGAACGAAGGCGATCACCTCCTTCGAGAGAACCGGGGAAGCCATGGTAGAGCTTTGAGTGAGTACTCGATATGAAAGCTCGGTTGTGGGATGGCAAAACTCGTAAGCTGTTTATATAGAACCCTT
The DNA here is from genome assembly GCA_003708285.2 of Petasospora xylosilytica. NCBI lineage: Eukaryota > Fungi > Ascomycota > Saccharomycetes > Phaffomycetales > Wickerhamomycetaceae > Petasospora > Petasospora xylosilytica. Next base: position 136,173 of record PPNT02000012.1, on the reverse strand, counting down.
TTCTCTTGTCGTTGGCCCATGTTTTGTTATCAAACCTCGCCCGCTTGTTCGGCGGGTTCCCGAAGCGGAGCGGGAAGACAGGGCAGCCAACCGTGTTATCTCCGACATTTTGGCTGGTGTGTTAACATAAAGTCCGATGTTCCCGAGAACTCCGCGCGCCGCTGACTCCGCTCTCGGTCGATAGCCACAGAGTCACTTCCTTCCAGTTCTGGAGTTCTGGAGTTCTTCTTAGTATCTAGCCTCTCATAGGTCAATGCCTTCTCCGCACAATCAAGACGTACTCAAGATGTGTACATTTGCATGAGACAGCTATGAACGATCTAATCCTTCATAACCAGGTCTGAGAGGTTCGTAATTGGTGCTTCTCCACCAGCCATCTGGCGCTTTCCCTCTTTGACATCCACCTCAAACTTGTCCTTGACTCTCTGCAGCAATTGAGGGCTCTTCAACAGCTCGATACCCATGAATCCCAGAACCAAAGCCGCCTCAATGGCATTCTCGTGTGACTCCTGGAGCCCAGCTCCCTCTCTGAAGTCCTTGGTGTGTGGTCCTGAAAGCGAAATGACCTGGAACATAGGGTGTAACGATGGAATCAGCCATGAGAGGTTTCCCTGGTCCGTAGAGGCTCCCCACTGTCCTGTCTTGCGATCTTCTTCAACACTCATGGGTTCATTCCCCAGTGCCTTCATGTACTCCACGTGTCTCTCTGCCAAAACATCGTTACAAATCAAGTTGTGGTACTCAACCTGTGTGGTGATCTTGTACTTGCACCCAGTACTCAAAGCAGCTGCAGCAATGATGTTCGTGAGCTTCGAGTCCAGCTCGAGCATTCGTCCAAGAGTAGGCGCACGACAACCAACATTCGCAAGAGCGTACCCAGTGATGATGTTTGGAGCCTGCCCTCCGTTCTGCACATTGCACTGGATCACATCTGTTGGTAAGAGTTGTTGTCTCAGGACACCAATGGCGGAGTACATCACCACTGTGGCGTCCAGAGCGTTGATTCCCTGCCATGGCGAGGCGGCAGCATGGGCCTCCCTTCCAAAGAACTCAACCTTCATGCCCTTGGCCGAGGAAGACATGCAGTATGCCCTTGCTGGTTTGTTGTTTCCGTGGGCCATCAAGGACACATCGCATCCCTCGTAGGCTCCAGCCTCGTACAGCTTCACCTTACCGGCACCGCCTTCTTCCGCAGGAGTTCCAAAGAGCTTGACTGTGCCGGCGATGTTAAACTTCTTCATGGCCATCGCGGTGGCAAGAGCAGCGGCAACTCCAACAATGGCGATGAGGTTGTGGCCACAGGCATGTCCAATCCCACTGAGGGCATCGTACTCTGAGTTGAACGAGACGACGGCGGTTGAGGAAGTGGCGTTGTGGGCAAAAGAGCAAACAAAGGCGGTGTCGATGCCATAGGCTGACTTGGTGACGAGCCATCCTGGTTGGGCAGCCATGAAGTCTGTGAGGAGCTTGTGAGCAAACACCTCCTGGTACCCCCGCTCTGGGTTCTTCCAGATGGCCTGTTGGATCTCGTAGAGCTCCGCGTCGAGCTTGTTGATCTCCTCCTTGACGAAGGCAATGACCTCGTCCGAAAGCAGTGGCGACATGGCGGATTCTGGTGGTTATCTGGGTAGACAGAGATACTGGTGCCTAGTAGCAGACATCGGGTGATTTATAAAAGCGCAGCACCCGCTCTGGGTTTCTTCTTATCAGTGGAGTAGACCCAAACTGGAACTTCGCCCGGAACAGCGCGTAACTTTCAAACTTGCGCGTTGTCTTCAACCACCATCCACAGGAACAGAATCCCAAAGAAACATGATGGAAAATCTCAATTTCGTTCCAGCTCGCTTAAATCTTAAATGAGACTAATGCCCAATGCCCGCCTTTAGGATGGTTTGTTTTCTGGTTGTTCTACCCAAAAATTCCCATATTGAATGGCAGTGTCCGTCGTACCAGCTAGAGCCTGAGCCTGGAGCTGGGCCAGACTGGCTTCTCACAGCTGACACAACGCCACCGGTGAAGCAGAAGAAGAAGAAGCCATCGCCTGTGGAACATGGATCGTTTAGTCCGATCTCATAAACACGTCTTTGACTTTCCTCTCAATCTGAGTCGTAGTGTACCGCCCAACCAACTACGTGGATCAACACATCCGACCGCCATAACAGCAAGTCCACCACGGCGGTAGTGTTTAATCTTTGGGTCAAAGGCAGTGACTGTCCAGACATGCTCTTCAGATCTAAATTATGGTGCTATTGTATGCTATACTCGGCTCATGAAGGCTACTCTGGAGTCCGTTTCACGCGTTCTCCCTCATGCCCGAACATTAATTTAAGTCCATGGCGGCTGTATCAAAACCACCTCGAATAACACAAAAATCGACACTAGAATAGAGAACAAAGAGAAGACAGAATCGGAATGCTCAATTTCCTATGAATACCAACACTAATGCTCCGGATCTTTGATTTTGGTACTTGTAGGGGTAACCAGGACTGAAGCATCAAACGAGTTCGCGATTTCGCGGTGTCCAACTCTGACGCGTCAGTCTCAACTTCACCTTCAACATTTCAACACTACACTGGACGCGTCAAACAGCTCAATCACAATCAGACCAGAGAAGAGCAGAAGCCTCACAGCATGGAAATTTCGATACCACACAACACCCCAGAGTACAAGCTCAACTCGGTCCCTGCACGCATCAGATACACGGGCGAGCACACGCTCCAATACTTTGACACACAGACCAATGGCACCGAGACCGTGGCGTATATCAGGGGAAGAAAGCTGACCGGAGAGCAACTACCACTCGGCGAGGCTGTTGTGATCCGCAAGGAGTTTGATGAACTCAAAGTCGTGGGTAAAGTGAAGGAGAGCGTGTGGTTTGAAAGAGAAGGTGCACAGCAGACCATGCCCACCAAGATCAAGGAGATGCAGCAGTTGGCTGAACTGATACATGGATGAATGTTACGAATGATTATGAGAATTCTTTTCATCTAGGTAGTACATGATGGAATATAGACCCAAAAGTGATAATGACTGCCTCTTACGTCTCTGGGCTGGATGAGAATTGCTTCTTTCGGCCTATCCTTTGGAGATGAAAGCAGACACCAGATGGAAAATATCACTGATGTCTAAATACAGTACCAAGGTATTATAACCAGTGCGATTGGAGATTCCCCTGGACTTCTCTATCTGATCTGGTTGTAAAGGTTGTTCTTCTCCGCTAACTCTGCCATGACTCGGATCTCTGACTCGGGGATCGCCGGAGTCTCTCGGCCGAGTCGACCCGCGAGCCGATACCGCAGACTCGCAGAGATAACGGTTCTCTGTTTGCTCGAGCACCCCGCGGAAAGGTTCTTCGTCGTGTTCTCCCTGTATAAAAGCAGCACTGGATCCGAGTCTCAACCTCCACAGAAACACAAAAAGAGCCCATGATGAACCTCAGGCTCAGACTCCAACAGCCAAATCCGCAGCCAATGTCTCGCCTGCTTTCCCCAGAAGTCACGGACTACGTCCAGGCCGCAATCAAGGACCTCAACAGTGAGCTCTACGACATCCAGCAGTCGCTGTGGAAGAACCCGGAGACGGCATACAAGGAGTTCTTCGCCCACGAGACGCTCACCTCGTTTATGGAGAAGCAGGACGGCTGGGTTGTCACCAAGTCCGCGTGTGGCATGGAGACCGCCTTCATCGCCGTCTACGAACACGAGCCAACATCCTCAACCCCAGTCATCTCTTACAACTCCGAGTACGATGCTCTTCCAGGAATTGGACACGCCTGTGGACACAACTTGATTGCCGTGTGTGGTGTCACCGCAGCAATGGCCACTGCTCTCGCCATGAAGAAGTTCAACATCCCAGGAACAGTGAAGTTGTTTGGAACACCAGCAGAGGAGAACGGCGGTGGTAAGATCAAGTTCCTGGAGGCCGGAGCCTACGAGGGATGTGATGTCTCAATGATGGGACACGGCTCTCCTGTTGGTCCTAAGGCGTACTCGATGACCAACGCCATCCAGAACTTCACGCTCGAGTACTATGGCAAAGAGGCCCATGCTGCCGCTTCCCCATGGCAAGGTATCAATGCCTTGGATGCCATGGTGATCATGTACGACGGTATCTCTGTCTTGAGACAGCAGCTTGAGAAGACTGACGTTGTCCAGTGCAACATCAGCAACGGTGGCCTTGCTCCAAACATCATTACCGGTTACTCCTCAGCAAACTTCGCTGTGAGAGCACCAACTCTTGGGAGAATGAGAGAGCTGGAGGCCAAGGTGATCAACTGTTGCAAAGCTGGTGCTCTTGCTACCGGATGCAAGTTCAAGATCACAAAGCTTGACTGCTACTACAACAACGTTTGTAACGATGTTCTCGCCGAGAGATGGAGAGACTACATGAATGGAGTGTTCAGAGGCGGCGCCGTCCCATTGGATGAAGACAAGCGTGATGGCCACTCTGGAGCTTCAACAGACCAAGGAAACGTCTCTTTTGCAATGCCTTCTCTGCACCCATTGTTCCTCGTCGTGTCGAAGGGAAGTGGCCCACACACCAAGGACTTTGCCGAGGCTGCGGGACAGCCTGAGGCCCACACCAACGCCATCGAGATGGGCATTTCTATTGCCTGTGTGGGTCTCGAGCTGCTCAAGTCACCCGAACTGTTGAAGAAAGTGAAGGAGCAGTGGGAGAAGGATATGGAGGAGCAGCAGCAGAAGGGACTCAACCAGGCTTCTGATATCGCTACTGGTGTTGAGGAGTTGGAGATTAAGTGAAGCAAGGCTACAACGATGACCTGCAGTTTATACAGACAATTGAATTTAATAGATACATTGTATAAGACTTTCAACTTATTTCATCTTGATTCTTGGCTCATAACGTAGCTTGATCATCTTCTCGACTCATATAGCAGCCCTAGTAGGTGTTCTCGTCATCATGGCCGTTTATCAGGCCGGCTTTGTGTGTCAGGAGTCAGGAGATGCATACCATAGAGCGAGCTTCACCGCTTCAAGCTCTGGTGTACTCATGATCCACTGGCCCATTTGAAGAGATTCATGCATATTAGTGTCAACACCATCGTGACAGACAGCCACGCCATGATCATTTTGTGTTATGTTGTTGCTGGCTGAAGGGCGGATACGTAAAGTGTTGCTGAACAGCGCTTGGCTTCGGATTCAATCAATGGACACTACAACAATATGCAGTATGAGAAGTGATAAACCTGACGAGCTGAGCTGAATTTATCTTCTCGAGACTATAGATTACGCTCCCAGAAGGCTGCGCATGTGCATCCAGGTCAATATCCTCTCATAGCGACGAGCCGCGCAGTAGCCTAGCAGATATCTCCCAATACCAACCATAAATCACACTGGATTGAGTCTCTCTCCTTCACGAACACTCTCACGCTGTGTGCAGGCCAAAACCCAGAGAATGCCACCAGGGAGTGTGGTCTTGAGCACCCAACCGACGAGCGAGAGGAATCCAAGCATCCACGAGCCCTTAACGTGATCGAGCCCAGTGGAGCTCCGGATAAACAGTGCTGAAACAGCCATGATCCAGATCAGCGCATACCCAATCAAAATTGCGGAAACGTAGTATATGAGGTTCATTGATACCTCCCGCAGAATGTAGTTGCTCTTGGCCTCCCGGGCGTAGTAGAGGTATCCAACAAGACAGGAGAATGCAAGGATTTTGGCACCCAAACACCATTGGAGTCCCTGTGGATAGTACCCTGGTACTGGGAAATCAAAGTATGAAGCACTGAAGAGTCCATCAACCATTGAGAGTGCAAATACCATAGCTGCGATTGGGAGAGCAAATATTGTGTACTCCTGCTATGTAGACTTGATGATGTTGAAGCTCATTCCCAGCAGTATCACGGAGTATGTGACCCACAGAAGACCTCTCAGAACTCCTTGGAAGGCAATGGTCAGTGACTGTGTGGTGAGAATGGAGCTTGCTGCTCTGAACGATGGCTCAATAAGATACAGCACCTCCGAGAGAATGTAGCAACTTGTGCCGACCAGGTAACACAACAAGTCATGAGAGCGGTACCAGTCTGCATTCTTACTCATACGCCACTCATCAAACATGAACATCGCATTGATGACAAAGAAGGCGATGGATCCGAGTACAAAGAAGACCATTCCCCACGTGTCAGAGCCCCCAGAGTCAAACACAATCAGCGGGAACTCGTCGTCTGTGTTGATTGTCACATTGGTGCAGTAGAATCCATCATGTGGAACGAGATACTGTGACTTACCAAAGTTCTCCGTCTTCCACTCAATAGTGGAGTTCAATTATGGTGTCCACTTGTAATCAACGTCACCATTGTCGAGATAGGAGACACATCTGAGAGCGCCCATGTTTCCCCTGCAAGTCACCACTGGGCCCGATTTCCAGGGCAGAAGGCGGCTCGGATCATCCTGGACCTCCGAGTACTGGAAGGTGAGAATCTGGGGTGTGTGCTTCTTGGTGTACTGAACGAGGATGGAGGTGTTCCCGGCGGCGTAGCCACAGGTCAGCTGGGAGGCCCTCATGTGGTGAGCGCTGCCAATGTTACACAGGAGGAGCAATTGGATGCCAAACAGCAGCAGTGCTCTCATCATAGACAATCAGATCAATGGTTGGACGCTCAATACTCAGTGCTCAGTGAGTCAGTTATCAGTTATCGTTCTTTGTGGACCGTTTGGCGGAGTAATTGTTGACGTAGTGCGTGGGTTCAGTCGAGGAGAAAGGGGAATTAGCAAACAACCTAGACGTGGCGCGCCTCACAAAAGGACCAAAACGTGGGATTTTGGTTCAAACTTCAATCCAGCTTATTCACAAAGCTTTAGATTGCCTATGTAGCCTCAAACTGCCCTTTGTTCTGAGTCCTTCTCTGTCTTCGTGGCTTTCTAATAGCCTAGTATATAGGCGTGGATTACATAAGCAATGGAAAATGTGTCAAAACCCCCGCTTTCGGTTATTTGTTGCTGGACGGCAAAAAGAAACGCGCCGTGGCCTGTGCCCACTGCCGACGACTCTTCAGCTCATCGCAGAATTTTTTTTTTACACACGACACAGGATCTCCAGCACAACAGACTTCATCTCTGGTTGCAAACCACTCGCTGCTTTCTCTCTTCTTCGCCTTCAAGAAGCACACACTCTTAGAATATCAAGACTGGCCCCGCAAGAGTCCGCTCTCTCTCTCTCTCTCTTCCCTGTTGCACAGTTTTGTCTCCCTCCTTTCAAACCTTATCGCAGGCATTTGTATCGCTTTGTCCCTGCCAAATTCAACAATAGACCCACTGAACAGTGCTATGCAAAGCTGACATGGACCAATACACCAACAAGTACCACCCAGACTTCATTCCGGGCACCACCAACATCTACTCCTCCACCAACCTGGAGAATGGAGTTTTGTACCAGAACAAGCTCAAGAAAGACGGCGATGTCATCCTCATCCCACAGCCATCAGACTCCCCCAACGACCCACTGAACTGGTCTAAGACGAGAAAGCTGGCCCACTTTGCCGTTATGGCCTTCGTCACGGCCTTCACTGCTGCCACATCCAACGACGCGGGATCTACCCAGGACTCCTTGAACGAGATGTACGGCATCTCCTATGACGCCATGAACACTGGTGCCGGTGTTCTTTTCCTTGGCATTGGTTATGGTACTCTGTTCCTCGCCCCATTTTCATACCTCTATGGAAGAAAACTCACATACATCATCTCAATTGGCCTTGGTTTGATCGGAGCCCTATGGTTTGGCTGCTCCAAGAGAACATCAGACACCATCTGGTCCCAATTGTTCGTTGGTATCTCTGAATCGTGTGCCGAGGCTGCGGTTCAGCTTTCCCTCACTGATATCTATTACCAGCACCAGCTCGGATCTGTCTTGACCATCTACATTCTTTCCACATCCGTTGGTACATACCTCTCTCCACTCATCGGCAACTTCATGTCGAGCTCGATCTCTTTCAGATGGGTCGGCTGGGCAGGCGCCATCATTTCAGGTGCCCTCTTGATTGTATTGATCTTCTTCACGGAGGAGACAGCCTTTGAGAGAAACAGATACATCACACCTCTCAACTCCAAGCAGTCCGTCAACGGAATCGACAACGGAACCACTTTGCACTCCAGCACCAAGTACACTGAGTCCATTGATGACAAGACCATCAACTCCAAGGAGGGCGAGAAGGTCACCACGAAGAACTACAACACGGGCATGACCGAGGAGCTCATTGATGGCTCAAAGGAGCCAATGAACAGCTACTGGAAGAGAGTCGCCATCATCACACCAGCTTCCAATTTGAAGGGCTTCGGCTTCAAGCAGTACTGGCAACACATCCTCATCAACCTCAAGATGTTCACATTCCCTGGAATCATTCTCTCCGGTCTTTTCTGGGGTATCCAGAATGCATTCCTTTCCTTCTACTTGACATCCGAGGACACATACTTCTACGACCCACCATACAACTACTCCAACACCGGCGTTGCACTCATGAACCTTCCATGTCTTCTCGGATCCATCATTGGATGTATTTATGCCGGTACGCTGTCGGATTACTTCACTCTCTGGATGGCACGCCGCAACAACGGTATCGTTGAGGCAGAATTCAGACTTTACTTCTCCTTCCTCACAGCCATCTTCGGTTCTGCCGGTCTCCTCATGTTTGGTATCGGCGCAGCTCGTAACTTGGCCAAGCCAGTGATGTATGTTGGTCTTGGATTCATTGGCTTTGCCTACGGTTCTGGTGGTGACATCGCCTTGTCGTACAGTATGGAGGGCTCCGAGTTGGTCTTGGAGTCTATGGTGTGTGTCGCTGTAATCAACAACAGCATCTCCTGCATCTTTACATTTACATGCTCGCTCTGGTTGGATGCCACTGGTACTGAGAATGTGTACATTGCTCTTGCTGTGATCAACTTTGGTGTGATGATGCTTGCCATCCCTATGATCATTTGGGGTAAGAAGGCCAGACAGTGGACTAAGAAGTGGTATCTGGAGTTCTTGGAGATCAGAGACGGCATCTGATTGTCTCTCTGCTGCTACAGCTTTTGTTCTAGAATGTTTCCATGCATCGCATTTTTTTTTACCTGCTTTCCATCACTCACAGCTTTTGAGGCAACCTCGGCACCTCTGTTCCTTACTGGTACTGCAGCCATGGTTGTCCTTGGAACCGCGGGCTTGCATTTCTCTTAATGATAACCCTTGCACTTCTCATGTGTACTCTAAGTTTTAATAACTCGTACAATCATATACATTGTAGACGGTATTTGTTTGTGGCAAATAGATCATGGTCGGCACGAACGTGCTGTGGATCGACTGCTAGCCTGGTCAGATGGATGGGGTCTCTAACCGCGCATAAAACAATACGCGAGGCATGCGGTACATTCGCTACCTCACAAAGCTTTCATGTGCTCTAAATCTCCATCTGGCATGAAACAGCCCACCACTGGCCCCGAATCTGCATCTGTTGCATGGGGCTGGCGGATGTGTTTGGGAAGCTGGCTGCTGTTCAAGTGTTCGCCCTTTCTTTTGAAATCGCGGCACCATCACAATTTCCTAATCGGGACGCCAATCGACGACTTCCACCCGATTGGCAGCTCAAAGGGGAAACAAAGAGTCGCCATTTGAGGCACACTCTCGTCTTCTCTGCTGCGTTGTCTGCCCACCTCGTACCGCCAATAATAAGACATGAGGCTCCTGGTCACCAGCCCTCCCCAGAAACAACGCGTCTCCGCTTCAGACTGACGCGTCCTTGCTGGTTTACCACCGTGTTGTTAATAGTTATCCGCCGCAACAGCAGGCCCAGTGGCGATATCGAGACTCTCACACAGCGCTTGAGACCCTACACAATGTCCACAGGCACAGACACCACCAGCTGCCACACATGACAATCGTGACGACTTGCCGCCCATCATCAACAGCAAACTCCGCCACAGATCTCCTGAGCTGCCCACCCAGCGAAAGCCCAGATTGAGTTCACGTCCACGCTGTTGCAACTTGCAACTTGCCATCCATTTGAGGCACCTCACTCGAATCTTTGCACACAGATGCACCGTACTTGTTCTCTCTGCAGCTCCTGTGCGCCTAGGCCATTGTCAGGCGGGCATCTCGCCTCCAGCTACAGTTCCTGGGGTCCATGGCCATGACGGCTTCGGCCAGTGTCGTATTATGGGGCTCTTCTTCAGCTGGTATATAGCCTCGATGACAGCCTCTTTGTCATTACGCTGCTGCTGCTACGCAGGCTCTTCAACACCACACACCTCAGCTACGCCTCCTTGGAGCTCTTCTTGCCATGTTGAACTTCATACGCCTCCTCTTCCTGGCCGTCGTTGCTCTCCCGTTGGCTCTGGCCGGCGACACCAACTCAGACTTCTTCACAGGTCTCACCATCGTCGCTGCTGACTCCACAAACATGCTTCCTATGGCCGAGTGGGACACCACTCTCGATTACACCATTCCGTCCTCTGATTCGGTTAGTGGCACTATCTTTGAGCTCACCATGCCATACGTCTTTCGTCTCAAGTTTTCTGGAACTGACGACACTCTCTACGGAACTACTGCTGATGGAACCGAGGTTTTCGAGTGTACTGCAGTCAACGGTGCATACATCGTGGATTACTCTCAGCTGAACTGTACTGTTCTTGATGCAGCCGAGGGATACGCTGGATCTGACCTCACTGGTACCATCTCCTTCTCTGTCTACTTCGCCGCCGGTGGAAGTGCCTACAGTGCTGAGCTTGAAGCAGCTGCTCACTGGTCTGCTGGTGAGAACACGGTCACATGGGGATCTCTTTCTACCACTGTCACATTCACTGCAGTTACGGACACTTCTGACGTCTATTCGTACGTCCACACGACAGGCTACAACTCTCTTGAGAACTACATTCTCTTTCCATACTGTCCAGACCAATGGGGACAATTCACCATCACGTTCAACAATGAAAATGCTGATGAAGGTGATATCGACTGTGATCTCATCCAAGTCTACTACTCCACAGAGTTCAACGATTTCTTGTATCCACTTGATGCCGAAGCCTTCTCGGCCTACTCGTGCTCTGGAAACACTGTCTCCTCAACAGGGTCACTCTACCAGCTTGAAGGTGCAGCCCGTCTCTGGGTCACTGGATGGCAATATCAAGGATCTACTGATGCAACAGTGAAAAACTACATTGATATTGAGCTCTATTGCCCTGACACAGGGGACACTATCGACTCCACTTTCTTCCAGGACATCGAAATCGTCACTGCTGACGCCAATGCATTGGCAGTTCCAATCTACGTCTCTACATCTGCCTGGACCGGTACAGAGACAACTTTGTCCACCAATGTTGATACCAGCTCTCCAACAGCCGAGACAATCTACGTCTTGACTCCTGGTACGTATCCTACAAGTTCCACTGCGGTCCCCAGTTCTACTTCTATTTCTCTGATTGCTTCTTCCCTTTTGTCTTCTTCTTCCTCATCACTCCTTTCTACATTTTCTTATCCCTTTACTTTCTCTTCTTTTTCTTCTGTGCAGTCCTTGGACCACAGCTCGAGCTTGGAATCTTCCGAGTCAAGTGATCTCAGCTTCTCATCGTCACAAACTGAAGCCTCATCATCTTGGTCTCCGTCCTCCAGCTTCGTTTTCGTCACACCCAGCGTTTCCTCTTGGTCTTCCTCGAGCGAGTTACTGTCGACGGGCCTTCTCTCCTCTAACTCTTCTGTGATATCTACCGTGTCATCTTCGTCACTGGTGTCATCCAGTGAGTCTTTTTCTTCTGAGATTTCTGCATCTCCATCTTTTGAGTCATCTTCCTCTGAGTTCTCTTCTGAGTTCTCTTCTGAGTTCTCTTCTGAGTTCTCTTCTGAGTTCTCTTCTGAGTTCTCTTCTGAGTTCTCTTCTGAGTTCTCTTCTGAGTTCTCTTCTGAGTTCTCTTCTGAGTTCTCTTCAACTGCCTCTGAGTTCTCTTCATACTCCCAGCTCTTGTCGTCTTCTGAACTCGCAACGACTTCTGAGATCTCTTCTTCTGAGTTCTCATCAACACCAGGGCTCACATCTTCTATGATGACTTCAGAGTTCCCTTCCATGGTCTTGTATTCATCTGATTTGTCTTCTTCTGAGCTGTCGTCTTCTGAGCTGCCGTCTTCTGAGTCGTCGTTCTCTGAGTCGTCATCTCTCGAGTTGTCTTCTTCCAAGTTCTTGTCAACGCCACCGATAAAATCGTCTGCTCTTGATGCCTTTTCCTCTGGGCTCTCGTTCTCCGAGTCCTCCATCCAGGTTACTCTACTCTGATATCGTCGTCTGAGTCGTCAATCTCCTGGCTTGCTTCTGAGATCTCATTGACCAAGTCTTCAACATCTGAGCTCTTCTCATCAACATCTTCTTCTGAGTCTCTTTCGACAGACCAATATTTTTTCTTCAGATCATTCATCACTTCAGACACCATATCTGAGCCAATCGTCAGATTACTCGTCATGGATGTCTGCATCCGAGCTTTCATCACTCTCCACAAAGTCCTCACTGATATCAGTATCTGAGACATCAGAATCATCTATGTTGTCCGTGTCATCTTCTGAGGCCTCCTTGGAGCTCTCTTCATCTGAGCATTCTTCCGAGATGTCCTCGTTCGAACCAGCTGTCTCTTCTGGAATCTCACTCTCCTCGGAACCGCTGTCATCTTCTGTCAAGATTCCATCTTCATCTTTTCAGGAGCCCAGATCAAGTTCGGACTCTTTGTCGATACCCGTATCTTCTTCTATGATCTCCATGCATAGTGAGGTCATGTCTTCTCAGTCTTTGGCGTGTCATCTTCTGTGGGCTATTATGAACCTTCATCTATTGATTCTTTCACTGGCTACTCATCATCTTCGACATACGATGTGATCTCTCCTTCTATAGCCATCAGTGAGTCGGTTTCCAGGCCTTACTCTTCTCTCTTCTCACAAGTACCGTCATCAGTTGGAAGTTCTCTCCAGCCACCACTTTCTGCAAGTGATCCATTTTCAAGCCAGTCACCATCAGCATACTCTTCTGGTGCCATCTCCGAGGTGTCTTCAACGCGGAGCTCGTCCATTGACCACTCTTCTGGTACGTCAACAGTTGATTTGATTTCGCCTTATTTGTCTTGGATGTCGGGCACTGGATCTTCTTCATACCACTCGTCTTCACTCTCATTGTCGGGGTTATCTTCCTTGTCCTCGTTTGAGTCGTCAGGGCACGAATCATCCACCTTGTTGTCAGAAGCACATCCGAGTTTGCGTTCGTCTGGCTCATCTTCACTATTCTCAGATGGAAGTTCTTCTATCTCGAGCACACCTGTTTCCAGTGTTGTTTCTGCAGAGATATCGTCAATTGTCTGTTGGCAGATCACTTCACTACTCATCGTCAGAGGAGTCCTTCATGTCCTCTATGGTCATGTCGTCGTCTGGGGCCTTCAGTCAGTCGATTTCTTCACAAACAAGATCCATTGTGAGCTCTCAACCATCATCTACCTTGTCTTCGGTGTACTTGAGTTCATCTGAGATCTCATCTGATTATTCGACTATTGACTTTCTATCTTCTGAAGCCAGGCCTTCTCTTCGCTCTTCTGCAGCAGCTTATTCATCATGGTCTTCTCCAATGCCGTCATCGGTATCATCTTCTACATGGCCAAGCTCCACTTCGGAGTCTTGGGTATCTTCCAGCTGGCATTCTTCCTCCTCAGTATCAGCGTTGCTCAGCTCAAACCATGCTTCTTCATCTGAGCGGTCTTTGTCATCTCCACGGGTGGACTCGTCCTCATATGTTGTTGAACACAGTGAACCGTCGTCTTCGGTGTCCTCAAGCTTTGCTGATGTCATCTCTGTACCATCAAGCATGGGAGAATCAAGGTCTCACTCATCTTCATTACAGTATCCCGACCCTTCTTCTCTGGATTCAAGTGCTCAAGGGCTGTCTCCATCTTCAGTTTGGTCATCATCATATCTACCGCTTTCATCATCCACATCTCTCAGTACCGCTTCGACTTCTTCATCCTCTTCCGCGGGATCATACGACCTGAGCTCCACAGTGGCATCAACCTCTCCTTATACACTTTCGGAGAGCTTCTCATCAGAATCAGCAACATCTTCTGCGACGTCCGGTTTGTTGATATTGAGCTCAAGGTCTCTGTCATCTGATTCTTCAATGGAATCTCTATCTGAAGACACTACCTGGTCCTCTGAAGAGTCTATATCATCTGAGTCGCTGTCATCTTCAGTCTCATCTGACTCGTCCTCGGCCTTGATGATATCATCTGCTTATTCAACTCTTCGCTCTCTCTCCACTGATTTGTCATTGTCTCACTCTCGTCCATCAAGTACAGAGTCTTCATCTGGACTTGGCTTGTCCAACTCTGAGAGCGTATCTGGATCTTGGTACCTGAGCACGCAGTTGTCGCATCAATCACTGTCAGATTTCTGGACCTCTTCAGTCTACACATCCAACATGCCGTCAGCAAGTGCACTATCAGTTGTTTCTTCGTTGTCTTCGACTCAGTTCTCCAGCACCTGGAGCCATGGAGTTGAGTCGTCATTGGTACCACTGTCATCATCAACCATGAGTATTCTACCACAGTCAAACTCGTTGGGCCTATCATCGGAGTCGCTTGATGGCCGAACATCTTCTCAACTGTTACATGCTTCCTCGTCAAAGCCAGGGATTTCCAGCTTGTCGAGTACTGCTGAGGAGCTCTCATATTATACAGTCGAGCCAAGTTTCCGCCTCTCCCTCATCGTCTTGGTCTCTGAGTTGGCCCTCAGCGCTGTCTTCACATGCCAGTGTGCTCTCATTTGAATTTTCAGGAGCATCATCATCATCTCGGTCATCGAACTCCGTCTCTGATTTCTCGACATCATATGGGAGCATCACATCATCTGGCTCCACTGGGACGCTTAATCCGTCTTCGGTCTCAGAGAACACATTCTTGGTGTCTGACGGGTCGACAACTTTGGCACCAGAGTCCACTGAGGTGTCGTACATTGATTCTGCATCTGAGAAGAGTCCGTACACTTCTCTCCAGTGTGATGGCTGCTCTGGATCTTCTTCTTATCTTTATTCGTCATCGTGGTTGATTGGTGACTCATCATCCGCGTTGAACAATTCTTTTTCTCAACTTTCTTCTTCTTTTGCTCACTTCACTTTCGATTCTTCTTCCTCTTTTGATCATACTTCAGAACAATCTGAAACTGGGGACTTTACACCGTCTATTATTGCATCTACTAACAAACCATCAGCCCCTACAACGACGACCACCTCTACATGGTCTGAGTCCTACACCACCACTACTACAGAGTCATTTGGCCCAGGCGACCTGACAATCACAGTTGACGTCGATGTGCCAGCTACTCTTACTATCACCCACACCACCACTTGGACTGGTCTGTCTACTTCTTTGACGACCGAGCCTTACGTCTCTGGTGACTTGACTGTTACAGTCGATGTCTATGTTCCAACGACCACCACTACTACGACCACTGCCATCTGGTCAGAGAGCTACACCACGACTACTACTGAGTCCTTCTCCTCTGGTGACTTGACTATCACTTTGGACGTTGATGTGCCAGCTACTCGTACTGTCACCCACACCACGACTTGGACTGGTCTGTCTACTTCTTCGACGACCGAGCCTTACGTCTCTGGTGACTTGACTGTTACAGTCGATGTCTATGTTCCAACGACCACCACTACTACGACCACTGCCATCTGGTCTGAGAGCTACACCACGACTACTACTGAGTTCTTCTCCTCTGGTGACTTGACTGTTACTGTTGTTGTTGATGTCCCGTTGTCGTCGTCGTTGTTGTCATCCAACATCTCATACTCTGTTCCATCTTTGGCGTACTCTAGCAGCTATGGTTCCACAACTGTGGATGCTGTATCTACTTTGTCGAGCTTGGTGACATCGGTGTTATCTTCGGACTCGCTTTCGACCAGTTCTTCTTTAATGTCATCTGCTGAATCATCTGCTCAATCATCTGTTGAATCCTCGGTTACTTCGTCTGGGTCTTCGGAGACCTCGGCAATTGTGGAGTCATCTTCTTTCGGTGTGACCCCATCATCAGGAATTTCAAGTACATCAAGTTCGATTGCGTCAGATTCTTCTCTGTCATCATCCTCTTCTGGTACCCAGCTGCAGTCAAGCCTCCAGTTCTATGTCGGCGTTTTCCGTTTCAGGCTCTTCGTCAGCTTCGGTTGAGTCCAATGTAGATGTGTCATCCTTAACATTTGAATCATCCGCCTTTTCTTTGACTGATTTGCCTTCATATACCCAGACTCCGTCATCTTCATTGTCGTCTTCATCTTCCGGTGACAAGTCCAGTGTAACTTTATCCGCATCACCTTCATTCAGCTCATTCAGCTCTGATAGCTTGGTGTCATCTTCAAACTTTCCAGAGTTCTCTTCAGTTGCTGCAGTATCAACTTTGGTTTCGTTGATCAGCAGTGGCAGCACTACAACCTCCTCTGTCTCCAGCACATGGTCATCTGTCACTTCTTCGACTTCTGTTGAGACCTCCGCTTCTTCGACGGCTGACTACATTTCCTCTTCTCTCCAGTCAATTTCTTCGATTGATGAATCTTCTGGGGCTCTGTCGTCATCTGTTACGGCATCCTCATCTCTTGTTGGATCTTCTTCTCTTTCGGAGTCCTCATATGTTACAGAGTCTTCGATCGTACTTGAGTGGCCTTCTTCCAGTGCCTCTTCTCCTGTTTCTTTGACTTCTTCAGCAATTGGTCTCTCTTCCTCACTCATGTCTTCATCAACAGTTGACCTGGCCTCTTCAGTGATTGTCACTTCAACTTTGTCGCTTGTTGGACCATCTTCAACTGAAGCCTCATTTTCTGCGTCGTCAGTGGGCTTGACAGTCTCGTCATCTTCCTCAGAGATCCTGTTTTCTTCCTCTGTTGTTGTTTCATCTTCTATGATCACATCTGTGTGGTACTCATCGACTGCCTCATCGTCTTCTTCTCTTGCAGCTGCGTCCCCATCGGTTGACTCATCTTCTATTTTGCACATTTCTTCTTCGGCTCCATTGCTCTCCACCACTGATTCATCTGATGAAACTTCTGTGTCGGTATCATCGCTGTTCACATCCATGATATCATCCTATTCATCTTCCGCTCTGTCATCGAGCACAGCATCTTCCATTGTTTCATTCCAAGAATCCATTCCTGTTTCATCGACATCTACCCATTGCCCGACTTGTATCAGCTCAGCCACCACAACGGCTTCTGCTGCTACTTCTTTCTCGGTGTACTCCTCAGTGTTGTTGAGTTCATCTGGCCAATCCACCTCCCTTGCACCAGTATCAACTATCTGCCCAACTTGCACATCTGTTACATCCTCATCTGGATCGATTGATCCAACTTTGCTATCTTCTTCTAAGCCATGTCCAACGTGTGCTTCCACCGGTGCTGAATCAAGCTCTTCGATTGAGACTTCTGGCACCACGATCCAATCGTCCATCCTCACTTCGTCTTTGAGTACAAGCACATCCACCACTGACACAAACTCAGCTTCTGTTTCGAATCCGACATCACCTCTAAGCGGACATGTCACAGACTCATCGGCATCCAGCCGTTCATTGACCACCTCTTTGAGCACAGGCAGCACCACCACAGTTGAACCAGGATCGATTATAACAGTGACTGTCACAGACCCAACCACTACAACCACCACAGTTGACGAGGACCCAACGACTACGTCTCCATCATCTTTGGTTTGGTCTTCTATCCCATCAGGGGCTGTTACGTCAACTGCTGATGCCATCCATACAACATCAACCGGTACCGAGCTGTCTTCAACGGACTCATTGGATGGAGCATCGTCGATGGTTGACTCAGATCCATCGGCCACTGGTACTTCTACAACGCTCACGAACGATCCACCTTCCGATGCAGCATCTTTGGCAGTCCCATCTACTACTGGATCATCTGGTGCCACTCCATCTACTGGTTCGCCATCTATCAGTATTCCACCTGTCAGCACAGCTCTATCTGCTGTCACTCCATCTGCTGTCACTCCATCTGCATCTGGCACACCAGGTTCAGGATCATCATACTCCCCAGCTCCGATGTTTGCTGCAAGCTCTGATTCCTCACCAGCTGACCCAGCCGACACAACTGTTGTTTCTGTCCCAGGTGCGATCACATCTTCCGTCATGGCTTCAGCTCCTGGCTCTTTCCCAACCACGATAGTCTCATCCGCCTCGCAGAACCAAGGTATCTTTGAATCTGCCACACCAGTTGTCTCGACTTTCGAAGGTGCTGGATCTTCTTTGAGTGGTGCCGGCTCTTTCTTCTGGCTCGCGGTCTCTCTCTCGTTGACTTTGATACCTTACTCTCGCTTTTCAACCCATATAGAAGGACATTTAGATACACTTAATTGCTTATTGCTTTATTCATCTTATTTATCTATGATTTGCTCGTTTGTTAGATTACTGTGGTAGTCTGGTGACAAAAGTGACTAAGAATTGGCAGTCGAGCTGCGTGCTCTTGCCATGTATCACGTGACACGGTTCGGGCAGCATCCAAATTCGCGAAAACGAAAATTTCCTAATTGGGCCTCCAATGGCAGCTTTCTCCAACAAAAACAAAACACGGGGAGACCTGGCGGCAAAAGCTCAACGCGTTTGGAACCCCAAAGCGGCAACTTTTAAGGAGGCTTTGAGGCTAAAACGCCCAACATGAGAAACAACAACAAATACTTCAATGGAACAGTCCAAAACGGCACACAGGGAACGAAATGGGGCTTGCTGTACACGACTTTGGTCTGGACATGAAGCTCATACGCGTATTTCACTGGACGGCAACCTCGGCGGAATCTTCAGTCACACAGCCAGCTCTAGTTCACATCTGCACTTTCTGGAGGCTATTTGAAGGTCTATGCTTTAACACATCGATGAGAATTCCACGCAGAGATGGCCCTCTTCGTTGAGGCAGAGAAGGTGATGGACCTTTCACTTGAACTGTCAGCGGCAAACAAGACCAGCAACCTTTCCACAAACACAGAATCATCAGATGAGGCACCGTCCACTTACATGAAACCCCAGGACCATATAATCTCATCATCTCAGAGAAGCAGTCCAGCTCCCGAGGCTCTGCAGTCACAGGCCCTTCGATGCAGGCGCTATCCACCCAAGCGGGTTCGTATCCCCTTTTCCAAAGCTTCCATGCATACACGCTTTGTTTCAGTGGCGAAGCGAAACTGAGAGCGGTACATCATTGTTTCCCAATTGGGCCATCAATCAACCAACTCTGGAGGGACCAACAGATGTTTCAAGATGCCACATGCCATTCTCCTCAAGGGCTATATAACAGAAACGTCTCGCCTTTGTTTGGTGTTCTGTTTCAAGCCAGTTTTGTTCCTTTCTCTTCAAACTCCTCACACTCATTTTACCCTTTGTCGGCAAGATCATCATGAACTTCGCTTACGTCCTCTCGTTTTTCCTCTTGGCCCAGCTCTCCAGGGCCGCAAGCATCTTCACTTCCATGGAGATTGTCTCTGCCGATGGTTCCAACAACCCAATGCAGCCATGGACCGTCACTTTGAACTACAACATTCCTGAGGGTCAAATTGTTGTCGGTACTCCGTATGAACTTGAGATGCCATACGTCTCCAGAATCATGTTTGACGGCTCCGACACCACTCTCGACGTCATGGCTTTGGATCTCGCTGCCCTTGAGTGCACTGCTGTTCAGGGTGGCTACGTTCTCGACCACTCCACTCTTACTTGTACCGTCCAGAAGGCTGCCTCCGCTTTTGCTTCTCTTACTGGCTCGATCACTTTCACTGTGTTCTTCGGTGTTGGTGGAAGTATGTACTCTGTTGAGCTTGAGGAGGCTAAACACTTCACTGCTGGTTCGAACACTATTGAGTTTGGTGATCTCTCCACTACCATTGAACTTGCTGCTTTCGATGACACTGATGGTCTCTACCAGTACTCCCACACCACTGGTTATGGCTCCGCTGAGGTCTACTACATGCTCCCAAGCTGTCCATCTGGTACCTCATATGCTGAGGCTTCCTTTGTTTTTGGCTCTGAAGATGCTGGTGAGGGCTCCATTGACTGTGCGTTGATCCAGTATGGTGTCACCAATGACCTCAATGACTGGCTGTACCCATTGTCATCTACAGACGACTCAGACTTCGTCCTCTACTCTTGCTCTGACAATGAAGTGAAAGTCACTCTCACCAATCTTGACACAGGTTACCGTTTCTGGATCACCGCCTTCCAGTACCAAGATTCCAAGGAGATCACTTTGAAGAACACTATCACCTGGGACATTGTTTGTGACGATGGCTCTGAACCACAGAGTGAGGTCTACCATGAGATTGACATCTCTGCTGTCGCTGCCGATGCTACCGGTTTGCCATTCTTCATCACAACTGAACCATGGACTGGTCATGAGACATCCGTCTCTACCTCTCTGGATTCTGTCTCGCCATCTGCCGGTACCATCGTTGTCTTGACACCAACCACAACTTATGCTGCTCCAGTCACCACTACCACGACAACTACTTCTTACTGGGGCAGCACTCGTGCAACTACTACGACCAAACCTCACACATACACCACTGGAGATCAGACTGTCACTGTTGTGGTTGACTTACCAAAGTCAAAGACCTCTACAACCACCACAACTACTGCTACTTGGACTGAGAACTACACCACTACGACTACTGCTCCATTCTCCTCTGGCGACTTGACCATTACTTTGGATGTTGATGTTCCAGGTACAAAGACCGTCACCCACACCACGACTTGGTCTGGCAACTCCATCTACACCACCACTGAGCCATACTCCACTGGTGACCTCACTGTCTCTGTTGATGTCTTTGTTCCCGTGACTACCACCACAACCACCACTGCTGTCTGGTCTGAGAGCTACACCACTACGACCACTGCTCCATTCTCCTCTGGCGACTTGACCATTACATTGGATGTTGATGTTCCAGGTACAAAGACCGTCACCCACACTACAACTTGGACTGGTGCCTCGACCTCTTCAACTACTGAGCCATATTCCTCCGGTGACCTTACTGTTACAGTTGATGCCTTCGTTCCGACTACAACCACAACGACTACCACGTCCACATGGGGCAAGTCGTTCGGGACTACTACCACTGCTCCATTCAGCTCTGGTGATTTAACTATCACTGTTGACGTTGACACGCCTGCCTCTACTACCACTTTGGCTCCAGCTGACACCACATCTACTCCAAGCACCACAACGACAACGACTTCTGTTTGGGAAGAGACTTATGCTACTACGACAACAGCTCCTCATTCTTCGGGTGACTTGACTATCACTGTCGATGTTGACATCCCAGAGACCACCTCTTCTTCTTCATCTACATTGTCATCGTCTTCTTCATCCTCCACTGAGCCTACTGTTGTCTCTTCCTCTGCTGTTGTCTCTTCGATTGAGTCATCATCTGCCGAGCCAACGTTTGTCACATCCACTCTTGAGTCTTCCTCATATGAGACCATCACATCTGAGGTGTCTTCCTTTGCCACTGTCACATCTACCATTGAATCTTGTTCTGCTGGTGTTTGCTCTTTGACCTCATCTTATGTTGAGCCATCGTCTTCAGTGGAGACTTCGTCGGTTGTGACATCTTCCGACATTGAGCCATCCTCCAGTATTGAGACGTCCTCTTACGCTGAGCCATCTTCCACCATCTTGTCGTCGTCATCTGCTGAGTCGTCATCCACTACTTCCACGACTTCCATGTACGTTGAGCCATCTTCCACTGAGTCTTCTTCTTATGTTGAGCCATCTTCCTCCTCGTCCATCTTCACCGAGACTTCCCAGTCTTACTCTCAGATCATCATCACCGACTCTTCTGTTGTTTCTTCCACCGAGACTACCTACGAGCCAACCACTGGGGGTACTACTGTGACCTTGTCATCCACTGCTTCATCCACAGACTACACCACTGATGCCACGACTGCTACAGCTGTTGTTTCCTCTGGCTCTACTACCACTCAGACCATCTCGACAGGCTCTACTGCTACTGAGACTACCTCTACTGGTGTCTTCTCCACGACCGTTGTCACTGTCGCCTCCTCTGGTGTTGAGACATCCTACACTACCTTCACTTCTTCCGGATCGACCTACACCACCATCTCTCCAGAGCATCCATCCGAGGTTCCTGAGGTGGAGGCATCCACTACTTCTGTGACTCCAGCCATCACCACATCCACCGAGGAGGAGGACACCACTACCACCAGCATCACATCACAGGGAACAACTTTGACTGCTGTCATTCCAGTCTCTTCTTCTGTCGAGCAAGACACCACACAGACAACGACCGACTACAACTTTGTCACTCTTTCTGCCGGTGAGCCTGAGTCCACTGAGTCCACTGCTCCTTCAGTGTCTGAATACACCGGTGCCGGTTCTGTTGCCAAGGGTGTGTCTTCGCTCTTCTGCTTGTTGATGCTTGCTGTCACTGTCTGATCTTCTTATCTTTGGAACCTTTTTGTCTCTTAGAGTCTAATTAATGTTATTGATACTTTCCTTCATCACTGCCCTGGTTCGTAGCATATTGCCTTCACCTTAACTGTAGCAGTAGTCGTTCCATGCGGTTTGCAAATCAAGCTACTAGTGTTGTCTAGAAGTGACACCGCGGTGATTAAACAACATGCAACATGCTTCAAGTTCATATATTAGCACTCCTTCAGCTTCAACTGTATGACTTATGTCGCTTAAAGTTAAGGGATCATCAATTATTGCATCTTTTAGTGGCGCGGCTGCTTACATAATCCGCGAGCTCCCGGACCCGCCAAAAAACAAACATGAGGGGGGAGCCTCGATCGAAGCTGGAAAGAACTCAGTTGAGGATCTTTCATCAACACGGCGGCAAAGGGCAACAGAGAGCTGAAGAGCTGAAGAGGGCAATGCAGAACAAGGACAAGACGGCCAAGACGAAGCAGTTCTCGGCCAGAACAGCACACACGCGATCGGCGTCGTACGGGCGCAACCTCAACAAGCTGGCTCGCATCACCAGCTCGGATGACGTCCGCCACAGCCAGCTCCACCACGGCGGCTCACAGGCTCAACTGGCCAGGCCTTTGCTCAACAGATCACGCAGTACAGACGGCATCCCCGGCCGCAGAAACAGAAGCTTCACCAAGCTGGCGGCGCTGCAACCGCTGACGAGGACACGCTCCCAGCAACACGTTCCCAGGGCGCCCTCCAAGGTGGTGATAGACATCCACAACGAGTCCTCAGAAGACGAGCACGAGCAGGATGGCGACAATGAGGAAGTTGAGGAGGAGGAGGTGGACGCCTTCAGTGACGAGGACATCAGCGTGGAGCACGAGGAGCACGCCAGAGAGCACACACCGCCGCCGTTGCAGCAGCAGCCGCTGAGCTACAGAGCACCCCCACAGTTCTCGCACAAGAACGTCCCGTCGGGCAGTGATAGAGAGTCAACACCGCAGAAGTCCCTGATTGACCCCTCGGAGCTTGCAAAGGCCACTGCTGAGCTCTCTCTCGACAAGCAGAACCAGATTGGCCATCACGCTGGCATCGACCGCACACAGGCTCCGGCTCAGAGCGGCAATGAGCCATCTGAGAAGCGCTCATCAAACGAGCTTGCACAGTATCACCAGAACATGATCTTGTCCCAGTCCACGGGGCTTGTGCGCCAGTTCAGCGACTTGCCGCCCTTCCACAACTCGCTACTCCCAGACAGTATGAGACCAGCTAAATCTAATGACCTCCAGTACATCCATTCCAACGATCACATCAGCGGCACGATCCCCAATATCAAATCCGTGAACGAGTCCAACAACTCTTTGAAGCAGTTCACGATCCAGTCTGTTGCCAACTCGCACGAGTCAGGATCCATGTTGTCCTTCAAGGCGGAGCCAGTACGCCGGGACCAGCTACAGATGACAGCACTGCCCACGGCGGCACAGGCGGCTCGTGAATCTCCTATTGGAACACCAAACCTGAGCCAGTTTCTGCGCTCTGGGCCTTCGAACATTGAGACGCGTACCCAGCAGAAGCTGTGGCTGCAGAGAGAGAACAGCTTGATGGATATTGCCTCAGTGAAGAACAATGCCACGGCCATCACACCTCAAGTGAGAAGAGAGTTCGAGAGAGTCTCCAGGGAGTTCATGAACATCCGCAGATTTGCCAATCCGATAAACGATGCTGTCAAGAGGGTCAACACGGGCATCAAGAGCTCAAAGGCCTCTGTCCCTCCTTCCCAAGACCATATAAGGGCACTCAGAAACGAACAATCACAGGCACTGTTGATGAAGCTATGGATCCAGGCTGATCACCACCAGCCATCGCTTCCACCCTCACAGCAGTACCAGCATCCTCCATCACAACAGTATCCAACCCAGCGCCCACAGCTGCAACAGGGTCAAAGACCATCACTGATGCACAATCAGTCAGCGTATGGCATCACCAACCCATCGAACGGCCTGAGGGCGGCAGTGGCACCAACTACGAGGGCAGTTGACAGGGCCAACCAGAGTCCTGAAAACAAGAGGATTGATCTAGCTGCTATGAGACACGCGGAGGAGGTCCAAAAATTGTCATGATTATTATGCATGAATATTGTTCCCAATCCCGCTTTTTTTGCTACACGACTCTATAATGATAACGTTACATGAATGAAGAGTGATGAACACTAGTGAGAGGCTTCAGAAGAGAAGAATGAGGAGAGAAATGAAAAGAGCAGAGAAGGACCCAGCAGCCTGGAGGAAGGATCCACCGCCACCGCTGACGGAAGAGCCACTGGATGAGGCGGTGTTTGTGGTGGTGCCTGGGGTACTAGAGTCTCCAGTACTGGCTTCATCGGTGGCTTTGGAAGTTTGCTTCAAGGACTCTGTAGCTTCAATATCGGATCTGATGTCACTGGATTCTGTGCTCTCTGGGAGCTCTGTGAAATCATCAAAGTCGTCTGTGATCGTGGACTCGGAGAAGTCAATGGCATCATCGTCACTGAAGGATGCCGAGGATCCGGACATGAGGATCGTGATCTGGATCGGCGTGAATGTGTCATCCTCGTCCTGTGTGATTCCGAGGTCATCCATATCAGGCAAGTCGGTGGCAACCGTGAAGACATCATCATCCGTCTGTGTGGTATACTCGTCAGTGTTGTAGTGGAAGATCTCAGTGTAGTCAGCAGCGGATCTTGCGCTCACAGTATCGTTGACTGCGACGACATTGGAGTCATCAGTGAACTTGGCCTGGGCGATTCCAATCTGTTCGTCCTCGTAGTCCAGCACAACATACATCGACTTCAAAAACGTGATGCCCAAGCTTGCGTATGAACTGCTTCCTCCGGACTTCAAGCTGACAAAGCAGTAGCCATTCTCCTCAAACAGGATCTGGTTGGCGATTGGGAATTCAATCACCTGGCCTTGGAAGTTCACGATGAAAGCATCCCTGTTGAAGGCCTCATCCACGTCCATGGTGTCACATTTGAAGTAGAGAAGATCATAGCCCGAGTCATATGAGAACTCGAATCCAAATGTAGCAGAATAAAGAAGGAGGAAGTTCTGTGGTAAGACAGTGTATGGGCTCTCAAAGTCAAGGACAAATGGCACATTTGGGAACGTGTCAAAAGTGCCTTTCTGGCTGTTCACCTTGTATCCGAGAGAATTGGCAGAAATGATTGGTTCCTGGATGAGCTGTATACTGGAATCGTTGAAGCCTCTTTTCTGATAAGGAAGCAGCGTGAGCTCGTTCTCCATCTTGGCGTAATCAACCTCACCAAACAAGATCTCTCCGTCGTATGAGTCTTGGTCTGGGAAGTAGATCGAGAGCAGTTCCTTGGAGATGGTTCCGTTGTCCTTGAGGGTTCCAATGAAGTTTGGGTACATATATGGGTCAACCTGCCAGGCCGTGTCCTCTGCTGTTCTTGCACCAAGACCAAGTGAAGATGCCAGCATCGTGTCGTTTGCAACACCAAGTTTGAAGTTGGAGAATGTGTAGTCTCCAACAGTCAAATCGTCGCTGCCGTAGTAGGCCTCCCTGATCACCTCATCGAATGCGAAGCCGTAGAGGTACTCGTACTCGTAAGCACCGTTACCCCAATCCGTAATGTTGTAGGAGAATGTATCACTCTTTGAGATGTTGAAAGTGGTGGTGGAGCAGTCAAACTCGTATGGCTCGTCATTCTCATCGGGATCCACACATGCAACGTTATCGGACTCAACGAGATATGTGTCTCCGGCGCTGAACATGACTTTGAGCGAGAGCGTCTGTGCTGGGGAGCCCACAGAGGCATCAACAGTCCAGAAAGGAGCCTTGGTGAACCCAGAAGCCTGGAGATCTCTCTTGTTCAGATGATAGTCCTTCAGATCAGCTGGGGAATTGAGCTGGAGTTTGAAGGCAGAGGCATGAGCTACCAGAGCCAGGAGCACTGATTGGGGGAGCATCGGAGGTGTTTGGGGTGCAACCAGCAGTCAACTGTTCCTTGTCATAAGGAGACGAAGACTGAGAAAACACTGGATCCTTTAAATGGTCTTCCTGGGAGGTGGAGATATTATTTCGAAGGGCCAAGAAGTCTGAGGAGCAACGTACCGAGAACGTGTGTAACTGTACGGCCCACGGAGAGAGCCCATACAGCAGCGTTCCCTTCCACTGATTGGCCAGAGCTCTTCATGTGGTATGTGGCTGGTATCAGGTATCAGGTCTTGTTCTGCATGTTCCCCACAGCATAAACAAGAAGCACAGCCGCTACATAACTCGTAGAAAGGAGGCAGAGCCAGAGTTCAACGGCTTGTGATGCCTGTTGTTTCCGAGCCAAACTGTATGCGCTGACGTAAGCACCTCTAGTCTACTTCTCTCCTGAGGCCTTCCCTGTGGCGAATTCAGTTGGTAATTGGGGACATTTTGATCTGATTTTCCAGATAAAGGAGTATATATGCCTCAAATATAGATAGAAAGCATCTAATACGCTGTATCTGCACTCTCAGAGTCTCATGGGCTCTACAACGGGGTCCAGACGTGTTGCCCCTGCCCAAGAATATTATTTGAACTTTGTACTTTGAAGCTTTCCCTTCCTGAACTCCCCGCCTTCCATGGAATTCCACTGCCGTCTTAGGATCCACGTGATCACATTGGAAACAATAACTTCAGGGGTTGAGCCAAAACAACTGAACAATTGAACGAGGCCTTCGTCTTCCGTGTCACAGAGTCGCCAGTTCGGCCGGGGGCCCGGATCTCTAAAACACCCGGACATCTCAGTAGTTCCGAGCCGAAAAGTGCGGGAGAGCTGCTGTGGCGCATTCCCCGTTCAACACCACAAATCACGGCGGCAGAGCACTAAATCAAGATGGATCTTTACGAAGTTGGCGACTTGTACTTGAACCGTCTCGTGGAAATTGACACGCAAAAGAATGGCTCCAATAGCGCCGGATTTGCCCGCGCAGAGTCCACAGCAATGCCCGGCTCACGAGTACGTGTCCTCCTCCTGGATCAACACACTACGAGCGTCGTCTCGCTCAATGCCACCCAATCAGAGCTTCTTCAACACGAGATCTATCTCATCAGTCGGATTGATAACGCATCGAGGGACAAGATGCGCCACTTGAAGTGCATCTGCTATCTCAAGCCTTGCGAGGAGTCCATCAACCACTTGCTCGATGAGCTACGCAATCCAAAGTACTCCAGCTACGAGATCTACTTCAATAACACGGTCTCCAAGTCCCAGCTTGAGCGTCTCGCTGAGAGCGATGACCTTGAAGTTGTCACCAAGGTTGAGGAGCTCTTCCAGGATTACCTCACCGTGAACAAGGATCTGTTCTCCCTGGGAATCGCACCACCTCAGAGGATCTATGGGGACTCCAAGGATACATGGCAGGGATCTGCATTCAACAGGTGTACACAAGGTCTCGTGTCACTTTTACTATCGCTCAAGGCGAAGCCGGTGATCAGATATGAGGCCAACAGCAAGATGGGGGCCAAGCTCGCGAAGGAGCTGCTCTACAACATTGAGAAGACCAATTCATCGCTATTCGACTTCAAAATGAGAGATACACCGCCGTTGGTGCTTATCCTGGACAGAAAGAATGATCCCATTACACCATTGCTTGCACCATGGACTTTTCAGAGTATGGTACATGAACTGATTGGAATCGAGAACAACACTGTGGACCTTTCAAGCATGCCTGGTGTCACTGATGAGTTGAAGAAGGTTGTGCTGAGCTCCAAACAGGACAAGTTCTACGAAGAGGCCATGTACCTCAACTTTGGAGATCTCAGTGATAAGATCAAGGACTATGTCCTCCAGTACAAGTCGAAGACCAATTCCTCCAAGGACATCAAGAGCATTGAGGACATGAAGAAGTTCATTGAGGAGTTCCCAGAATTCAAGAAACTTTCCGGAAATGTGTCCAAACATATGGCATTAGCCTCGGAGCTGGACAGACGCATCAACAAGGAGAGATTGTGGGAGGTGAGTGAGCTCGAACAAAACATGTCTTCACACGATCAACACAACACTGATCTCCAAGAGCTCGAAGACCTCCTCTTGAACAAGCCGACACAACAGGGACCACGTCCTCCAATCTCTGAAGAGTCGAAGCTGAGACTTGTGGCACTGTACGCTCTTCGTTACGAACGTCACTCGAACAACCAGACGCGCCGTCTTCAGAACATCCTCAAGGAACAAGGTGTGGCACTTTATAAGATTGCCATTATTGACTACCTGTTGCAGCTCTCTGGATCTTCTGAGCGTCTTGAAGTCGAACAATCCATCTTTGATAAAGCAGCCTCAAACCTGGTTGCTGGCTTTAAGACCGTTCACGCCACTGACAACATCTTCATGCAACATGTTCCCCGTTTGGAGTCTGTGTTGGGCAAGGCAGTCCGTGGAAAGCTCACAGAGAGACATTATCCGATCCTGTCGCCTTTTGGAAACGAGTATCCAAATCTTGGCGTGGAGAAGGCACAAGACATCATTGTGTTCATGGTTGGAGGCGCCACCTACGAAGAAGCACGCATCATCAATGCTCTCAATGCTGTTAATAAGGGCGTGAGAATCATTCTCGGTGGAACAACCATACACAACACCCACAGCTTCATGGAGGAGATTGAGGATGCTGGATCGAGATGGCCAAAGACGAGCGCTGGTGAGAGATTGCAACAGAGGGTTGCTTGATGATTTTACGGTTTCAATAACATATTACAATGGACGCACTTGGTTCGTATGCAATAATTTCTATCAGTATATGTGTTGAATACGAATATATGACATGGAATTCTATATTAGTGTCGATATCTAGTGCTTTATCTGAAAGAAGGAAAGACCAGCACCTCCAACAAGGGCATATTCGGGTCCATCAAAGGCCACAGTGTCAGAAGAGCCTGTGTCAGCCACAGAAGTGTAGTGAGAGTCCACGAGTGTGAGTTTACCGCCCTTGTAACTCCAAAGTTTGATGACCTGGTCAACGGAAATGGCGAGCACTCGTTCATCAGACACCAATGACAGAGAAGTGATGAGTGATGAAGCGGCGTCTGGAATGTGTGACAGAATCTCGGACTTGACACCATCAATGAAAGAGAACCTCGTCAATCCAAGAGCATTATCGTCACCACCAGTGATGGCAAGAACACCACCTTCATTTTGTGACACCACAGCAAGACTCTTGATACCGTTCTGGTGAACTGCAATGATGTTCTTTGGGCTTGGAAGCTCCTTTTTCTCCGTAGATTCAACAAACTGGAGTGCGGCATCTTCAATTGAGAACTGGATCTCAGAAGTGATATCCCACATAGCCAAATGACCATCAGTGGCACCGGTAAGCACAAAGATGCTTGATCCGCGGATGAGCAGCTTGACATCCAAGAGACAGCAAGTCTTGTAGCGGCCTGCAACGAGCGGTGTGAATGAACATGTGGCCAAGTCAAAGTAGAACACCTTGACACTGGAGTCAGAGTAGACATTGCACAAGACAACACCGACAGTCTCCTTGTGGGCGTTGTACACAAAGAGATGATCGAAGTCCATGATTCTGAGATCTGGATTGTTCGAAGAAGGCTCCAATGTGCCAAGGAGACCCATGAGCGGGTACTTGAAGTTATCCTCCACTTTCCAAAGGAAGAACTCCTCCCTGGCAGAGGATGAAGCCACCAGCTCATCGTTGAGGAACTTGATCTTTTGTAATCCCGAAGTATGTTTTCTGATCGTCCAGTAGTGTCTGATGTCTCCCGTCTTGATATCAACAGCGCCGAGCTTGATGTGTGTCTCCTCTCCACCGGTAACGTACAATGCCTTGGTCTCGCCAAACTTCTTTCGTCTGATGGAGATATCTCTTGTCTCTCTTCCATGTGTGCCTTCGCTCAACAACGAAGGATATACTGCCTTTGGAAGAGTTCTGATGTGCAACACGCTGTCACGAACATAGATGAGCCTCCACTCACCGTCGTCATAGAACAGTTTCCACAAACGGTGTGCACCACCACAGTTATCATAGGCGATTTCGTACTCCCTGGACTCGTTGTAGATGTAGAAGTAGCTTGACTTGAAGCCGTATGTGATGAGCTCGTCGTTAATCTCCATGGCACCTTCGAGGAAGCCCTTGCGGGCATAGTTGGTGTGGACAATCTCGTGAGAGTGTGTTTCTTTCAAATAGCGGATGTAGAGATAGTAGCCGTCCCTGTTTGTCATGCAAAGAAGTGAGTGCGTCGATGTGTTCTCGAGACAGCGGATCGAAGTGATTGTATCTGTGAGAGAGATCTTCTTGACGAAGGTGTGTTGCTTTCCGGTATCGAGGTCGTACACTCCAAGAGAACTGAGTCTGTATCCAATGTAGACGATTCCTTCTGAGACTTGAAGTGCTGTGGTGACAAATGTAGCTGGGCTTTCAATATGAGTTGTCTTCGTGATATCAAGGTCTGAGTTGAACTGATAGAGCGTCAAAGGGTCCTTCTTGTTTGGAGACTCGATGAGGATGTAGAGATCTTCACCTTCTTGTGATGAAATAGCATTAACACACTTGGACAGTTGAGTTGTGATCTTTCTCTCCTTGGTAACAACACCGGTCTGGTTAAACTTGAGGAACAGAGTTTGGCCATTACTATTTGTGAAGGTAATGACGTTCTGTTCAGTGAATCCATTCGTCAACGTGAGAGATCTGAAGTCAGTGTCTGTTCTCAGATAGCTCCATGTGTTGTCCTTGTAAAAGAAAATAGCACCCATTGATGTAATCATGACAATCCCTGCTTCAAGTTGCCACACCCCTTTCACGAGCTCTCCCTTCTGGACTTGATAATCCGCCTTCGCAGACTCGACAACCTCCTCAAGAGTAAACTCTTTCGTCTCCTTCTCAACCTTTCTTGGATCAATATCGATGAGTCTGACTCTTCCGTCATTACCACCTGTGGCAGCAACAGTTCCTTCTGGGTTGACATCAAGTCCCCAAACATGTCTTCCTGTGTGGAGCTCATAGGTGTGCACCGGGACAAGAGTCTTCTCCTCTGTGATATGCCATGTTCTCGCTGTCAGATCCTCGGAGACACTCACAACGCCTTCATCTTGTCCGTAGAACCTCAGTGTCCAGATTCTCGCAGTGTGTCCCCAAGCTGTGTGTAGAAGTTCTCCCGTCTTGAAATCCCAAAGTTTGATTGTGCGATCGTCTGAGCAGCTCACGACATACTTGTTGTTCTGACTTGTTTGGATATTAAAGACAGGACCAGCATGAGCATCGAGGATGTGTTTTGTTTCTTCCTTGAATAGATCCCAGACAATAACTCGGCCCTGGACCGTGCCAGCTGTGACGTATGCTTCGTGTCTTGAGGAGACCTTGATAGAGCCAGAGTAGAGAATCGACTTCTCGCCGTAGATGGATTTCTCATACTGCAGTGTCTGTGAATATGAGTCGATGGCCAGGACAACATTGTGTGCAGTCAACAAGAAGAGTTCGAGACCGTTGAAACTGAACTCTCCAGCGATGATCCAGTCATGTGACATCTTCTCCTCGGCAACGAGGTCTTTCTCTTCCATAATTTGAGAGAGTGAGAGCATGCTGAAGGAGCGTCCACCGTAGAAAGCAAATGTGTCTCTCTGGAAGCAAATTCCATGAATCTTGTTGCGTTTGAAGATCTGCTTGAAGACGAGAACCTCTCCGCTCTTGTAGTTGTACACTCTGAGGATCGGGCCATGTCCCACGAAGAGAAGGTCATCCTCGTAGAACTTGACAACTGGAACTGGACCGTGGTGGTCCACTGGGATCAGCTGACTGGTCATGTTGTCTGACCTCCCAAAAACGATTGGTTGTACGCAGTTATGAGAAGTCCAGAAGCTCATCGCTTGTAGCTGGAAAAAAAATTCGGCCATGTTGAGCTCGACTAAATCTTCCGCCTTCTGAGTGCTCCTAGACTTCTAGCGCATAGTATTGAACGAGTTCAGGAATAAGGTCCATGATGAGGACTGAGTATCAGGATACCTCCCAGCTGCCGTACAACTGCTCTAGTTTCCTTATGTCAGTCAGATAAATTGGTCACCTAAAGCTTCTTGTTGATAAGTAGTCACGTGCTTGTCACGTGCCTTAGGTGACAGCTTGTACTACTATTCTGTGCATTTCATCAACCTTGATGCTACCTCTCGGGTTTAAAATCCCACCCAGGACTATAACTCTATATAATTGATCAAATCGGAGATTTCAAAACGTGATTGCAGCAAATCAAAGGGCTGGTGGGCAATAAGGATAGCCATATCTTGTAACCCGGGCCCGTTGCCATGGTGATTGCAGCGAGTTCGCGAAAATTCGCGAAATTCGCGAAGCTCGAAAAGTAAACAAACAACAAAACAAAACAAAGGCCCAACTCCACAGATAACGAAGCTAGCGGTCCATCTCAAAACGACAGAGAACGCTGTCCGACACACGCTATCCAATAATATTGAGCCAGAATCACAATGACGGGGTCGCCCACCAAAGAGAGATCCAGCGCTGATCAATACCAGAAGGAGAACTTTGCTCGGGACAAAACCACAGATCTCACAGTCCCCAACAGACGAGAGTCATTCGGCAGAGGCATCTTGAAGAGGCTGAACCACAGGGATGAGAACCTCACAATGCCCCTCCAGCTCCGAGACCGTGATCAAAGAGACCGCCTATCGCTAGGCGGCAAGTCAAACAGAAGAGTCTCGTTTGCTCAGAACGTCACATTGCACAAGGTTCAGATGATCTCCGATGCCGAATCTCCTGAGAGAGTGGAACCGAAGAGAAGACAAACAATTGCTGCCCTCCCACAAACACCGAGAATTTTGTCTCCAGTCCATCCATCATCTAGTGTCAAAGAGTTTGATGGAGACCAACTTCAGTACGACAGCGAGGATGAAGATGACTACCCACCACACAGAATACAGAGTTTGGGCTTCCAGATCCATCAAGATCAACAGGATGAGCACACAGGCTCCATTGATATGAGCTTGACGAGAAACTTGGGAGCGGGCGACGAAGACACCATGGATCTCACAAACCCCTTGGGAAGCATCCAGTCTTTCCATCCAACTATCCTTCCAGAAGCGGAGCCTGTCCCATCCCAAGATTTCCAGACATCTACACAGCTTGAGTCGTCTCTGCCCTCATCGTTGCCCTCTTCAGGGAGACCTTTTGGATCGATCAAGAGCTTGTTCGATGAGGATGAAGAAGAAGGAGAAGAAGAGGAGATTGATATGGAGATCACGCAGCCACTCTCTATGCCAACACGTCAGCCTGATGCAGTCGAAACTATCCCAGAAGCGTCGCCGTCTGTCGATGTAAGGGATGATTCTGACCATGAAGAGAGCATTGCTGAAGAAACCATGGAGCTCACTTCTATTGCTGATGTATCGATGGATCCTGAGACTCTTCGCAACACACTCCGCAACCAGCGTATCAACCTCTCATTTGATCAAGACAACGCCATGGATGTGACTATGGAGCAAACAAAGCCACTCGGCTCAATTCTCTCCCACCACCAGCGTCAGCCTGAGAATGAAGACATGATGGACCTGACAATGGATCAGACAAGTACAATGGGTGCTATTATTTCCAACAACGACCAGTCAATGGATATGACTATGGAGCAGACGAGGCCTGTTGGTGCAATACTTGCTGCCCCAGCTCTTCACAGTCCTGGAGACTCGAGCATGGAGATTCCTATGGATGAGACTAGGCTTCTCACGCCTCGTATATCACAGAAGTCCACTACACCACTGAAGCCGAACAGATCACACACTTCAGAAAGTGGTTCTCCAATGGGTACCAAACGCACTGCAGCGCAGGTCACAGCCGAGCTTCGGGAGCAAATTCGGAAGCTATCCCCAAACAAGAAACGCAGAACGCTCTTGATTGATCCAACATTGGAAGAACCTATCCAGATTGCTCCGGTCCTGTCTTCCCAGCCTGTCTTGTCATCACAGCCCGCACTTGAATCAGCCTCACTGACAGAGCTCAAGTCTTCGTTCACACCACTCAGAACACACAACTCTGCAGTCAGAAAGTCCATTCTTGAAGGTGGTGGTGGCATTGGTTTCACGCTTACCCCTCACCTTCCTGCGCCATCACAAGTTTCCGATGAGGAATACCGGCCTCATCCGCTGTCTGAGTTCCTGAAAGATATGGGAATTGACTTCTTTGATACCATGGACGTCAAGGAGGAACTCACCATTGAGTTGAAGAGTCTCGGAAAGGAACGGGAGGCTGATGACGTTGACTATGCTATTTCCAAGAACACTGTCATTCCTTGGATCGAGTTACGTGACTTCAGTTGTAAGGAGCTCCAGAGAGATCTAAGAAAGATGATGGACGCATTTGATGCACTCGACACTGAGTTTGGGGAATTCAACCCTGCACTTGTTCGTGAGTATTACAAGGCACAAGATTTCGACTCACGCAGAAAGGTAAGTGAGCTTTTCATACACATGAAGAGATGTGCAGACTATGATTCAACCAGACAGTGGTGTTCGTGGTATCATACATTGTTGGAAGAGATGCAGCTCAGACTTGAGCTGAACTACGATGCCCTTCTGGCGGATCATGAGCAGTTGCAATGTGGCTTTGATAAGGTTGAGGAACTTGAGAAGAAACTTGCACATGACACTGCTGCTGCAGAAGAGAATCTCAGATCCTTGAAGCAGGAGAGTGAAATGCTCGACTCACCAGATGCTGATCTCCTTGTTGAGCTCCATGCAGAGCTTTTGTCGGAACTTGTTGCACTCGAGGAACAGGAGAATGCCTGTGAGCAGTTGAAGAATGAAATTGAGGAGATTCAGCAGAAGTTTGTTGATACCACAGAACTCGAGAAGGAGATCGTGGAGATGAAAACCAGCATTGAGAGACAGACTCAAGATCCAACAGTCAGATTGGACCAAGTGATCTCAACCTTTGATGTCTTGCAGACCGTCACTGGTGTCTCGCTCAACCATCTGCATGGTTCATCGATCTCGGTTAAGTTGTGTGAGTCCGCTGTGACTGTCTCCTTTGATCTCTTGAAACCAGAATCAATCATTGTCACTTTGCCAGACAATCTCACTGGGTTGAAGAAGGTGTTCATGACGAGGTTCATTGAAAAGAACTTAGCGCTTCCAACATCTGAGCTCATTGAGGGATTGACTAAGCTCCACAGAACTCTCACAGCATTTGAGAAGGACTTGTTCACTGTCAATCTTCTCTATCCGACGGAGATTGATGTCGCTGATGCTGTCACTGTTCAGCTCACTGACTTCCAGAAGGCTTCGAGGTACAAAGCCCGGATCAAGATGGTCTTTGATGAGAACTCCATACTGTCTGACTGTATCCCACAGACTGTTGAAGCCAAGTTGGTGTATGGCTCCCCCACTGTCGATGGTGAAACGATCTTGCACAACTTGAAGCTGAAGAGTACCTCCAACTGCTTCCTCAAGGAAATTACTGGTATCACGTTGGTATGAGGCATCCCCAAGGTTAACGACGGTTTATATTTGATGATAGAATCCACGATATTGACGATATACTCTAGACTCTAGCTATTCCAAATGAAAACTAACGACCATTATCGATTGGCAACTCGTAATCATAATTTCCGCATTTGGCCATTTCTGATCCGCTCGTCCCTTTTGGGAAATCGCGATCCAAAACAAAGGCTAGTGGCCAGCCAAAACACCAAAACACGCCCTCGTTTCACCGTGATTTGGCAAGGCAAATACTGGGCGGTACGCGTGAAATTGAAGCTGGAGGTTTCTGGATATGAGCACTCTCGAACACCGAGATCACGGCTCTTTGCAGCAGAAGTACGCCCGGATAGCGAGTCTGTCGTCGTCGCGCATCCCCGTCAAGAACCCACGACAGGTCTCTACTCCCATACAACCGCTGGATGAGGCGTCTCTGGGGAACGTCAAGCGATCATCTATACCCAGAATTACATCTTCGCCCATTGCCCACTCACCGGGATCCGTGTCTTCGTCGGTGGCGTCCACGCCCAGGCAGACATCCATGACAGGCTCAGCCAGACGAGCAAGTCTCTCGCCGTTGGTCAACATGGTGAACACTCCACACTCGGCAGCAAACAAAGAATCCACACCCAGAAGCCGAATCCTGTCTGAATCCAACATCTCGTCCCCTCCGTCCACGGTGTCCAAGTTGTCCTCCCGTCTCGCAGCATTGACCATCAACTCACCGTCACCCTCCAAAACGAAGCGCCCAACTCCAATCAAGAGACCTTCACGTCTGGTAGCACAAAAATCATCGATACAAAGCTCGATGGACAAGAAGAAGAGTCAGAAGAACTTGCGTTCTGCAGCTGCCACGATACCGTCTACTGGTGCTAAGAAGACCACGGAGGAGCCCAAGTTGGAGAACAGAACAGCTACTCTTCTTCGTACACGGATGAACTCAGTCTCATCAACCTTGTCCACATCGCCCACCAAGAGAGTTGTTACAAGGAAAGCATCGACACAAGCCATGGCGTCTCCTGTAAAGAGGATCTCGTCTGCGGCATCCAAGGGAAAACCAGCCGCCACAACAAATGACTCTCCACTTCTTGCCCGTCTCACACGTTCTACTACAGCCTCGAATCTCAAATCCGTTGTCACCAAGAGATCCGTGAGGTTCCTTTCAGAGGCATCTGCACCATCCGCATCAAGCTCTGCAGGCGGCATTCCACAGCATAAGAACATTCCCCAAAGAGTTGTGTCAGAAAAACCAGATCTTCTGCGTTCAACACGAAGCAGCAGGCTCAAACAAGAGATGTCCATGATGAACATCAGCTCTAAGCTTTCGCACAAATCGATCACAGAAGCACCAGAAGCACCAAGGCCGAAAGATACGGAGCAGAAACTGAGCATTCCCAAGAAGAGATCCATGACGAAGAGCTTCAGTGTCAACGTTGGCCTCAAGGATCTTACGCAGGCATCGAAGACTGTTCCACAACCACAACAGCCATCGTCACAAAGAAGAGTCGTATCAAGCAAACCAAGGCCACTTTCGACAATCTACACGCCACGTCTTCCGTCCTCGACCTCACGCTCGACAACCCCAACGTTGCAACCTCATGCCCCAAGAAAGTGCAAGACTCCAGAAACACTACACAAAATTCTCTCAGAATACGAAGGGACCAAACATCTTGTTTCTGATTGGTCATCAGTGCCATCTGGAAACTCACAGGAAGGTCGTTCACCAGATGATGTGGTGGCGACTGAGAATCTCAACACGTTCGAGAAGGCTGAGATTGTCAGGAACGACAAGGTGTTCTACTTGGGGAATGTTGGTAACAGACACGTTGATCCATCCAACTTCGGTCTCAACTTTGGTTTTGATGACAAAGAGAACAATCTTGTCGTTCAAGATGGTGATCAGATCAACTACCGTTACGAGGTTGTCTCCAAGTTGGGAAAGGGCATGTTTGGAAAAGTGTACAAGTGCCACGATCACAAAACTTCACAGGTTGTCTCTGTCAAGATCATGAGAAATGATCCAGAGTGGTCTTTGCAGAGCATCAACGAGATCAAGATCCTCAAACAACTGCGTCATGACAACTTGTTGGCGTACATTGACTATTTCAACTTCAGATCACACATCTGTATCACAACAGAAATACTCTCAGTTACACTTCTTGAAGCACTCGAAGCCACCAAGTTCAAAGGCTTCGACCTCTCTGTTGTCAAGCTCTGGTCGAAGCAACTTCTTTCAGGCTTGTTGTTCCTCCACGAACGTGATATCATCCATGGTGACCTCAAACCAGAAAACATCATGCTTGCCACTCCACATTCATTTGACTTGAAGATTATCGACTTTGGATCATCAACCACATCAGGAAACATCACTTTCCCTTATATCCAGTCAAGATTCTACAGAGCCCCGGAAGTCCTCATGGGCTGCCGTTATGACACAAAGATTGACATCTGGTCATTTGCTGCGTTGATCTATGAGATGTACGCAGGTGATCCATTGTTCGAGGCCAAGGATGAGGAGCATTTGTACAAGACCATTGTGAAAGTGATTGGTCATCCAACTGCCAAAACAGTACTCTCACTTCGCAATGAGGTGTTCCAAAAGGGATCCATCAACAAGTACAATGACCCGCAGTATCTGGACAAGAAGACTATGATTTTCACCAAGTTCGACCGGATCGGAACTTACAAGGGACCAACTTTGGAGTTACCAAGAAGGGATGCACCTATGTACAGAAGGCTACGTCTTGATAACTCTGGGCTTGCTGGATTCCTGCAGAGTATGTTGGTCTGGAACTACCATGATAGACCAGGGGCTGAACTGTTGTTAGGACATGAGTTCTTGACATGAGTATCTCCCTTTGATGGGAGCTGCATTTTGATGAAACATAGCATGAATTAAACATTGATTTAATGGCCACTAAGCTACTACTAGTAGCATGTACAGCAGCTACAGAGAGGCCGTCACCGTACTACGTACTTATAGATCCGTTATATTAACGTCGTACTATAGATTTGATCTCCAATAAATAACATTCATGGTCATGATTCACATTATACAAACAATTAAAGGCATGGAAAGCCTTCTCGTAACATCGTAGCAATGCAAAGAAAAACATGTGGCAGAATATCGACAATGACAAACAATTCAAACCCATGAACATGCAAAGCAAAATCAAACGTCAGCCTTCATTAACTCCTCCTTGATCTTCTCAAGCGTCAGTCTCTTCGTGGGATCCTTGGTCATACATCCAGTGAGTACGTTGATGAAGTGCACCTGGTATCCACAAGCCTCCTTGTAGAAATCAACGTCAAACGTACCAACATTAATCATCAAGCGTAGTCTGGGTTCATACTTGTGGTCAAAAGGCAATTTCCCCGTCATCAAAGTGTAGAGCATCACTCCAAATGCCCAGATGTCCGCAGTTGGTCCCAATGGTGGAGGAAAGTTTCCCAAGAGCTCAGGTGCAGCGTAGGGAATGGACCCGATGTGGGCATCTGGGATGCCGTTCTCCGGCTGTGGCTTCGGCTGAAGTGGAGAAGCGTCGAAAGACAACACGTCAGAAGAGCTGGATGCCCTTGACGGTGTCATTCCAAGTTCAACACCGGTGTCGTCGTGGACCTTACTCTTGTCAACAACAATCTTTGCAATGGAGCGGACTTTGGAAAGGTTCTTGTCAACTGAAGCTGATCTTGGAATCGATGGACGCCTCTTGATGAGGGAGTTGTTCAAGATAATGTCATCACTTTCTTCAATGGCCTTAAACTGAACGCTCATACCAAAGTCACCAACGACGATCTTTCCTTTCTCGTCAACACTGTCGTCAATCATACAGTTCTCCAACTTGACATCACCATGAACAACACCCTTTGAGTGCATGTACATCAAAGCCTCAACTACTTGCAGCATGTAGTGTTTTATCAACCCAAGTCTGGGAACTCTTAGGCTATCTTCCTTTTGAGGATTGAAGCAGCCCCACTTGACAACAAGATCAAACAAGTTTCCACCACCAATCTTGTCGGTGAGGAAAAAGACACAATCCTCGTGTTCTTTGAATCCATACAAGGGAAGCAAATTTGGGTGGTGCAACTTGCGCCAAACTCTGGCTTCCTTCTTGGTTGCCTCTCTCACAGCGGCATGGATGGATGGGTTGTCTTTCTTGAAAAGCACAACCTTGACGGCCTTCACGTCCCCACTTTCATTAGTTGCACGTCTGACAAATCCCCAGCCTCCAATACCCAATGTTCTTCCCAACTTGTAGCCGAAGACTGAGCTTCCCTCTTCCCATGGCTTCAGAGATCTTACAGATCCAAAACTTTCAATGAACTGCTGGGCGAGTGATGATCTGCTCTTAGAGAGCGATGCCCTCTTAGCAACCTTCTTCAACACTTCTTCATCAACATTCAGACTGAGACTCAACTGCGTAACGGCCTTGCGTCTCATAGAGAACGGTAAGCTCTCAAAGTTCTCGGGCAACTGTGACTGAATGAATGCCTCTTCCTCCTCCAGTGTACGCTTGGTTGCAGGGACGCTCACGGGTCCCACCTGAGCATGCAGCTCACCCAGTGATGACGCCAAGCTGCTGTCTCCCAGGTATGATGTTTCCAGAGAAGAAGTTGCGTTGGTCAGTGGATTCAGCTGTTGCCTCGTCTCGCTTGCAGTCCACTTCTTCAGCGCGTCCCCGAAATCAAAGTCTGGCAGATACTCATCTTGCAGTCCTTCCAGGTCTCTGTACTTGGCCTGTGACTTGGGAGCAGTGGCCTTGAGGCGATAAGGAGCGTAGCTCTTGGACTCCTTCATGTCGACATCAGCATCGCCGTCCTTCTCCTCGTATGGGTTGGACTTCATTGGAATGTGCTTGTCACTGGTATCAAACCTCTTTCCATGGATCGGGTCGAACTTGGTAGTCTCATTCTCGGACAGAGCTCTGTGAAGTCTGAACTTGTTCTTAGCCTTCGGGTCCTGGAACTTGAGCACCTTAGCGGAGTCTTGCAGCTTCAGCAGTGTGTGGCCCTTTCTCAAGCGGGAAGCGTGTGAATCGGAACGGATCGGTGTATCAGCCAGCGGAGACTTTGGCAGCAATAGGGAGGAATTACTTGCACTTGGAGTCAGCGGAACAATCTCATCGCCATAGGTCGGCATTTGGTCTTTGATCGCACGACTGGTTGGCCTCGTTGGTGGTGTCCCTGGTGGCAGAGGAGCTGTCGGACTGTAGTCAGCAGCCGTACCCTCTGAGAGCAGCGCAGCCCTCGTGTTCAGTGGCAGCATCTCGAAGTTGAATCCTGGGTTGAACTGAGGAGTCAGGCTGGCCTCGTTCAGTGCGCTGTTCAGAGCGGCATTGTGGTTGCTGTGTTCTTGTGCTTGTGGCGGCTCTGGCGTTGGGGTCAGTGTCCTGCTCCCGCTGTTCTCCTCAATGACCTGAGCCAGCCCAGTACTGAGCAGAGACACTCGTCTTGGAGCTGACAGCCCATTAGACATCTGATCTGGCGGCTGTCGTGTGGGGGAAATGAGTGGTATGAAGGCGTGATAAGCTCGGAGCGGCAGGTGGCCCGGCGGCTAAGGAACAACTGCTTATAAGAGCGAGCGGAGAAGGGCGCCAGGAAGCTCGCACTTGAGGGAATGTGATTGGTGAGCGGAGCCAAAGAGCCGCCCGTGTGGCGTTGCGTAAATCGATGATGTTGGTGAAGCCCTGAGAACATGGAGCGGCTACTCCAGAAGCCCTTCCACCAAAATCGTGAAAACAGCAGTGGTGTCCGGATGTTCAGCCCTAATTTTTAAAATTTTTTGGGCGCGTCCACTTTTCAACTTCCTCCACCTACAGCTCCAGTTCATTTGAGAAGTGCAAACACTGCAAAAGCGTATGTTTCCGACAGTCACAGACTTACAAGAGAATACCAATTGGATCAGAGTGATGATACAGAAGTTTATGCATAGTTCAACTGATCTAAACTGAAGAAAAACTCTACCATCGTCTTTCGCTCCTATCTGACCCTTACACTACCGATTGGTGATATCTTGGATGATCTTTCTACTTTATCTCGAGGCCTGGAGTACTAACATCATGGCAAAGCTTGTGTATTACTTCACTCTGGCTTCAATGCATACATTCTCACCTTGAACAACTCTTGTGGTAGACCCCTTTGTAGTTCTGTAGCTATCAGCTTGAGGCCAGCCTGCTTGAACAACTTCTTGAAGCTCTCATCACATCTCGTAACTGAGCTGTCCGTCTCATCAAATATGTCCTCCTGTGGTGAGTTGTTCTCTTTGACAACAATGGTGCCGTTCTCTTGAAGGCCCTCCTTACATCGTAGGAGGAACTTGACAAACTCCTCATCGGGCAAGTGTCCCACGCACCATTGGCACCATATGAGCCAGTACTTGCCCTTCTCTGGTATCCAATCCTGCATGCCAATCTCATAGATCTCCCCAATCTTGCCCTGCTCCATCAGTGGCTTAAGCTCAACCCTCATCTGTTCGACAAAGGGCTTCACTGGCTCAACGAGATCAACCTTGTCACTGAACTTGTGGAGCATGTCTCTCGTAACACGCCCGATACCCGCACCGATATCAACACTCTGCTTGATCTGGCCTGGAGCAGGTGTCATACGGGCCTTGAGCTTGCGTAGAAGCGTCGATGAGCCAACAACGTCAGCCTTCGGGACAGATGTGCCCTCTCCGTAGCCGCCGAGAACACCGTCCACTGTCGCTGGAACCGCGGTCCAGTAGTCGATGGCATCGTCGTAGTTGATGTGTGTATCAGCCTTGTCCTCGGACATTGTGTATCAAGTTATGGATGGCTAATCCGGGAATCAAAGGCTCAGAAAGAGAAGAAGCTCAGTTGGTGATCTGCCCAAAGGCCCAAAGCTCAAAAAAGCGCGAATGATTATGTCAGCGATGCTTCTATACGAGATATTTTCCAACGGCTCTGGTAGGCCATATGGTATTTACTTTGCTCTCTCAGTTGGTTA
Organism: Petasospora xylosilytica; assembly: GCA_003708285.2. NCBI lineage: Eukaryota > Fungi > Ascomycota > Saccharomycetes > Phaffomycetales > Wickerhamomycetaceae > Petasospora > Petasospora xylosilytica. The sequence goes on along the minus strand of PPNT02000012.1, from coordinate 93,331 downwards.
AGTAGCTCCAATAACAGACTAAGTCTTATCTAGCAAATTATATCCCTATCACACCACTCAAACCCCCGATATCAGCCGCTATCTCCCTCCATCGCCGAGCAACTCGCTTACGTAAGTCGTAATTGATGGCGCGGCGAAAAAGCTCCAACGTCGACGTTTGAGCCCTTCCCCGACCAGCTCCAAACACATCCATTCCGAGCACACTTCCTTCATACCCGAGGACTCTACTCGTGAACACACCGACTATGAGTGGATGTACGTACTCCTGTCACGGCCTGCGTGGGGGCACTTGCCTGTTTTTTTTTCACCTCCTGTTGAGGGGTTTTGTCTATCGCCCATTGTGGCTGGCTTTGTTTCTCGGAAAGAGGATGAGCACAAGACAGAGCCTAGCTTATTGGAGGTGCACAGGCTTCGATCCGACACTTCAGAATAACTAACAAGATGCCCACAGTCCGTCTCATCGACCTCGCTAAGCCTTTCCTCCCTCTCCTCCCGGAGGTTGAGCTCCCAATGGGCTCCTTGTCCTTCGACGACAAGGTGATGTACACCATCGGAACCTCTTTCATCTACCTCTTCTCCCAGCTGCCAGTGTATGGTGGCTCCAAGATCACAGGAGACCCAATCTCCTTCCTGCGTCCAGCCTTTGCCGCAGAGAGAGGCACCTTGCTCGAGTTTGGAGTTTTCCCAATCATCTCGTCGGGCCTCATCTTCCAGCTCCTCGCTGGTCTTAAGCTTATCAAGGTGAACTTGAGCAACAGAACAGACAGACAGCTCTTCCAGACAATGCAGAAACTGTTTGCCATCTTCCAGTACGTTGTGCTCACCAACATCTTTGTCGCCACAGGATACTTTGGCTACAACTTGGGCTTCTGGCAGGTGATCTTCATCAACTTCCAGCTGATCGCCACAGGTTTCTTCATGACCTTGGCCGCTGAGGTTATGGACAAGGGCTACGGCTTCGGCTCTGGTTCCATGACTTTTGTTACCGTCAACGCCGCTGCCAACTTTGTCGGTGACCTCGTTGGTATCAACTCCGTCAAGACCTCTAGAGGCTGGGAGTCCTACGGTGCCGTTTTGAACCTGTGGTCCGCTGTCCGCAGTGGTTCTTTCAAGGCTGGTCTCTTGAGCGCTTTCACCAGACCATACCTGCCAAACTTGACCCAGGCATACATCATTGTTGCCACTTTGCTCGGTGCCATCTACTTGCAGAACTTCAGAATTGAGTTGCCAATCAGATCCAACAGAGTCAGATCCGTCAACAACGTGTACCCAATCAGACTTCTCTACACTGGTGCTCTCCCATTGGTGTTCTCCTACGTTGTTCTCTTCTACTTGAACATCCTTGGTTACACCATTGTCAACCTCGGTTTCAAGAACGACTCCTCCAACCCAATCGTCAAGGTTTTGGGTGCCTACACCACCACTGCCTTCAGCCCAGAGTTCACCGTCGAGAAGCCATCGATCATCTACTTCTTCAGTCCATCCTCCTCCCTTGTCTCCTCCATTACCTCGCCACTCAAGACCATTGGCTTCTTCTCCATTGTCGTGATCACCTCCGCCTTCTTCGCCAACAGCTGGTCCTTGATCTCCGGCTCGGCTCCAAAGGACATTGCCCAGCAGTTCAAGGAGCAGGGCATTTCTCTCGCTGGTCGCAGAGACAACTCGATCTCCAAGGAGCTCTCCCGCGTCATCCCAGTCGCTGCCGTCTCCGGTGCAACCATCATTGCCGTGATGTCCGTCGTTGGTGACATCTTGGGCGCAAAGGGTAAGTCTGCCGGTGTCTTGATCGCAGTCGCCACTGCATTCTCCTTCTTGGAGATCATTGCTCTCGAGTACCAGCAGGGTGGTGGCTCCCAGAACTTTGGCCAGATATTCGGAGGTTTGGCCCAGCAGTGATGAGGCCGATGTGTGTGGGGTGTTTTTGATACAGACGGCTCGCAGTGGATCATGACCACGCTGTGAAGTTGTACAAAAGGTCGTTCATTACAAGCAAAGCACGAAAAAAAAAAGAAACACGTTGAAGACGATTGGAAAGTATGATCCATATCATCACTCACTTACTCGCTTATGGGCTCAGCTTGTCGTGCTGCTGCTCTAATTTTTGCACTTTAAAGTATTCCTAATCTATCTAGAAAGCTCTCTCCCATGACGGAGGCGTAGTAACATTGGCTTTCATGCATACCGAAGGCATCGGTTTCCGCTTCCGGTGCGTGTGTCGTCTAAAAGCAGCAAGAAGTGTTGCGCCTTGACGAAGTGTAAAGGTTGTTTGTATGTGCTGCGGCACCGTTGGCTTAATGGGCATGGGCCACATTGTTGATAAGGCATAACTAAGCCCAGAGCACGTTAAAACGGCAGCAAACTTAAGCTTGAACTTGGAATGAGGACACATTTTTTCACCTTCTGCTGCATTGGTGAAATCTGTCTCTTGATGGTGTATAAAGCTGAGTGGAATCCGTGCTCTTCTTCCTTCCGCCTTCATCATTTGGCATGGCCAACGATCCATTCGCTACAAATATGAAGTTCTCCACTATCGCTGCCATCGCTTCTCTCACTGCCGCTGTTTCTGCCGGTAACCACACCCACAACGGTACTCACTACTTTGTTCCAGAGCTTCTTAAGAGAGCCGAGTCCACTGCCCTCGTTGAGCAGGAGTCCACTACTCTCGCTACCATCACCTCCTGTGGCGCAGGCATCACGGGCTGTCCAGCCTCCTCCACTGAGGCTTCTTCCTCCGAGGAGGACACCACTTCCACCGTCATTGTTGGTGTCACTTCCACTCAGTCTGAGGCCTCCACTGTCGCCAACGTTTCCACTTTTGCCGCTGGTGCTGGGGCCATTGGTTCTGGTGCCTGTGCCGTTGCTGCTGGAGCCGTTGCCATCGCTGCTGCCTTGGCTTTGTAAGCTTCTAGAAGAAGGCTAGAGACAGAGGGTTGGGAATTTGGCTAATAAAGATGTTTTAATATGCTACAATGGTGTCTCAACTGCTCCTTTTTGTTGTTTGTCTAATGATATTGTGTCTTTTCTCGCCATGTTTGTAAGACGATGACGCACGATAAGGTGCCTCCAGATGGGAAGGCTCTTCTCACCTCCACGGTTCCCATGTGTGCCCTGTACATCATATAATGGTAAACCAGGTACACTACATCCTATTCAAAGAAGATCTAGATATACTGGGCTTCTGGAGCTTGGTCTAGAGGAGTCCGGAGTTCACACTGCGAAGTCCGAGAGCCAATCACTCTGCTCCACCCTGCTTCTAGCGCATTTTACGCAGATCAGTTGCCCTGATGGCGTGGACCATATAACTATGATTCAGTGCAAATCACTTGATTCTCCATATTCGGACACAACTGCCAATCATGAGACTCGTGGCAGCAGCTTCTCTTCGGAGATTTGCGGCTCCGGGTAACTCATTGTGCGCGCGCGCGCGCGCATGACACGGCTTCCGCACACGTTGAGAATCTTGAGCCAATCTCATTTCTTCTCAACTTCTGGCGGGGATGCTCCCCAATTCGAGCGAGATGTGCTCTGTCAACATCGAAGAACATTGATTATCATGCGAAAACTTTTCCCTTTTGCACTTTAATAACGGCAGTGGTTCCTCTCAGTCCTGCTCAACTTCCATAATGTTGCACCACCACCACCACCAACAGCAGAAGCCATGAAGCTCCCAACAGCCATTGTCCTGGCCCTGGCCCTTTCCAGCTCTGCAGAGGCCTTCAAGTTCCCATGGTGGGGCAAGAAGCCAAAGAACCCAACTCCTGAGGAGCCAAGTTCCACTTCTTTGCCTCCAGTGGCTCCAACCACCATGATTACGTCCACTCCGTTTATGAACAGCACTGTGGTTCCTCCACCAATGAGCACATCCACTCCATTCATGAACACTACCGTGATTCCTCCACCACTGAGCACCATCTCCACTCCGGAGTTGAACAGTACCTTTTATACCACCACCTTTATCACCACCACCGAGTTCTCTTCCTCGTCTGAGCCACCGATGACCAAGACCAAGAAGACCAAGAGCTCTTCCACTGGGGAGATCACATCCACTACCACGGAGACCTCCTTCATCACTGAGACCACTGGCTCTGAGTCTGAGTCTGAGTCCACCACCTTCACCACCACCACTCTCACTCTCACCAGCTCTGAGTACGACCCATGTGCTACTCAGCCAAACAACTGTACCACCACTCTCACCTCTTTGACTACTGAGACTGAGACCACTGAGACTGAGACTACCACTGAGACGGAGACTACCACTGAGACGGAGCTCACCACTACTGAGTCAACTCTCACTGAGACAGAGACAGAGTCTACCACCCAGACTGCTTCTACCACTGAGACAGAGTCCACTACTGAAACTGTTTCTACTGAGACAGAGTCCACTACTGAGACTGTTTCTACCACTGAGACAGAGTCCACTACTGAGACTATTTCTACTGAGACAGAGTCCACTACTGAAACTATTTCTACTGAGACAGAGTCTACTACTGAAACTATTTCTACTGAGACAGAGATCACTGAGACAGAGACTGTCAGCACCACTGAGACGGAGACAATCTCAACCGAGACTGCCACCACTGAGACTGTCACTGAGACTGAGGGCACTCAGAGTACTACCACTGAGACGGAGACTGCCTCTACTGAAACAACCACCACTGAGACTGAGGTTTCCACTGAGTCATCCACCGTTGAGACCACCGAGACATCCACTGCTGAGACCACTCTCACAGAGACAGAGTCCACTGCCGTCTGCACTGAGTCTACTGGTTGCGAAAGCGCCTCTTCTACTGAGGTTTGTACTGAGTCTACTGGATGTGTCTCTTCCACAGAGGTTGTTTCCTCTGTCCCGGAGACCACTCCAGCTCTCTCTACCTCTACTGAGACTGTCAGCACCAACGTTGGCACCACCATTGTCACCATCACGTCCTGTTCCGAGAGCGGATGCGAGGTCTCTACCACCGAGGTTGTTGAGTCCAGCTCCGTCCCAGTTGTTTCCTCTGGTTCTGAGTCTACTCCAGCTCTCTTCACTTCTACTGAGATTGTCAGCACCAACGTTGGTACTACCATTGTCACCGTCACCTCTTGCTCAGAGGAGGGTTGTGAGGTTTCCACCACCCCCGCCACTACTGAGGTTGTTGAGTCCAGCTCCGTTCCAGTTTCTTCTGGATTCTTCAACTCCACCACTCCAATCGCTTCTTCTGGTGCATCCTCCATCGTGGAGTCTACCACTGCTACCGGATGTACTGGAATGAACTGCACTGAGGTCGCTACTACCCCAGCCACCACATTGATCACCTCTGTTCCACCAACTTCCGAGGAGGAGTCCACCTCCACCGTTGTCGTTGACCTCACCTCTACTGTTGCTAGAAACTCTTCCTCTACAGTGTTGTCCTCCTCTGTTCCACTCGTGTCCACCTTTGAGGGCGCTGCTGCTGCTGGTGTTAGGGCTGCCAGTGCCTTGGCCGGTGCTCTCGTTTTCCTCTTGTTCTAAGCTTCCGAACAAGTTGATTCGCTAAATCTTTCTTCTTTCCTGTCCCGCTATTGTGTTCCCTTTTTGTCTCAAATTGCTGGTGTGGGACAGCAGCCGTAATCCTTCGTAATGCACAATAGCCTCTACATCAATATCATCATAGTCTATCGTCAAATTGTGCCGTGTGTACAGCCCATGTTGTCTGCTCCTGGCTTGGAATAAATAGGCCTGACCTCAGTTCACTCTTCAGTAGTATGTACAAGGAGTTGTGTGTGGTGATGGGTCTGGTCTTGTTGAATCTCGTCCGGAGAGCAGAGAGGTGTGCGGAAAGAGAAGAAGAAAAGCAGGTCATAACGTGTCGTTGTGGGGATGCGCTCAGCCCTGACGCTGTTTGTGCTTCTTGTTGGTCTTGCAATACACATAGACACGGCCTTTTCTTCTGACAACGTAGCAGTCTTCGCAGAGCTTCTTGACGGATGTTCTCACTTTGAAGCCCCTGACGAGAGCGGGCTGGAACACTGCGCTCAGTGTGCGGTTTGTAAGCAGCGACGAGGCTGTTGGACGTGTGGCGAACGTTGTCAGTGTTCTGAAAAAGTTCATTTGTGTTTGTGTGTGGAGGGCTGCCCTGATACTTGGAGAAATGGCCTTCAAATGGTCCAATGAAAAGCCGTTGGCCATCTTCGCCCAAACTTTTCAAAAATCGTGGCCGTAACAGATTTGTGGTGTCCGGGTTAATTTTCGGAACCAAAACAAAAACACCGCGCTCCTTCAATTCCCACCACTTTAAGCCTTGCCGCTACACACAAAAGACACTCTATCCACAAGGAAACAGACACAGTATGGACGGCTGGAGGGAGCTCTCTCGAACGCCGCTTCTCCGGGCTCCAAAGGACCCGAACTCACAGCAGCGGGTCACGTGCACACTATTTGACGAGCAGAGCGACCTTGTGTGGGCAGGCGACTCCACTGGTTTCATTGCTTCTTATGCTGGGACTTCAGTGGCTCCATACACGCGGTTCCTTGCTCACCAGGGCCCCGTCAAGCAGATGGTTTCTCACGTGAAGGGAGTGTTGTCAACGGACGGGAAGACGCTCAGGTTGACCAACAGACGCGGGCTTGTCATCTTCAATCTCTCCTCCAGTGACATCCCGGAGTTCAAGAACATCAGACGAATGGCATTGACTGGCACAAATGAGCTGCTCGTTGCCACAGATGCCGGGCTCGTCAAGTTTGACATCGCCAAGGCCGCTGTGGTGTCCACAATGACGTACCAGTGGGACGTGATACTCATGGCCTCCAACAAGAGACAAGTTGCTATTGGGCGCTACGATGGATTTGTCGACATCTACGAAGTCAAGACAAGCACTATTGTTCACACGTTTGCCACGAACTCCACAACGCTCTCAGACATGGACCTCAAGGAATCGACGCTCGTCACGTGTGGTTTGACGAGACGCCATGGTACATTCACCGTTGATCATCTCGTTAACGTGTTTGACCTCAAGATTCTGCGTCCAGTGGCTCCAATATCTTTCCCATCTGGTGCTTCTTTCGTCAGACTTCATCCAAAGCTGGCGAGTGTGGCTGTCATTGCCTCGAAGATGGGCCAGATTCAGGTTGTTGATATGTACAACCCTCAGAAGGTCTTCTTATACCAGGCTGATGTTGGACAGAGGATGCTTTGTCTTGAGATTTCATCTACGGGAGACTACTTGACCATTGTTGATATGTTCTCCATGCATCACTTGTGGGCCCACAATCCAGAACACTCCACGATGTCGAACAGAGTGCCACTCGAGTATCCAACACCAGAAGAGCCAATGCGACGCGTGGACATTGATGAAGATGAGCCATTGAGTTTCATCGGTATGCCATACTACAAAGAGACGCTTTTATCAGCATGGACTTCACAAACGGTCTTTCAGAGTGCAGGCACCGTTCCAAAGAAGATTGACCAGGAGATTCTTGATTCCGCCGTGAGAGGCCCTGATGGATTACTGCATGCGCCATACGACAAGGAGAAGTACGGCAAACGCAATCAAGCAAAGAAGTATGCTCCATTGAGTGCGCCATCATCAGCTGGCAAGTTCCTCAGCAGCAAGACTGCTTCTCCAATGAAGAGACCACCACATCTTTCAGGAAAGGATGAGGATAACGTGTTCGAGTACAAGTGCAGTGAGCCTAACAAGGTTCCGAATGCATTCAAGAAGCTTGAGATCTTGTACTCCAAGTTTGGTATTGATGACTTTGACTTTGACTTCTACAACCGAACCAACTTTTCAGGATTGGAGTGCCATGTTGACAACTCTTACACCAATGCATTGCTCCAGCTCTACAGATTCGTCCCGGAGATGTTCAACTTTGCCGTCGGGAACTTGGCCATTGAGAACTTGGAGCCTGACTCTTTGTTGACGGAGCTGGGATACTTGTACGACATGCTGTTCAAGGCTGGTGGCAAGCACTACCGCGCCACAAACTTCCAGCACACCTTGTCATCAATCAAGGAGGCAGTGGAGTCTGGACTCATCGAGAAGGAGGGCATCAAGGATGACTCAGTTACTGTGGAACCGAACTTGACGAGAAGAAACCAGTGGTTCAACATCTTCTTGCTCAACAAGTTGGCCATGGATGAGGAGAAGAGCAAGGCCAAAGTGGGTCTCCAACCAAACTTCAAGAGACTGTTTGGAATCGAAGTACAACACACCAAACGCAGACACTACTCACAAAGAGGCAGCAGTGGGATCTCACTCCAGTTCTTCCTCGATGTCAAGTCACCACCAATGAACGGACCAAGCAACATGCACGCCAGTTTCATCGAGTACCTCGAGTGGTCCATGAATGTGCGTGAACAAGAACGAGTCAACGATGGATCGATGTATGACATTGAAGAACGAGAGCACACAGTCCAGTATCTCCCACCGGTGTTGTCCTGCAACTTGCACTTATCGCACGCTGAGAAGCGCAACATGCGTCACACGAAGGACTGGTTGAAGACGAGGTTCTTCGCCAGGGGATCCATGAACGGATACACTCTGTCTGAGGCTGCCCAGGATGAGATCTCCTATGAGTATGAGCTTGTTGGATTTGTTGCTGAGATCTCTGGAGAGTCACAGGAGGATGCACACTTGGTCACATTCCTCCAGTTGTACGACACCGACACTCGCGTCAAGACATGGTACATGTTCAACGACTTCCTCGTGATTCCAATCCCAGAGGAGGAGGCACTCAACGTTTCTTACTGGTGGAAGAACCCAGTGACGCTGGTGTATCGCAAGACTGCCAGTCCGCCGGTGTTTGACTTTGGTGCTTGGAAACAAGGACTCAACGATGAGATTCTCTACAGAGACCACTTTGCTGCTGGAAACCGTGAGCAGAAGAAGATTGAGTATGAGCTCTTGACGAGACAGGAGGCACCAAAACCTGGTTCGCTCGTTGCCATTGATACTGAGTTTGTCACGATCGAGGATGAACAGTTCGAACTTAAGAGTAACGGTGTCAGGTCGTTGTTGAAGCCAAGTACACAGGCTCTTGCTCGTGTTTCTGTTCTCAGGGGAGACGATGGTGAGAAGTTTGGTGTTCCATTCATTGATGATTGGGTTGTGGTGAAGGAACACATCTCAGATTACCTGACTTCTTATTCTGGTGTTGAGGCTGGTGACTTGGATCCAGAGAAGAGTAACAAGGCATTGGTGACCCGTCAGACGGTGTACAGAAAGTTGTGGCTCTTGTTGAACTTGGGCTGTGTCTTTGTTGGCCACGGTTTGACAAAGGACTTCAGAACCATCAACATCAGTGTTCCAAAGGCCCAGGTGCGTGATACCGCTGTGTTCTTCTACAAGGGTCAGCGTATTCTCTCGTTGAGATTCTTGGCGTATGTGGTTCTTGAGAAGAAGGTCCAGGAAGGGAATCACGACTCGATTGAAGACGCTCACACTGCCTTATTGTTGTACAAGAAGTACCAGGAGTTCAAGGAGTCTGGAAACTTTGAAGAGATTCTTGGATACATCTACCAAGAGGGCCAGGCATTGAAGTTCAAGCCTCCAGGAGAGGAGTAAAGATGACTTTTATGGAATAGAATGTGTTGATAACAATATGATACCTGTAGGAAATCCTGTGTTGTACCTTTTCAGCTCTGTCTAAACGTTGACAAGGCTGCAAACCTTATTTGCTCAGAATTACGTAATTTTGTTAGTACTGATTATGTAAGCATTTGCTTTTTCTTGCATCAAACCGTTGCTGTTGCCGCCCCATCTCCGCTCCTTGGACCCCATATCCCGCATTAACTAAGCATGTTTTCTTCGTCATTGATACATTAATTTCATCCCGATGATCTCTGTCATCTCCTGAACATTTGACAAGCACTATGATGTCCCTCTCACCCGCCAGAACCGCCTCCCAGATCGCGCCATGACGTACAGCAACACACACCAACTTACCAAGCCCAGCCTCCACGACGACGATCAGGGCCCATTTCCCGGTGAGAAAGCTTGCCGTATCCGCTCGCCACTTTGTATCGGCTATCAGTGCACGTGGGTCGGGCTGTTGGCTGTGGCAGCGTGGCTCTACGCGAATGGCCGGGTGGTCAAGCTGAGTATGTGGGCGGGCTCGCCAGGCCCTCAGATCCGGGCTGGTCTGTGAATATGTCTGGGTAGTTGGCGCCTTTTGCCGATTGGAGTATAAGAAAGGCGATGAGTTCCGCTTTTGAACACCGTTGGAATGATGCTGGATACTCTGGATCACTGATGATATCGTTCAAAGCACACAAGACCTTTTTCAGGGTTGTCGCTGCCCTCTTTGCTGCTCACCTTCTCGTGACGTTCCTCTACCACTTCCATGAACCTACACAGGAGTTTCTCCGAAAGCACACAAAGTCACGGCTTTTGGGATACGCTTCTGTGGATGAGTATCGAATGCTGGAGGTGTATGACAAGGAGGAGCTGAGATACAGGCTCGCTATGGAGTTTGAGTACACAAAGTCTGTTGAGCCTTTACCTCGCACCATTTGGCAGATGTGGAAGACTGATCGTATGGAAGACATCCACGAGGACCTGAGACACCACATTAACAGTTTCAAGGACTTGGACGTGAGTCGTGGTGGAGACTTCAAGTACAATCTCATTGGTGATGAACAGTTGTTTGCATTTGTTGACAAGACGTTTGAGAATGTGCCAGAAGTTGTTGAGGCATTCCACAAGTTGCCCAAGATCATCCTTAAGTCTGACTTTGCCAGATATCTGCTCGTCTACGCCTTTGGTGGAGTCTACTCTGATGTTGATACACACTTGGAGATGCCGTTGGGCGAATGGCTCACTTACAATGAGACGGTCTACAACAAGGAGAACAAGGTTGGTTGTGTTGTCGGTGTTGAGTCTGATCGTGACTTCAAGGACTGGGACAGTGGTAACATGTTCAGAAGACTTCAGTACTGCCAGTGGACACTCCAGGCCAAGAGAGGCCACCCACTGTTCAGAGAACTCGTGGCCACCATCACAGAGCTCACTCTTAACAACTACAACACCGAGACGAACATCTTTGAGACCAACGGCAACAAGTACGATATGGGCACGAGTGACTACTACAAGGCTATCATGGAGTGGACTGGTCCCGTTGTGTTCACAGACGTCATCTTCAACTACCTCAATGACGTGTACTTGACCTCTGAGAAGCTCTACTCCATGGACTTCAAAGAAGAGGGCATCGTGGACCCCAACAGGGCGCTGAGGCTCCGTGAGCAGATCAGATACCAGAAGCTTCTACGCAGTGTTCACAACGATTATGACCCAGTGACATTCCCCTTCGGATGGCAGAATGTGACAAAGCAGGTTCATCCCATCTTGTTTGACGATGATGTCTTGTTGTTACCGCAGACTCACTGGGGCACCATCCCCCTCGATACGCCAAAGCTCTATGTGACACACCACTTCCAGGGCTCTTGGAAATCAGATTGATATGCTGCCTACATCGCTTGATTATGATAATACACATGACTTTCATTAAGGGTCCCTTTCCGTGGTTGTCATGGGCTCGGTAGAAGAATTACTCCCCGGGCCAGCCACCATACACGACAGTACAATGGCTATATATTACCACATCCAGCACAAACCTCAAAAGCAGCGATAATAATTCTGTCTGACTCCCCATCAAGACGCGGGGATCTGGGCCGATATGGACGTGTGATTATCCCCGTGAAGTAGCGGGTGTCAAGGCGTTCATCTCCGGATCCAGGCGGCGGCGAAATACATCAACACAAAGGTTCCAGGCCTAAAGTATGGAAACTGATTATATAATTGGATCTTGTCTAGGAGTTATACTACGCAATACAAGTTGTTTCCTCACTCTAACGAGTGGAAATTGTGCATTTGGCAATCAAAGACATGGACTCTGTAGTGGCACCCGCATAGCTTTGGCCACAAAACTCCGTCCAATCTCGTGCCAAAGAAGTACCCGCCAGTCGGCTCAGCTCTGTCTCTTATAAATTATCTTCCGTTGATAGCTAGCAGCTACCAGAGGAGTGATTTCAAGCAAGACATCGGCTGGAGTACACTGCCTTTGGTATCAAAAGGATTATCTGAAGCTGTAGTTGTGAAGTCTCAGAAGTGAAAAACGGTGTCCAAATTTCAGTCATGGCAAAGGACAGTAATACTGGCACTTGGTGCTAGTCTGGAGGTTCAGAATCCATGTGACATTTCCACTGCATTTCTGAATGCTGACATCTCTGAACGCTGACATCTCTGAACGCTGACATCTCTGAACGCTGACATTTCCACTGCATTTCTGAACGCTGACATTGAAACCCCCCGAGGAAGTTCTTCTCCTTTGGTCCTTGGAGGTTGTACCGTTGTTGGACTTTTTTTTTTCTAGTTACGTAAGCAATTTGGTTTTTACGTAATCATCAAAAGTCCAACGCCAAATCAACAATCAACAATCAACGTAAATTGTAAATTTATATACACTGATCTCCGACTGTTTCCAGGTCAAACCCAGACAGAATGTTCAAGGTTGAGATGCAGTTAACTCTGAACTGTTCATCCACCGTCCGCATCCATCATCCATCCCGCCCCGCTTCTCCTTCATCCAGCACCCGCAACATTGACGCTACATTTGTCAGTACTGCATGAAGCAGGCCGTCCCTCCTTCTCCAGAGTCCGCTGTCCTCACGCCGTCTGTCGTCTGTTTGCATGACTGTATTCAGGCTCCACGCCCATCATCGTCTTTTGTCATCAGGTGCCGGGGGTAGTGCTCCTCTCGGAGGTGGTCCGAACGATCTTGTCCTCTGACAAATCAGCCTTGATAAGGCCAATATTTAAGGCTATTCAGATCTCTTCAGTATCATTACCATTCCCTCGTGTTCTGATCAAACCACCATCGCTCAATATGCCAAAGACTTACTTCATTACCGGCGCAAACAGAGGAACCGTTCTCTCCTTCGTCAAGCAGCTCATTGAGGACTCCTCCAACATCGTCATCGCCTCCGTGAGAGACATCTCCAAGGCCGCTGAGATCTCCGAGTTGGCCTCCAAGCATTCCAACCTCAAGATTGTTACTTTGGACATTCGCACTGAGGAGTCCGTCGCCAAGTTGGACTCCCAGCTCAAGGCCCTCGCTTCCTCCATCGACGTTTACATCGCCAACGCCGGCGTCGGTGGTGGTTACGGCCCAGTCATCTCATAGACCCGTGAGAACAGGATCAGACACTACATCATCAACGCTGTGGGTCCAATTGAAGTCTTCAAGGTCGTGTACCCATACTTGCTCAAGGGCGAGCTCAAGCAGGTGGTGTTTGTCTCCACACTCGCAGCCTCCATGGCCACTAACATCGATGGTGTCGGTATCTACGGTCAGTCCAAGGCAGCCTTGAACCGCATGATCTGCTCTCTGTCAAAGGAACATCTTCAGGAGGGCTTCATGATCACTGCCATGTACCGGGGCCTCGTGGAGATCGATATGATGCTCAACGGGGCCAAGAGTAGTGCCTTCTCCGGGGAAGAGACTGAGCAGTACATGCATCTCCTCATTTCTCCAGAGAGGAGTGTCAAGGGGATGCTTGAGGTTCTTGATAATCGTGGCGCTGAGGCTAATGGTAAGTTCCTCACCAATGAAGGTGCTGAGTTGCCATGGTGATCAAGGTCTCTCCTTCTTACTCGTATCTAACGATAGGGGCCCAGAGATCAGGAGGCGCGGGATCCCAATCCCGTCTTTGTGTCGCATACTCTCTCGCGCCATGGCGTAACTCTTATGAAAATTGATTTCATGATGATGATCTAGTCCAGCTTGTAGGAACTGACTCATGCGTTGATCCCAGATCCCAGATCCCAGCCGGCAACCGGTCTTTGAGTGTGGTTGTCGGACAACGGTGTTCAGACTAGATCGTCAGCCTTGTAGCAGACACTATACTCAAGAGAAGGACCTTGTGTGGAATGCTGCAGCCCAAAATTAGCGAATGGCCAACTCCCATGTCGCTCTATGCTCATGTACCGTTGGCCTTTGGAGTTGGTCATTGAGTACTGGCCGCTTTTTCACTAGAGGTCATCTGATCAAGCAACTAGTGCATGGATTGCTCAGTTCATATGGCTCTCAAGCTGTGATTTGAATTTTGACATTATTTCTAGCTCAATTAACACTCGATTTGTCCATTGCGTCTAACCTAGTAGTTTTTGCATATATTTAACAGAAGAGACAAGTACAGGTTTCAGCGTACTTCAAATCTCCTCGTCCTTGTGTCACGGGTCACGGCCCACCCTGGCGCTTATGCCCGCTAAAGGAGGCAGTACAGCGGTAAACTAAACGAGCATCCCGTTTCGTTTTGGATTACGTATTCAACTCTTCACGTCCTCATTTCTTCGATTGTCAAGCACCTCTCAGCGTCAAGTGCTTACTACTTGTCAGCAGCGGATTTAAAGCGTCACATTTCCATTTTCGTAAGCGCCCGGAGCTAACGCTTGTCTCGGAGATTACTAATTTCCGCTGTTGACAAATCGATCTCCTCCTCTCCACGTCAACGCTATATAAAGGCCCCATCGCTCCCTGTTTCTCCATAATGTTGGCACTGATCTATTCAACATCACCCAAAGAATCACATTATGACAAAGACTTACTTCATCACCGGCGCAAACAGAGGAATCGGCCTCTCCTTCGTCAAGCAGCTCGTTGAGGACTCCTCCAACGTCGTCATCGCCTCCGTGAGAGACATTTCCAAGGCCACTGAGATCTCCGAGTTGGCCTCCAAGTCATCCAACCTGAAGCTTGTCACTCTGGACATTGGCTCCGAGGAGTCCATCGCCAAGTTGGACTCCCAGCTCAAGGCTCTCACTTCCTCCATCGACGTGTACATCGCCAACGCCGGCCTCGGGGATGGTTATGGCCCAGTCCTCTCCCAGACCCGTGAGAACATGATCAGACACTACATCATCAACGCCGTGGGTCCAATTGAAGTCTTCAAGGTCGTCTATCCATACTTGCTCAAGGGCGAGCTCAAGAAGGCCTTCTTCCTCTCCACCCTCGCCGCCTCGATGGGGATCAACATCGATGGAGTGGCCATCTACGGTCAGTCCAAGGCTGCTTTGAACCGCATGCTTTGTTCTTTGTCAAAGGAGCACAAGGATGAGGGTGTCATCATCGCCGCTATCCACCCAGGCCTCGTCAGTACTGATATGATGATCAACGGTCTCAAGAGCGGAGGCTTCTCGGAGGACGATATCGCAGGATACATGAAGATGACTATCACTCCGGAGCAGAGTGCTAAGGAGATGCTGGAGATCATTGAGAAGAGTGGAATTGAGGCTACTGGTAAGTTCTACAACAACGAGGGTGGTGAGTTGCCTTGGTGATTGCACGTCGTCGGCTGAAGGCTGAAGGGGTGCTCGTTCCACAGATTATTAGAGCCATATTTATAGAGCTCTGCACCACAATACACAGATATGGCTGATCTTTAACTATGAGTACCTGTAGCTTTATAACTGCTATCTTTTCTTGGCTGGTTATTAGAACCCAGATACTACGAAGAGAGGAGTGATGGACATAAGAGGTGTGTGCATGATTGTCATTGAAAGCAATGTCATCAAGAGCCGGCCTGTTCTGTCCATGATATGTTTGTAGCTTGCAAGGTCTTCAGATCGCCATACACTGTACAGTCATTGATTAATATATATAACCAACGACATCACAGGTGGCTGAACTCGTGATACTTCGCACATTCACTGATCATTGTCACACAATATCGCTCTTTGTTTTTGGCTCATCACTAGACGTTCTCGACCGTAAGCGTCAGCATAGAGAAGACGTTGCAAAGAGAGGAAGGATTCAGAATCCAGATCATCAAGTCACGATCCTTAGGCAAGACCACCTGATTATTTGGGCGGCGGCCTCTGGATTGGGCCCGTCATGATGTTACACAAAAACGATCCAGTGTTGACAAGTCCGTTGCCTAGGTAACGTGAGCCAGCGAGCCACAACAAACCACGTGTATATTCTGGTCAACAACGGGTCTAAATCCCTTTCCATTGAGCTACAGTACTTCCAAATATCTATGGTTTATTATACTAGACACTAGACATCAGAGGGCCAATAGTCTCGACAAATCGGTTCAGACCTCATGAGGGTGGACGATATCATCACCAATCTCCCACATCTTCTCCTCGAGCAGCTTGGTCATCTCCCTCTTGACCTCCTCGTACTTTGGATCACTGTAGACATTGAACAGCTCAAGCTCATCCTCCTGGCAATCAAACAGCTCCCACTCCTTATCCTCGCCACCGTGGTTCGTGCCCTCGAGTCCATAGCCCTCGTTGTACCAGTAGATGAGCTTGTATCTCTGGTTGCGGATACCGTAGTGGGCATATGCGTTGTGGATGTCATCCCTGTGCATCCAGTATCTGTGGTATGCCACCTGTTTCCAGTCCTTTGGAGTCTGGCCAGCGAGTAATGGAGTGAAGTCCTTGCCCTGCATGTAGTTTGGGATGGTGAGGCCTGCGAGTCCGAGGAAGGTTGGCGCAAAGTCCACGTTGCAGATGATATCGTCACACACGGAGCCTGCCTTGATAAGGTTTGGGTAGCGGATCATGAATGGCATCTGGAAGGAGTCCTCATACATGAATCTCTTGTCGAACCAGCCGTGCTCACCGAGGAAGAAGCCCTGGTCAGAGGTGTAGATCACGATGGTGTTGTCTGCGATTCCCTCCTCGTCCAAGTAGTCGAGCAGGCGGCCGGTGTTGTCGTCGATGGACTGGATCGTGCGCAGGTAGCGCTGCATGTATCTCTGGTACTTGAAGTGTCTGAGCTCCTCGTGAGTATTGAAGGTGTAGACCTCTCCCGTGGCCTTGTCAACGAGCTTGAAGGTGGAGAGATCTGGTTTGGATGGGATCTTGCGCACGGTGGACTTGGAGAAGAAGAGCTCGCCAACCTCGGAGCCTCCGTCTGGCTGTGCCATTCCCAAGTCGTAGTAGGTCATGTCACAATCAATGCGCATCTTGGCCTCAGCAGCAGCACGGGCTCTGTTCTTGTAGTCGTCGTTGAAGGTCTCTGGCAGGCGGATCTCGTCCTGGTACAAGTTGGCGTGCTTAGGATCGCACTCCCAGGATCTGTGAGGAGCCTTGTGGTGACACATGATGAAGAAAGGTCTTGACTTGTCTCTCTGCTTCATGAAGTCGAGACACTTGTCGGCGATGATGTCCGTGGCGTATCCTGGAACAGTTGACTCGCCCTCAGGACCAATGAACTTCGGGTCAAAGTATTCGCCCTGGCCGGGAACAACGGACCAGTAGTCGAACCCAGAAGGCTCGTGGGCCTTGCCTTCTCCCAGATGCCACTTACCAACCATCGCAGTCTGGTAGCCACCGGTGTGGAGGTGCTTAGCCACGTTGGGGATTCTGCGGTTGATGGCGGAGTAGAGCGTGTACACAGCGTTGACGTGGTTGTATGTTCCGGTGAGAATGGCTCCACGGGATGGAGTGCAAATGGAGTTGGTCACATAGCAGTGGTTGAAGAGCATTCCCTCATTGGCGATACGGTCCAAGTTCGGCGTCGAGTTGATGCCTGCGCCGTAACACGAGATGGACTTTGCGGCGTGGTCGTCTGCCATGATGAAGAGGATGTTTGGCTGCTTTGGAGATGTCATTGATGTGGATTGTGGCTGTGGCGGGGGTCAATTGTACTCAATTGGTGGACATTAGTACCCGTGATACCGGGGCCATCCCAAAACAGCGAGAGCCACCGCTTATAACTCCCAGAATCCCCTCCATTTCCAACTCCCACAAAAGCCCCACACGCCACAGTCGGAGCGAGCTTCTAAGCGCCCCCAGCCGCCCCCGCACAACAACTGGCCAATCAGCGAAGCCGCTCTGAGGCCTTTGCTGTGACTATCCTGGCGTGTAAATCCCAATCGGGGACTAACGCCTTTTCGTGTGCGGCAATTGGCTTTTAGCCGCAACTGTTGATTGTTCCCTGCTTCTTGTTGGTCAGTTTTTTGAGCTGCTTTTATGGCCATTGTGGGGGTGACTCCGGTGACTCTCCGGGGCACCTACCGGACATAAATGCTAGGCAGCTGGACAGGGGAAGCTAGGCAGAGTAGTGGTATTTCTAGGCAGAGGCATTGTTCTTCTAGCAGCTCTTATTGTTCAACTGTTCAACTGTTCAACTTCTCAAGCCATTATGGCTTTGCGACTCCACCACAGTTACCACAGTACTAGAACTACGTCAGCGATCTCGCCATTCCGACATGGCCTTCCCCGCACCCGTAGCCTCGCAGCCTCGCAGCCCACACTGACTCCTTCCCGCAAAATTGACCGGGGCAAAGTTATGAGGCTTTGAACCCTTTTAACCGGCTTATAAATATTCTCTATCCTGTCTTTATGCTTCTGATTGGACGATCTGGGTCCACCCGCTGGTCCCCGCAAGTGTGACACCCTTGCTCCCCGCACTCCATTGGCTAATACGCCTGAAAGCGCCTCAAAAGACCAAGCCCAACAAATCGAGTGTGACTCCCTGTAACTGCATTAAATACCAGTCTGTGACTCCATTGGAGCTTCCCTCGCCACGCCAAAGTCCAACCACCAACAGACGCCACCATGGACACGACTCAAGATCCTCCAAAGGACTCCGTTGAGGCCCTTCTTGATCCACAAGTTGTCAAAACAGCCCGTATTCAGCAGGCATTTGAGCACCGTCTGGGCAAAATCGCTGCCTTCAAGACATACACCAAGACGTGTCTGTGGATCCTCGTGGCCTTTCTTTTCATCGTCACCTCCGGATACGAGAACTACGCCTCTGGTTCCGTCATCTCCATCGCCAGATTCAGAGAGGACTTCGGCTTCTACACCGCCTCCACCAATACTTGGGCCCTGGATGCCAAGTGGCAGAGTGCAATCAGTGGTGGTCCCCAGGGATTCCTCGTGTTTGGCCTCTTTGCTGGCTCCTGGTTGGCTGATCGCGTGGGGAGAAAGCCCGTCATCATCGGCTCCATCGTCCTCATCATCCCAGGCACGATCATGATGTGTGTTGCTACTTCGATCCAGATGTTCTTTGGTGGAAAAGTCCTTGCTGCCTTCTTTATGGGCTCCTTGCTCACTGTGGGGAACTCATACGTTGGTGAGATCTCGCCATTGGCCGTCAGAGGAATGGCCACTTCCGCAGTCAACTTGGGTCTCACGTTCTCCCACATCATCGTGCTCATTGTCATTCTTGGAACACAGCACAGAGCCGATCGCTGGTCTTACAGAGCAGTGTTTGTCTCGCAGTGTGCACTCATTGGTCTCTCGCTCATCTTCTGCCCATTCATCCCGGAGTCTCCATACTGGCTTGTGACTCACGGCAAGGACGACAAGGCCAAGGCCTCCCTCCGCAGACTCGTCACAGAGGAGCAGGTTGAAGGACAGTACGCTATCATCAAGGTTACAGTTAGTGAGGCCAAGCTTCTCAACGCTGGGCACTCCCGGTTCCACGAGCTGTTCAAGGGCACCAACGCACGCAGAACCTTCATCGCCTCGTTCGCCTTCTTCATGCAGGCCATGTCTGGAATTGCCTTCATTTCGACCTACAGTACCTACTACTATGAGCTCTCAGGCTATGGCCAGACTGAGGCCTTCAAGATCTCCATCGGTGGTGTCACGCTGGCGTGCACGGGAGTCATTGTCTCCTGGTTCATCCTGGATCGCTTTGGCCGCAGAACCTTGATGCTGTGGGGATGTGCCTTTGTTGCCATTGACAACCTGCTCATTGCCATTCTAGGCATGTTCACCTCCAACACGAGCTCTGTGCGTGCCTCTGCTGGATTCATGACTCTCTACTATCTCCTGTACAACGTGTGTTTCGGTGCCCTGGGATACGTGCTCGCCATTGAGGCCCCGACGAACAAGCTGAGAGCCAAGACGGCCGCCTTCTCCACGGCGCTCAACAACGCGTTCCAGTGCATGTGGGCATTTGTGATTCCATACATGTTCAACGAGGCCGAGGCAAACATGGGCTCCAAGATCCTCTTCATCTTCGCAGGGTGCTGCATTGCCGCGTGGTTCGTGTTCTACTACACTCTCCCGGAGTTCGCCCACCGCTCGTATGAGGAGCTCGACGAGATGTTCGCTGACAAGGTGCCTGCTCGCAAGTTCAAGACGCACGTGTGCCGTGTCCAGACAAAGAGCTACATCAATTCCATCGCCCAGAGTGTGCTGGAGCTCGACATGCTCGAGGACCCGAAGCAGCAGGTGGAGCACCTCGAGGTCGCTGGAGATAAGTCCGAGTTGGCTTGATTTTATCGTGAGTTCCTGTACTGTTTGTGCTTTAATTGGATTGAGCAGAGTGATTGGTCTCAACTCATTTGTAGTGCTCGGTTGGTCAAGCGTGTTTGATTCTCCTGACGGAAGGCCAACTCCGTCTTTGTGTCACTTGCTCGCGATCATGGCCGTTGGCACTTATATGACGATGCCGGATCTCTCCCAATTTATTCGCTGCACCAAATCCTGATCGGCCTTTGAGCTCTTGAGTCTTGAGATTGTTAATGGATCAAATAAGTTTGTGGTATCAAGCGTCAGGCTCAGCTACTTGTTATCAGTGACGCTACACGATGAACGTTACGATGGTGAAGAGTAAACAGTACTACCTACATGGCCGCCAGCCTACGCCATCGGGTTCACGATGGCCTTTCTAGTCTGGTCATTCGGAATTAGGGCAGTGCACCTTCAGCAAGAAGTTGAGACATGTTGATAATGATGCTGGCTAGCGCCTATTCAAATCGAACGCTTCTCTTTTTGGCCTGGATTGGTGAAACGCCGTGGTTCTCCGCTTATATCCGTCGCGCTGAGGTAGTAAGTACCCCCAAGGCTGTGTGTCTTACAAATGGATTACACTGGATCAATTGGCACTAACGGTATGAGAATAACGTGAATACTCTACTAATGGGGTTAATTGATTAGCCGCCGGTTGTAGCTGCTCCAAAGTGGCTACGCTTGCTAGCTGAAGGTCCTGGCTCGGGATCCCAGCTCCGAACTCCGTTTTTGTGGCATTAATGGGCAGAACCTGGGTCGCCACGACTTAATTAAATGATTCAAATTCCCTAGTTGATAGTTATATCAACGTTGAGATAGTGTTACACATTGACGTACCTGTGTGTCTTCTTCAAGCTTATCCATTTCGGTCATAAGGAACGCCGTGTAACTCTTCAATGGAGGTGTAAACTGTTCTACCTAGCTTCTAGTGAAAAGCCAACTGTGATGAATTAAAGTTGAGCCTAAGAACATTGTATCACTCTTCTAGAGCATTATGCTCAGGAGGAGGCTGTCTCGTTCTAAATGCAGTTCGATGGCACCCAGCTGGTTGTGATATTGTTGCACCACTCAAGCCAATGAACGCCTTCGCTGAAGTCCATCGCCAAATCCTCTTGTAGTCTCTAGGTATACTTTAGAGTCAGTATTGATTATCCAGCACTAGTCGCTACTTACTATGCTGATTAATGCTGAACTACGTGTTCAAGTCAATGTGTTAATGATCATAGAAATTGAGGACTTTGGCATAGGAGCTAGCAATGAGATAAAAAGGAGAACTGGAAACCAGACAGAGTATTAGGTGCCTCGATGCAAACGGTAAATGAAGATGAAGATGAAGATGAGGATCCACTAGTGGGATCACAGAGCCAGTAGAGATCACCAGCAACAGACTTAGGCGATGGAAGCCCAGATCTCAACCTCCTGAGGCTGGACCAATCCGGTGGTGTCGATGTCGTCCAAGTCGAAGGTGGAGGCACCAATCATGAAGCTGTTCTCGGAGTAGTGGTATGGGTCATAGGTGACGTTCTTAGCAGCGTAGAACTTGATCAAGGAGCCCTGGCCCTTGACGACACCCTGCAATCTGTTGGCGCCACCGGTTGGTCTGTCGAGGTACCAGAAGACGTCGGACTCGTTGGCAATGACGTAGCCCAGTGGGTTAAAGGACTTCTGGGAGCTGCCCTCAACAGTGTATGGGGTCACGATCATCTCGTACTCGTCAAAGTCGGTGAAGATGTTGCCCTCAGAGAAGTCGATGTTGTAGGAGTACTCCTGGTCAGTGGCGAAGAAGTAGGAGAAGCCAGCACCCTTGTGGAAGGCGACAATTGGCGAGGAAGATCCGTCCTCGAAGGAGGCAGAGAGGGTAATGTTGTGGTAGGCAAGAGCTGGAACCAAGGTGGCGGCGATGGCGGCGATAGTGGAGAACTGCATTGTGAGCTGGGAGTGAGTTGCTTGTTGTTGTTGAAGCTGATGATGGAGAGAGAGAAGACCAAGATCATACCAAAATGCGGGGCCACCAGTGGTTTATATACCTGAGAGAAGAGTTAAAGATAGAATTTAAAGGGCATAGTGTAAAAACAACACCATGTGCATCGACCCCGGGAGTTGCTTCCCCGCCCCAGTCCTGGAGAGTGTGTGAAGGTGTGAAGATGCACATGGTTCCAAGAATAGCCGCAGATTGTGTGATTTTTAGGGCCAACTGTGCATGAATCTCGAGGGGGTGTAGATTTCCAAACAAGGAGCGATGAAGCGGTTTTGCCGGGATCAGAGAAGGTCTTTCAGCTTGAAATTACTTGATGGTCTCCCCGTTGTCTGTTGGCCTGCCAATGATCATCGGCCTTGAAAGGTCTTCACGGTGGCGAAACAATCAATCAAAGCGGCTCTTGGCCTGTAAACAACACTCACTTGGCACTCCCTCATCCTGGAGATCTTCGTATAGCAAAACACCCTTCTTCTGCCCCTGTTCCTCCGCTGTTAAACGACGCATGGAAGCACCTTCCCCCCAAAATCTCTCCACGCGCGAAGTCTATTTTTGGACCTCCCAGCGCTTCAAAAATCCCAAGCCCTAATGTCTCGTAAATCCCGATGTTCCTATGACGTAATCAATTTCTCTCTCGGCTTATGTAATCAACAGTGGAGAAGTGTAAATTAACTTGAGTGTGTGGGGAATAGACGTCATTCAGCAGTATCTGGCTCAAAGATACAGTCTTCTTGTATACAGATCCGAAGCAAATTCGGCTCAAACATGACCATTACGACTGCATGAGGGGTAAAGATGAGGTAAAGAGTGTACCTGTCTGAGGCCCGGGAAGGCCGTGAATGACCGAGCTGACCCCTGTTCTTCCCCTGAATCATATCCAACACATCATCATAGTACAGCTGGTCCCTGGATCTGTGTTTAAGAATAAACTACTTGCAGCTTTGTTATTTTTATGCTGTGGGGGTGGGCTTTGTGCATGACCTCCACCAGAGTTTCTTGCTCCTGCTTTCCCCCTGTAATTACGAAATTCCATCGCTCCTCCTCTTTCTCCTCCATCACGATAACAGGGGCAGCACTACTCTCTGAGTTTCAACATCATGAAAGGGTCCGTAACATTAAACATAAATCACTCCCTGGATAATCCAACACCAAATCCAACACCAACCATCGCCAGAACGATCATCAACACCAGGGTTCCAGTCAACAAACTCAGCCTCTTGATATGAGCATCGACAGCACCAAGATGCTGGTCAAGGGTACCAAGACCCAAGAAGAAGAAACCAGGAGGAACAACAAACGACAAGAAATACACAATCCACGCCATGGACTGAGTGCGAGGCTCGTATGGTTCCCTGTTCTCACGATCATATTTCATCTTTTCAAGCAGTTCATCACTCGGATACTCGCCTTCCTCGTTTGGTTCTCTCTTGTAGTAAGGGATCACTTTTGTGATGTCTTCTTTCTTCTCAGTGGGTGGTCTCAACTTGAACTCTTTCAGCCCAGCAGGCTTCTTGACGAGTGCCTGGCCACTATGCATCCTTGCCCTCCGTGATTGTTTGATTGAAGCATCGTCCACCAGCGGGAAGTTATCGCTTGACGGAGAGTGGATCGAGGGTGTAACTCCAGCATCATCAACGTTCTCAGCAGTGACATTAGCCCTGATTTGCCCTGCCTGGTCTGAATCGTGGAAACGGACATTGGATCTGGATGCCTGTGGGTTCTGGACAAACACGACCGGCGTTCCCTTCTGTCTTCTTCTCGTCTCTTCAAAGTTCAGGATCGACTCCCTCGTCTGTGACCTCGATGACTTGTACGACCCCACAGAAGTAGGTGTGTGGTCCCGCGTCACCTGTGCCAAGTTCGTCAATGCCGCAAGCGTCAGCTCGTTCTGGTCATACAGGGCGGGAACACCTCTCAGCTCTGGAGGTGCCGGTGCCGGGTACTCCGGGGTTGGGACGCGATGCATTGCGTCGTAGTCTGAGGCTCTCATTATAGGACGCTCGATTTCAGTCTGGACAAGTGGTGGAAGAGCAATCTCTGGGGCTGGTGATGGCTGTCTCAATGGGGGTTCACGGGGAGAAACCAGACTGCCGTAGTTCGAGGACGGAGCACGACCGCTGTGTTCACTCGCTGTGCGGAAGGAGGCACCACTTGAGTGAGAGTGTGAGTCAGAGTGTGAGTTGTCACTGCCCGCCGATCTGGGATCTGGGATGTTGCCATATGCGGAAATTCTGAAGGATGAGCCAGACATGCGCTTGTGTGTGGTTCGTTGTTGCTCCATCAAAGAGTCTGAGCGTGATGTCGAGTGGGTCTTTCTGTGTCCTCTTACTCTGTTGGTATTGTTGTTGTCAACTTCACTCAGGATATTCTGGAGCTGTGTGTTGCGGGGCTCTGTCCCATGAATGACATTTTCGATGTTGAGTGAAGACAGGCCAGTGAGTGAGATGTCCCTTGATTCGTCACTTGTCTCGTTGATAACGTCCTGGTAGACACTGAAGTTCTTCATAGTGCCGTCTTCGTCAATGTAGGACTCTCTGAAGTATGAGCGCCGTTGCTTCGATGATCCTGAAGAACTGCTGTTGTTGAAGAGCTGTGACTTGTTGATCTGCTTCATGAGGAAGGACTCCTCAGAGTCTGTCGACATGGACTGGTTGGGCAGATTACTGACACTCAGGTCAGACTCGTTGTGTATCTCAGCCATATTGTTTGTTTGTGCCACTTTGTGAGCAGAGGTGGCGTTATATGAATCCGGAGAAGGGGTCTGTCAAGGAGAGGAATGGAACAAATGTGGGTATGTGCCTTCAAATGTGCCCGGAATGGTGCGTTCTAGACCCTGAAAATTGGAAATTTGCAACGGTGCTTCAGTGGGAAAAAGTGGAGTGGAATAGAAAAGCAGAGGTAGATGATCCAAAGAGAGAATCTTCACCAAAGATGAGATACAAGTTGGCTCTTCGGAGGAGCTTTGTTTACATTTTGAGCTTTCGCGAAAATAACTTGCTTATGTAAGCGTTTGTTTACATTTCGACCGATTTTGACAGACACCCTTCTAACTCAACACAACAGGGGTCTGTGTTTCTGAAATTTTGCATAAGAAAAGTTCCTGTAGCAATAGTTTGTTATTTTTTATCTGTGCTGTTTCGTGTTGATAATTGGTGCGGCCCAAGGAGCTCAAGAATTAACCGTGGCCCTTTCGCTCGCTCAAGGATTTGCGTGCGGAGAATCGAGATGCAGCGGCATATAATCGCAGATTGGCAGGTTCTAACAATGAAGAGGCATATTTTCCTCAATATTTTAAGCATATACTACATTTTTCAGTACCTGAATAATCTCATATCTCATTTAAGACGTTAAATTTCATTGCTTCATATCTCATCAACTCTTTGGTATCGGAACACCATAGTCTTGAGGATCAACCTGGCACCTTTGTTTGCAAGACACCTTCACCCAATCAGCAGTCACCACTCTGGCCGTTCTCACATGAGAATCTGAAACATCGGATATCTCAGAAAGTCTCTTTCTCACCTCTCTCACTTCCTCAGTCGCCCTCTTGGACTTGGATGTAACGACAACAAAGTTGGCACGGGCCAGATCATCGACAATCTCAGCACCGAATCTCTCCAATCTCAATCTTGTGAACTTGGCATCATAGCTCCGTGGTTCACCACCATAGACCAAGTAGACCTTGAGCCCTCCAAAGAGTCTGATTGAGTTCAGGAGTGGGTGAGTTGAAGTTTGCTTCACGGCCGCCACGCCAACGTTCTCCTTCAAGAGCTTTTGCAGTCCATCAACGGTCACCTTGGAAGCAAAGTTGTGACCCAAGTTATCGCATCTCTTCAATGCCCTGTACTCCATTGCCTTGGAGACAAACTTGATGTGTGGCAGAGTGACCTTGACGATTGTTCCTGACTCAATACAATCAAACACCCATTGGCCAGTGATGATATCATAGCCCTTCTCTCTCAGGGAGATTGCCTCAATCGTGTCTCTCGTTCCAATGACACGGAATGTCTTGTAGTCCTTTGCCTGTTTCTCATTGACCAAAATCCATCCTCCATGGTTCTGGATGATCCTGGTCAGGTCTTCCTTGGGCACGACCTTGTCGGTCTTCTGATCATAGCCATCATCCAATACCTTGAATGTCAATCCTTCAAACAGTTTGGACTCCTTCCCAATAGATTCGTTCCGTGTAATTTCATCCATCTCTTCACGTGCACGTTTCTGAGCAATTCTGTTCTTTTTTGAAAACTCATTCTTGTTCTCAGCAGTGCTGCTTCTTGCTGCCTTGTACTCCTCCAACGTAGTAGCCTCCTCCCATGTCTTCTCTCTCACGCCACGACTCCAGGCATTGTACAACGTCGAGCCAACTCTGAATTTCTGTGTACCAGATCTGACCACTGATCTGGCTCTGATTTCCAACACAACAGAGTTTCTTGGATCAATCCATTCCGATGGGACCTTTGTTCCAAACTGCATCAAGTCAGGTGGGGGCTTCTCCCTCTCCATGTCTCTCCAATGACCCTGTGTTATGCGTTCAATCTGCGCGGTCTGCTCATACTCAAATCCATTAGCAACGGATGCCAAACTCCAGAAGAGTGGCTGTCTCGTTGTTTCAGTATCTTCGTCACTAATTCTCACTCCAACAATGTACGAGTCCTTCCTGCTCTTCTCTCTTCCCATGACGACAAGGTCAAGGTTCTCACCGAGGTTGTCATGGTACTCAGGCTTCACTTTGATCCAGTCACGATTCACAGAATCAATCATGTATCGAGATGTTGGCCTCTTCAGAACAAGGCCTTCAGATCCTCTGCTGATGCAGTGGCTCAATGCATCCGCAATGTCTTGCTCGGTGGTGCCCATTGTGTGATCAATGATCTCAACAAAGTTCTTGACAGGCGTCAACGAGTCTCTCAAGAATCTTCTTCTTCTCTCAATGGTCATATAGGTCATGGACTGGTTGTTGATGTACACCATGTCGTAGATGATGAACATCGGTCTTGGTTTGCTCAAGTCAACGGTGGCGTTCATAGCCTGGCCTTCAAGTGCACGCAAGGCACTGCCCTTCAGAGCACCAAACGGCATGATTGAGTCTGTCTGTGGGTCATACACCAACATCTCTCCATCCAGCACACACCTCTCAATCATTGGGTCCAGTTTGAGGTACCTTGAGATCAAATAGCCATCCTTGTTGTCGCCATAGAGATAAGTGTAGTCTGTTCCTCTTCTGCTGTAGTAGTGGATCTCCTTGCCGTAGTTCAGCCAGTGCACCTGCATACGCTCACCATCAAGCTTCTCTTCAATCAAGAATCTTCCACCGAGACTCTCCACCATCTTCTTGTACGTTCCGTACGGTCTGTGTGCACGTTGTGGACGGTATGGCATTCCTGGATTGACGGTGAGTTCCTCCTTCTCGAGCCTGAAGTCCGGATCGCTGAGCCTGTACGCAACAGCCTTGAGGGATGACACCACACTGATGTATCTGTGTGCGTCTGGATGCCACTCGTTGAATGCTGGTATCTCGAACGATGGTCCGGGGAGAGGTCTGTCTTTGAGAAGAGCGTAGAAGAAGTACTTCAACTCAATCTTCGACATCGCATCCATGGCTTCATTGATGATGATGTCCTTTTGCAGACTCTTATCAAATGTTGCCTTCCAGACATTGTCAAGAACAGTATTAACGTCGTCAATCGTGAGCTTGCCTCCGACGTTGGCGCCCTTGCGTCTGTCCACGAGGTCCGCGAGGAGGTCTTCGAGCTTGGCCTTGTCGTCTCTCTTCTTCCACTCCATGATCTCCTTGCCGACTTCTGACTTCTTGTCAATGCCCAAAAGCTTCAGCACGAGCTCTGGAAACGTCTTCTTGGCGAGATTGTAGTGTCTGTCACGATCGCTGTCTGGGAATAGGAGGAGGAACACGGGAAGCACGTTTGGACCAACGTTCTGGCGCCAGTTGAGGTAGAACTTGGTGAAAATCTCTCTCTTCATGTCACCAAGTGGTTTGTTAGCCAGCTTAGCCATCACACTTCCCTTGTTGCGAAGGTCATCGGCTGGCTTGAAGACCTCTGTGCAAAGTGTTTTGAAGGGGAAGGACTTGCCAAAGTTGACTGGGACTTTAACGTCTTTCAGGACGCGTTCTTCTTCTGGAAGCAGGCCACTGAGAGAGGGATCCTCTTCCTCCCTCTTGACCTTGATGTCTCCCATTCGTTGGCGGTCCTTGAGTGTGGATGATGGTTGTTGTTGTGGTTAAGTTTGCCACCCGGACTCGTCTCTTCTTTCAACTTTCCATCAACACGAAAAACACCGCCAGTCATCAACCTTTCCAGTATCCAGTGGCACTACAATCAGAGCTTATCCAATATATCCGTCAATTAACTAATGTACAAACAGAATTAAAACCGGTGTTCAATCAAACACAACCAGAACCGATAAATAACATCTCGTCAGTCACAACATTATGGTATCACAACAACAGCAGCCTTCTTCAAAACTCATCCGATGTTTCTCCAGAGTAGCCAGTGTATCAAAGAAATGTTCCAAATATCCAACGAGCCAAGTGTCTCAAGCCGAATACCACTCGTCTCGGTAATCCTCCTCACATCCTCTTCAGTGTTTCTCAGTAGGGAATCCAAAAGGTAACGTCACCACAGAGTCCAGGCTCATACTCGAGGCAGCTCAAATGCACAACCTGCACAACCTGCACAAATCGTCATACAATCTTCAAAGGATATTGAGCCCAGTCGCTTGTGTCCCCATGGACCAGCGCCACATGACCCATCCTTCTCCAACGTAATCAGAAAAGCAAGCAGACAATCAAACCAAGGTCCAAGCACAAAGCCCAGAAACAACATGACGACAAAGTAAAAGAGACCCCCAGGTGAAGAAAACACATCAAAGTCAGTAGAGAAAAGAAAACAAAAGAGCGAAGTGTTCCCAAATAAAAAGTAACAAACAACAAAAAGTGTAAAGGAAACAAATCATTCAACACTGGTACCCATCGTCAAGCATCATGAAATCATTTAAGTCAAACGAACTCGATGGCGCATCGGGCCAAAAGTCGGACGAGAAGGCGTCAAAAGAGGTGCACATGCATACGCGTCTGACAAAAGAGTCATGAATCCATCGGAACTAGTAGTGTCCAGAAGCAACCGTGCCCTCTGGCAATCCAATTCTCCTGGACACAACTAGACTGATACCGATAGACTTCGACACGACAACACGGCAACAACTCTCAGCACACATCTCATCAGCCGCAATCACTGCTGGATTGCGCAACTCACCGAGAACGTAATCGTTATCCTCCAATTTCACTTGATAATCGTCAAAGTTCAACTTCTCACCAAAGCTGGACATGTCTGTGGTCATAGGTGGGATGAACTCCTCCAAAACCTCCTTCTTGACGAACACCTCCGGGAACGAGCTCATGGTGGTGTCCTGCTCTGGCTCCTGGGCGTCAATGATGTTCAACGAGAACTTCTCCGTCGTAACAGGCGACGAGTAGGCCGAGGCAAATGGTGGTGGGGAGTACGAGTCGCACTCGGATGGCTCGGAGGAGATGGAGAATGCTCTGGACTCCTCGAGCTCTGGAACGTCTTCACTGTGCATCTTGGGAGAGGCCGAGGTGAATGACTCTGGTGTCTTTGGGAGCTCCATCTGCTCCTGTTCCTGATCCTGCTCGTCATCATCTTCACAGCCAACGCTGTCGAGCTCTGTGGCGTGCTGGGCCTTCTTGGCTGCCAGGTCTGGGAGCACAGCAATCTTTCCCATGAGGGTGTCCACCTCTGCGTCGCCGCCCGTGTAGTTGGCAAGCAACTTTTCGTTGAGGCTCTTGATCAAAGCCATCTGCTTCTCGAGGTCCACGACGTACGACTCGAGGAACTCCACGTGCTTTCTCTTCTTCTCACGCGAGGCATGGGCCGCCTTTCTGTTTCTCAGGATGCGCTCGATGCGGCGCTGCTCCTTCTCCTCCTTAGTCTTCGCTCTCTTGCGCGGTGGCAACGAGGTCTTGAAGTTTGCTGGGATGTCGACTTCGCCCATAGTTGAGTGTATCTGTTGTTCTTGTAGTGTCAGAGTGAGGAGTGTGCTAGCCGCTGTGTGTGTGTGTTTGCCGCGGAGTAGCGCTTTGTTGGTGGTGGAGAGCAAAGAGTCGTCGGCGGCATTCCAGAGCTCGTGGGCGGTGGGCGATATTTATACTTCCAGACAGGGGTGGCGCGGGTGTTTTTGGGGCGCCGTGTCCCGGGACATTTCGCGGCTCCTTCCGTGCCCGCAATGTTTTGACAGCCCCCCATAGTTAAGACCCGGTACGCGCACTCCCAGCTCCTTTTTCGCGCTTCGCGACGGGACAAATGGGACAAATGCGCCTATTTTAGGGATTTGCCTCCCAGCGCGACGGGACAAATGGCCACGTTCTAGAAGCCGGCAGCCTCATTTTGCTCGTGGGCTGTGTGGGCGGGGAGGCCCAAAGAGCTAGGAAGAGAGGCCAATTGGTGGGCTATTTGTCTGTAGAGACCACTAGTGAATTTACCTCTCTTTCTACGAATACTCCACTACTCTTCTGGCCCATTTCGCCTGTTTCGGCCCCGAGATCAAGGCCCCTTTTTCCAAATTTCTCGTCCAAGTGCCACAGCCTCACAAGCTTCACCCCTGTGGGCTCAAACAAGGATCCAGACAGACGAAGGAGGCCTGCTACAACAGAGCCTCTACGCCTAGATGACAGAACATCGCTGAAGCCCCTAAATTCCCCACTGAAGCCCCTAAATTCTCCCCCAGGCTTATCAAGTTGTCAGAGCTTGGAACACACAGCCTCCCAGTATCTCCACTGCGACAACGCCGAGTGACGTTCCTGTCAAGTTTCAACGTTTCGAGGTCTCAACCCCTTTAGCACGACGAATCCGGTTTGCCACCCGGGGATACACCCGTCTTGGGCTCTTCTGCTATCGTCTGTGGGCTGTGAGGAGAGCTGAGAGGCCACGTAGATCTCTGGTGCTTCGTGATCTGAGCTTCGGCCCTTTACCCCTCGTTTACGGGTGGCGAGAGAAGGCATGGCATGTTTGAGCTTCCATGGCTGAAATTTGGCGCTTTCATTGGGTTTCCGGTTACTTTGGGATTTATGTGGCCCATATACACTGTTAGTATGAGCACGGGTGTGCTTGTGCTGTTATCAGAGGGATATCCACGATACTGCTCCCTATTCCATTGTTCGCACAACGGCTCCATGCACCATGCTCATCGCAGATCACGCCGGCTCTGATCTGGGCCAAGGCTACGTAGATAAGGTCTAGAATAAAGGATCCACAGAGAAGAACAGTGTATTCTACAGGAGTTTGGTATGGATGGGAGATCTGTTCATTGATCGCAGTTAAGCGCATTCATCTCCAGGTCCCTCCACGCTTGTCAAGGGGTTTCCAGAGCCTCAAGTGGATTCATCCGCTAGGCCGGCGCTCTCAAAGTTGTCAATTATACACGAGATGAAAAACTCACAGATTGATCAGGATTCCTTTTACACTTTAATTTGGATCAGACGTATACACTCAGAAACATACTGCTTTCTTGATATGGCAGCCCATGACATGCAAAGAAACATGAGCTGATGTGGCAAAAGGAATTTTTGGAAATTGATAAGTTGGTGAATCTGGCAAAGGACGATTAGGGCTCCTCTTCATGACACATGGCTTCTCTCCTGGTGGCCAAATGTTCATGACACAAAGGCGGAGTTGGGTTTCCGAGATCCCTGATTGTGATTATCCCCGGTCACAGAAGTTGGTCGTACATATTGCACGTGAAAAGTGTGGATAAATAGCTTAGAGTATCAATAATCAACGATAAATAGAATAATCAATAAGGCTTAATACCAGCAAGCTTCAACAAGTCATCAGTCAACTCTGGCAACTCCTCAGGCTGTCCGTTATCTCTTGGATCCGTCTCACCATTAGCGAACTGAGCTTTTGCCGTTCTTGTAGCAATGTTGTCGTGAGGCCAGTGAGTAGTTCCGTTCCAAGTACTGAACACTTCCTGCTTCTTCTTGAGCTGCTCCTCCGTTGCCCATGCTGCAGGGGTATAGCAGATGTATGCCACTGTTCTCACCTTCTCAGAGCCCGGCTTTGGAGCCTGTCCCCAGTGGATCGTTCTCGAGTCCCAGAGGATAAAGTCTCCCGGGTTGGCGTCAATCTTGACGTACTCTGCACCGTTATCCTCAAACCACTTGAGCTGCTCCGGTGTCAAAGTTGCCCAGTCCTTCGTTGGCCACTGGTCTCTTGGGTACACCTCGTCGAAGAATCTCTTTGTGAGTCTGTGGGAGTTCTTGAACACGACAAGGGAGCCGTCGAGTGGGCCAGCCTCGCACAGCTGGGCAATTCCCTGGACACAGGCCAATCCATCTCTCCATGGGCTCTGGTCAACGTGTGGCCAGCCATCGAGGAAGATCTTGCGCTTCTCAGTCTTGATCCCCGGGAAGGAGAAGTTGACGCCGTCAAAGCTCACAAGCAACTCGTCAGATCCCCACAACTGGGCAAAGATATCACGGATTCCTTGCTCCTGTCTCAACTCCCAGAAGAACTTCTCGTGGGGGAGCGAGTAGTTGTAGTAGACGCCGTTGCTGCGGTGGTCCGGGAGCTTGTCGTTGTCCCAGGTGGCTGGGTCCGAGATGTTGAGGCCTGGCGTCTTGTTCGTGATCCACTGGAGCATACGCTTTCTGTACTCGAGGGCCTTCTCCTCTGGAATGGCATTCTTCACCACCACGTACCCGTCACGAAGCAGGTCGTCTCTCCAGTCGCCGTAAGAGCCTGCGCCGGCCTCGATCTTGCGGGCCAGAGCCTCAATCTGGGGCGTCTTCTCTGTGGTCAATGGGTTATTACGCAGTCTGAGCGTTGGAGTTTGTGTCTGTGTCGTTGATGTTGCTGTTGTTGCCATTGTGTGATGTCTAGTGGCTAATTGGTGGTTGGTGGGCGTGGTGGAGGGAATTTGGAAGTTGTTTCAATTAAATTTCAACAGGGATCCCCGCCTTTTTATAATATGGGGCTTCTCCACATTTTACAAGAGTCGGCGATAATCATTGCGAATACGCCGTGTGTGACCGAGTGGGAAGCGGATGATGGTACAAAATAGAGCAAAAGAGGACTCATTTTATGGTGGGAGCTTCATTCGCCATTGAGTCTTCTCTACCATTGAATAGTTATTATATTATGTATCAATTGGCCTGCTGGATGCTCAACTGATCAAGGTTCAAACTTCAAAGTCAAGAAACGGAGATAAGGCCGAAAGGGGACTTATACGCGAAATCTTTCTTTCGACGCTTGTTCTTCTTCTGCTTCTTCTTCTTTTTCTAGTCACCATTTCCTGATTGCTCTATTTCATCTGGATGATTGGTGTTGTCCAGAGGCTTCTCTGATCTCTGTACCCAGCGACGTGACGGCAGCCAGACCCCTGGCTCTCTCTTACTTTATCCCTCTGTTGCACCTCTTGCTAAATTAGCTTGCTACTCTCCCTAAAATCGTTAAAACATCATCTCGAAACATACAATTAATATATAGCATAATCAAACACCCTAACGACCAACTCTCATATCACGGAACTGGACAGCAGGATTCATCTCCTGCACCTCTTCCACATCCCTTCTTACCCTGTCTCCCAGCGGATAACCCAACTCCTCCAACACCGGCAATCTATCAGCAACCAGCTTGTCCAATCTCTGATTGATTCTGATATGTCTGGTATTCTCCACGTCATGTAGCTCAAGGACACCAATATCAGCAAACCCATGAATATCCTGAAGAGCGGGGAAGCCCTCAATCACAATCTTCTCAATAGGGACCCTGCTCATCACCCCGATGGCGCCGAGCTGTGGTGCTGTGAATCTGATCTCGAGCTCTGTGGTGTTGATCAAGTCATGGAAGCTGAGGGATGTCAGTCTCGTGAACTCCACTGTTGGGTCTGATAATAGGGACACTAGTGGGTCATTTGCAAGGTTGATGTTCGTCACGGTGTCTCGAAGATCCTTGAGATCCTGGGCCACAGATCTCTGGGTCTCTGGGTCCGTTGGTGTTCTCAGGAAGAGACCAACGTCTTCAAGATTTTCGTAAGAGGTAATCAGAGGGACGAGGTTTGTGATTCTGTGTGATATGTTTTGCCGTGGGCGGCCATTGACCGTCATGATTGAAAGACCGGAGAGATGTGGTGCGTTGAGTACTGGGAGCTCTGTGACGTTTGGTGTCTCTGTCTCCAGTGTAATACACTCGAGGTTTGGGAATGATACTTCTGGAAGGTTGGAGATCATCTTATGGACTTGAAGGCTCAGACGGGTCAAGTTCTTGAAATGGCAGTGGAAGAGTGGACTCTCTGGAGAAAGAGTTGTGATCAAGAAGGTGATGTTCTCCAAGAATGAGTACTCCTGTGATGGGACAATCTCCACATCCTGATCGAAATCTGTTCTAGAGGTCTGGATCTGTGCACTGCTCACCTTTGGCGATGTGAAGTTCACCACTGATGGGAGCTTGGAATGACAACTGAAGTAGACGTGTTCGAGGTTGTCGCCACGAAGATTCTCAATCGAGCTCTCATCACCTTCCTTGTTGGCAATTGTGATCTTCTTAGACTCAAGTGTGATGTCCTTCAACTCACCAAGTCTGGAAACGAAGAACGATTTGGCATGGACAACGAGATCATGAATCTGGCATGGAGACTGTGAGTCAATGGAAATCCCGTTTGATGGTTCCACAGAGAAGTCCCAGCCTTCAAGTTCTCTTCCATCAAGCAAATCCAACGTCAGGTATCCCACGTCTCTCATGTGGACCTGTGGCACAGGGCCTCCCCTTCGTGAGCGCAAGTAGACATGTGGCGACTCTTCAATGAACAAATTCTCCAAATTCAGCTGGTCCAAATCAATCTGCACACCCTCTCTCGACTCCTTGATAAGCACCTTGCACTTCTGAGTGAGCTCGATGAGTAATTGCATCATCTTGGCCGTAACACCCTCCCACACCTCCTCGTAGAAGATCACATCCGGGAAAACCGCCTCGAGACTGATGACAACGACGGCGTTCATGACAGACCCAAACGCCTCGAGAAAGGCATCAACATCAAGCAGATCAACACGTCTGATCTCCAAAAGGTGCACTTGTCCCACATTCTCTTCCATGCTGTCAAAGTCGAAGAGAGAGGTGCGCTCGAGCTCGCTGGAGAAGAAGGACTCGCCCTCGTGGTCTGTGTGGAGTCGCATCTGGCTCAATACTCCTGAGGCTTCCTGGAGCAATGACGGCACTGCTGGTGGAGCAGCATTGAGAATATGCTGTATTCCATCCATTTTGATCTTATTCTTCTCTTTATTCCTTTCAATTCCTCGTGCCCAAACACTGCGAGACCAGCCTCCTTTATACGCCAAAAAAAACACAGGGGTGCATTCCGGAAATAAGCGCTCCTACTGTAGAGTGACGCATCGCTCGCGTGCTTCGATTGGCTCTTATAAATAGTCTCAAAATGTTTCCCATCATGAATCATCTGACCCGTTTAAGCCGTCTCACTACGCACGAGTTCATCTCTGTCACATCCTCCACCGATTCCCGTGTGTCCTCCCCGCCCAGATTGTATGATAACACCTTGAGCTGCCCGAGTGAGTCAGCCTTCAGCTTTCCGAGTCTTCCCTCCACGGCCAATGAGCGGAGTGCTGGTGTCTCTGAGATTCGCAGTTCCGGTACTGAGTTGGAGCACGTGAAAGTTTGGAGTGATGGGAAGCCTCTGAGAGCCAACGAGTTGATAGGACACGCAAATGTCAGTGTACGGAGACCTGGGGCTGTGAATCCAATCGTAATGTCCGGCATCTCGAGGTCTGTTTGGAAGACACCGCCTTTGAGTTCCAACGTTTCCAATATCGGAAGAGACAGTTGAGGGTCTGAGAACGCCTGTGGAATTGTGCCCATCAATGTGAGTGTCTTCAGGTTGGATCCGTGTGTGTGGAGGTACTCGCCAATTCCATCAGAAACCTCTTGTAATACCGGCACTCTCAGAGTAAGCTCAAGAGATATTAGCTTCTTGTAGTACCTCAGAACTTCCGGCAAGTTCTCAATTGAGGCTTTCCCGTTGTTTGGATTTCTCACCACTAGGGAGTATGTCACGAGTTCTGGGGCCTCAAGTCTCGGCACTGCCGTGATTCCAGACGACCCTGTGATCCTCAGTGTCTTCAACGATGGCATCTGAAGATGGAAATCAAGTGGCAAAGGAGTGTTGATCTCCATTATCAACTCTTCCAAGAACTCAAACGAGGGACACTTGACCAGCGGGCCATTCGTATCGGTGATGCTCAACTTCTTCAAACTCTTCAAGAACGAGAAATCACAATCCATAGACCGGTCCTGTTCCCAGTACGTTGGCGCCCACTCCAACTCTCTCTTGAACCATGCCTCCTCGATCCTCTCTGATTGAATGTTGGATATCTTGGGGAAGATGTTGGTATACCTCACGCCAATGAACTCCAGGTTTGGCGCGATCAGTGTGTCCATATCAAGCTCCTCATCCTCGTCATCCGGATACAGTGCCGTCAATCGCTTGCTCTGTATCTCAACATTCCTCATAGACTTGAGATTCATCAGAAGAACCACCTGTGCCTTGATCTTCTTGTCGTGGAGCACGCACGGGTCAGTGGTACCAATGACCAGCGCGTCGTATGGCGTCACATCGAACCCCTGCCACTTGTCCACGATCTCCTGTGTGGAATGCTGCAGCACGAGATTCTGGACGTTCGTGCAATCAAGAGGATGTGTCGTGATTCCTCCATCCACGTCCACCGTTGGGGAATCAGCGATGGAGAGACGATGAGTCAGCTTGATCAGCCCCAGGTCGAGCGTGAAGCCCTTGTCGAGCCCACAGAGGAGTATCTGAGACCTGGGCAGCATTCGCACGAGGAACTCGTTGAGTCGCTGTGGGTCGTCGATCTGTCGGAGTTGGGAATCGAAGATGTCCTTGTCTGGTGGCGTTGTGAGTCGCACCACGATGACATTTGTCCGATGCTCAAACTGCTCGAAGAACTGCTCCTTGTCCATGTTGCCAAAGTCCACCAGCTCGATCAGGTTGATGTATCCTGACTCTCGCGATCCATCCATGGGCGACACGGTGTAGTTCATGGGCACCTGGTTGAAGAAGTAGTCGCTCTCTTCCAGCGAGCTCGAGTTGGTGTATGTGTTGAAGAGGCCCGTCAGCGTCTCGCCCGTAGCAGCCAGAAGACTCTTCACGTCGCGTGGACTGAGGTTGGCGATGACATTCGGGATGAGCTCTGTGGGGAGACTCAGGAGCATCGTGTTGTTCCTCTGTTGGCTCCTTGACTCTTGGCTCGTCGCTTGAAGTCCCCGCAAGTTCATCTAGCGGCAAAACTTCTTCCCGACGCTTGAAATTTCGTGGAGACGGGCCGGTTAACGCGGGGAACAATGGCTTTCTCTAGGGAAGTTAGTACAGAATATTTTAAGATTCATGACAGTTTTTCATCTGATCTCTTTAGTAGTACTTTAAAACAAAGTCTAGTCCGTTTGTTTCTTCCGATAGAGCCCCGCTATGATGTTATCGCTTCGGGTGTGTAGGCCGCCTTGGATATCAAGACTTGAATCCAGCACATTGTTAGGCAAAAAGTTCACTATAATCCCCCCGTAAGCCAACCAACAAAATTTCCATCAATATTAATGCATTCCTGAATAATTTATCTGTATAGTTGCCGGGTGAATGTTGATCGTGACAGTCATAACTTACGAGCATCCAGCCTCTGATGCCTCCACCTCCTCTAAGCCCTCCATTCGGGCCCTCTTGGCACAATCACTTGGTGAGTCCCCAGTTACCCTTATCCTCCTCCAAGTAGATCCCTCTGTCAGCTGCCTCATCCAGCATTCTGGCTCTTCTGGTCTGGTCCTCTATCATCGTGCGCTCCTCAAAGTCGAGGAGTTGCTTCTCAGCCCACCAAACAGCACCCATACTGATCCAAGTAGCGTGGTAGAACACCTTGACCTGAGTTCTAGCATTTCTGTACGTTGGAGAGAGGATTCTGAGCATCAGAGCCGTCGTGACTCCAATGACGGCTCCCTTGACTGCTCCAATGGCTCCAGCAACAAGGAGCTCTGAGGATAGCTGCTCAACCTTGCGAGGCTCGTGATGGATCGGCTTGACGTTTCCCATCGTGTAACTGGTAACTGGTCTCTCGGAGATGAGTAATTGGTCACTGACTAGTCGCTGACCGGCCACTGAGGATCCCCCACTGTCCACTAAAAGCTCAAGAGAATTGGCTCGGGAGTCGGGGATTGAATCCGATCGGGCAATGGAGATCGGGGCATCGAACGAGTTCGCGGAATTCGCGAAAATCGGTAGGGCCAGTGTTTGTTTACCCATTTTTTCCTCCGCCAAAGAAGCAAGAACAGCAGATTTGACGTGTTTCACCCACGGAATACAAAGCCTGGGAGCAGAGATGTCAGTCATTGACGTGTCCTCCAGGTTCTCGTTCACAAACACACGACCGGTCGCGTCGCCCTGTGGCCAATACGTCGCCTACGTCCACGCTGCCAGACTCATCATCCGCGAGCTGAGCACCCTCGAGGGCCTCCGAACAGTGCCTCTGGCCACGAGAGACGAGTTTGTCAGAGTCTCACAGATCACGTGGGAGCCCATGTTCCAGGGAAAGTCGACCAAGCTCGCCGTTGTGCTCCAGGCCCCGTGCTGTGTGCGGATCTTCGACGTGGAGGATGATACGTGCAACGTTGAGATACTTGAGGACGACATCTTTGGAATCGAGAAGGTCGAGTGGCTCGGCGCTGGGGTCCAGCCCATTGAGACTGCATACTCTGGAAGTAAGCAAATCGTGGTGTACTCCCAATCTGGACTGATGCTCAAGGTGTACTCATTGGACTACAACAGGACACCGCTTGTGGAGATCGAGAAGCCAATCACCGATGTCATCACGAGAAGCAAGTCGGAACTGTACTCTGTTCTCAGTTTGAAGAACTACTCCGTTGTTCTCACAGCACTACTAAACAAGGGGTCGCTCAGTGATGTCGTGTATCAGACCACTTTGAAGGAAGTGGGCAGCTTGGGCAAAGTTGCGGTATCACCCAGCTCCAAGTGGCTGGCATGTTCCGAGAACGTTCTTGGAAGGATCAACATTCTCGTCTTTTCCATCATGGGGGATGTCACGGGTAATAATGGATCTGTTATGCAGTACA
This sequence comes from Petasospora xylosilytica, assembly GCA_003708285.2. Taxonomy (NCBI): domain Eukaryota; kingdom Fungi; phylum Ascomycota; class Saccharomycetes; order Phaffomycetales; family Wickerhamomycetaceae; genus Petasospora; species Petasospora xylosilytica. The sequence continues at coordinate 53,962 of PPNT02000012.1, read as the reverse complement.
AGTCCGAAATGGATCCATTGGGGCTCAAGGACCTCCAATTTATTGACGAAGATTCACTGCTCTTCACTGATCACAGAGAGAACATCCAGGTGCTCAAGCTCACAAAGGGGCTTACCATCACGCACACTTTGACGCACAGACCTAAGATTGAACCAATGAGCATATGGAGACAGAATAACAACAGTGATAAATTTGTCCAGAGGACCCAGGAGGCTCAACTCCCACATATCGGTCAATTCTTGGATCAAGCTGGTGTTTCCAAGATGGAAGTTTCTGGCAAATATCTCATGTCCACCGTGGGAACTATGCCCTCAGTTGCCTTCATCTGGGACATCACCGACGAGAACGCGAAATTGCCAATTGACATCATGATCACGAGCTCCAGGGTCAGAGGCATCATCACAAGTCCGTCCCACACTGGCATCTTCATCATACACACAGACGACAGCATCTGCATCTGGAACAGTCTCTCCCCAACTCCGATCTCAATCCCAATGCGCTCCGAGATGTCCCAACTGAGAGGCGTACAGATCACCAACGCAACAAAGGCAACGGCGCAACTCCTCATACACACCTCCTCGCGCGAGTTCTGCCTCATCCACACCCGTCTCACGGCCTCGAGTGCTCCATCTTCATTTGAAAACATGGACACAGAGGAGATCAGCATGCTTCGCCGTGGATCACCGGCTTTTGTCGACGATTCCACACGCGTCATGCGCTTGGCACACGGCGTGCAACAGAGAGAGTGGGGACAGAATACGACCAGGTCCTTGCAGGTTGAGGACACCTTCCTGGGGAGAAAGAGGCTAATAAGATAAGGTGATATGAATCACGAATGATGACGAACCGTTCTGATGAGTGATGTTGTAGTATCCTGTGCCAGTGTCGCCTGAGAAAGACCGAGTAAGAGTTGCGGCAACCCTGGTGACAAATGGCGCACTGTTTAACCTTAATGATATATCTATATGGAACCTAATCAACATGCAAGAGCATAATTGAGAACGTCTTCTAATTAACGGTCCCTGCTTGCAAGACCCCTCCCTAGCTCTGACTCCTGAGCGCTAGGTTTCGGGCTAGGGTTAATTGCAAGCCATGCAAGCTGCGCCCCTAATACCCTCCCAAATTCGAGATTCACTGCACTAGGGGCTTCTCTAGCACGCCAATTCATTAAAGATACTCATTTGTGGCTTTCCAAAGACCTTTTTTTCTGCAAAAAGGCTCTGTTTCTCAGAAAATGGAGTGACGTTCTTAATATCAAGCAGTTCACTCAAAATACCCCATTTTGGCCAAAAAGCGACCCTAAAAGGAGCCCTTTTTTGGCCAAACTAATAACACCATCGGATGAAGAGGGCTTAAAATATTTGGTTACCGCTGGAAATTATATCTGTGAATGCGTGGTTGTTGAGTTCGTTGAATTTATTCATGACACTTTTTGATAGTGGAACAAGGTGTGGCCAAAGGTGTCGGTGCGGAAGTTCCAGACCACGGCGGCAATTTAGTCCTCCACTATTTCCTCTTCCCATTCCACTTCCTCCACTATCTATCACACACATTCGGAGATCACATTTCTGATCATCTGACCCTCTCAAGGCTGACCCTTTCCTAAGGTGCATAGGACCTGTTACTCGTATGACACACTTCTGATCTACTGCTGCTGATAATTTGTTGGTATTGCTGATACATTGGTGGTGCGTTGTATGAATGAGACATTGAGTCGCACCCGTATTTAGGTTTTTGGTTGGTACACGCTTCTACATTTAAAAAAAAAAAAGAACTCGAGGACGTAGTTAAGTATGCGGTGAGGTCTAAGTACCAATTCATACTGATCATGTACCGTCGATGGGAATTCAGGAATCAGGATCAATTCAAATTTCAGATATCCTGCTTCAAATGTGCTCATGCAGGCCGACATAGTTTCACAACGACGTATACAGTACTGGGGATCACGTTAAGAGGTATCGATCTGGACGAGTAATTCCGACTTTGTGGCATTGATGACGTCGCGGGCCTCCAACTCAAACAGCTAATATAGTGGCAGATGTGATGTATGAGCATTGAGAGTACTGTAGCAGTGAGCAGTGAATCAGTGAATGGCATGTGGCGTGACGCGTCTGCGTTCATGTCGAGTGTCGAGTGTTGATCTGTTCTATTTGTGATTGCGTCGTTCATTTCGTTCAATGACAGACAGACCAAGCAGCCATGCAACTCCAATTGAGCTGATCCTACGCGTGTGCTCACCGAGTGCCTATACTTGCTCCTTGGAAAAGGAATGCATGTGCTACAGCGCTTCGAGATGTCACACTGGGTCCCGCTCTATGACAGCCTCTTGGACATTGTCTACGTCTGTTACAAGTCTTTATCGACAAGCACTACATACACAACAGTTTCAAGCCACAAATATCTAGTAGTATCGTGTGATCGGAATTGATGAATACTGAATATACGTTGAAAGAGAGTATTAGTGTTAACAGATATCGTCATTAAAATCAATCAAACCAACTTTTTACAAGAGAGAGCGTGAACCAGCGCTTAATCAGCCATGATCTTGAGCTCCTCCTGCTTCTTCTTCAGCTCAGCGATTCTCTTCTCGAACTTCTCCTTGGACTCACCAGCGTTCCACTTGAGGCCATAGGCGTAGTGGTCCTCTGGAACAAACTTCTGGTCCTTCTTTCTGTAGACCTGCTCTCTCAAAGAACCACCCTCAACGGCGTAGTCCTTCTGGGCAAGACCTCTTCTCTGAAGCTCTGGGATGAGCAAGTCAACAATACGCTCGAAGCCCTCTGGGTACACAATGTTGGAGATGTTGAAACCATCGACGGTGGAAGCATCGACGTACTCCTCAATCTTATCAGCAACCTCCTCAGGAGAACCGATGTAGTAGTTGGCACGGAAGAAGTTACGAGCAACGTACTTCTTGGTGACAACATCGCCTTCCTTGTAGAAGTTTCTGGACTTGAAACTTGTAGCCATACCCTTGACAGCTGGGTCAGCAACCTGTGTCAAATCCTCATCGTCAGCGTAAACGGAGAGATCCATACCACCACCACCGAGCTGGACAAGAGCACCCTCCTCGTCGTAGTAGGACTCGATCTCCTCAGCAAGGGCAACAGCCTCATCGTGTGTCTTAGCCACAACAACTCTGAGCATGGTGACAAACTTCAAGTGTTTTGGGTCTCTGCCGTACTTTTCCTGAGCGAGCTTTCTGGTCTCCTCGATCTGCTGTCTGGCCTTCAATGGGTCAGAGCCCTCCAAGAAGATGAGCTCTGCATGCTTAGCACCAAGCAATCTTCCCTTTGGAGAGGCACCGGCCTGGATGATCAATGGAATTCTTCCCTCAGTTGGCTCTGTGATCTGAGGACCTGGGACTCTGAAGTGCTTACCGGCAAAGTTGATCTCTCTGATTCTGTCAGGGTCTGAAACGATGCCAGCCTCTCTGTCCCACACGAGGCCATCGTCTCTCCAGGAGGAAAGAAGAAGCTCATACCAGACCTGCAAGTACTCGTCTGTCTTCTCGTATCTCAAGTCCTTCTCTGGCATCTTGTTGTCGTCGGTGAGCTGTCTGCCTGCAGATGGCACTCTCGAAGTGACAACGTTCCAGCCAACACGGCCACCGGAGATGTGATCCATGGTGGCAATTCTTCTGGCAAAGTGGTATGGGTGCTCAGTCAAGGTGGAGCAGGTGATACCCAGGGAGATGTTCTTGGTGGAGATGGCAACGGCAGACAAGTATGCGGTTGGGTCGTTCTTTGGGAAGTTGTTACCAGTTCTGGCAGCCTCCTCGTAGTTGTATGGACCTCCGAGGCCCTGGGACTTGTATCCACCGTAGATGGCGAGCGAGTCACCGATGAAGATGGCGTGGATCTTACCACGCTCGGCAAGCTGTGCGAGCTTGACCCAGTACTCGGCCTTGGTGTATCCTCTGGACTGGTCTCTTGGGTTTCTCCACTGACCTGGGGCGTGGAGAACTGGGGTCAATGCCTCGAAGAAGTTGAGGATGAGTGGCTCTCTCTCCTTCTTCTGTTTCTTCTGAGCTGGCTGTGTCATTGTGTCCTGTGGATTGGCGATGGAGGAGAGATCTGGGTAGAAGAAGAGTAGCAAGTGCGGCAAGTCAACACCCTTTTATAGCTCCTGCTCCGTCGCCCATCCTCATCTGATCACATCACCGCAGCAGCTTCTCCACACGCCACACCGACACCTTTGACCGCCTCTGCTGCCGCATTCAGACAAGTTGCCGTCAATTGTGGTTGCTGGCTTCAAGAGCCACAACACGGAGCCTCGGAGCGCGGTGGTGGAGGCGCTTGCTTGTCCGAATCGGGACGGTACGCGCAACATTTTCGCGACGCCGCGAACTCGTTCGATGCCCTACGCAAAAGTGTGGAGAAGAGACATACGATTCTTGCAGCTTTGGAGAGCTAGACAAGCTTATTAATCTCGTTGATGAGCTTGTCTGAGTAGAAGAGTGGCTCGTAGATCATGTGGTTGTCTTTGTTTCTGAATCCGATGGACGCGAGCTTGGAGTAAGACGAGATGAATGATCTCATCATGAGCCCACCCACTGACTTTCTTGGGGAAGCTTGCAACTCTTCAGAGATGGCATTGTACTCAACGGGGGTTTCGTTCTCATCCCCCTGTGTCTCCTGTGTCTCCTTTGGAACGACAACGTCTGGATGGGTGTAGTATTCACCCGAGTCAATGAGGAAACCAAGCAATCTTGCCCTCAACTGTTTTGAATGGAGAACAGCCTTGACCATGTCCAAACGAGACTTGTAGTTCCCCCCTGAAACCTTTCCGACATCAAACAAGATCTTCACACCTGAATCGAGACAATCTAACCACATGAGCAACTGGTCGTGGTCCAATGCTTCCTTCAAGCCCAAGACGACAAAGGTGTCTGCGTTGCCACTCGTGTTCAGAATACCAACCTGTCCCAGACTCAACACGGTCAAGTAGTTTCTGGACCACTTAGCAGGATCCAAACAGGTTTTCTGGACAGACTTGAGGTCTTCAACAGTACAAGTGAATCCACATGGGAACTGACCTTCACTGACAACATCAACGGAGGTGCGTCCTCCCAAACGAGGAACCAATCCGATGCTGAAGAGATCATTGAAGTACACCTGGGCTATTGGGTCGTCAATGTGGCCGACAAGCCCTGCACCGCAAGACAAGAGCTGGTTCAAGTGGATTCTGGTGTTCACCAAGCCAATAGTCAAGAAGTATGGCTGGACAGTGTTGGCGTTCTCCACTGCGGTGTCTGTGCCTGATGATCTCGCCCGACTGGCACAGCGGCTCTGCGAGAGCGCCTTAACGTGGTGAATGTTGGCGTTCATCAAGACGCGTAGGCCTGGAACTGGATTCTGGAAGACAGACTTCAACTTCTCAGGCACGTTGGCCGGCATTGGTGCGTCTGTCGTGTTCTTGGAGTTGATCCACTGCGCACAGGCTTTACTCTGGGTGGCGTCCGAGATGTGTGCTGGGCCCGTGATGATCACCAAGGCACCATCGTTGGTGTGTGTGCTCGTGGCAACAGCAGCTCTCTCGTGGCGGATCTTGTCCCTCGTTGACGCGTCCAAGGGGCACAAGAAGTCCTTGATGACTTCTGGCTGTGTGATGGCGGCCTGTGTTCGTTCTGGCGGGTGTTAGCGGCTGCTAATAAAAGCGCGTTTGCGGGGAGATTCAGGGTCTGTAGGCACCAGTAAGACAATCGTTGGCGGCATAACTCAGCACAGAGCCCCACGAGGAGACTCTGAGAGTTGATCTGAAGGACATGTTGTCTAGTCGCCGAGTCCAGTTGTGTGTGGCGGATGGAAGAGTTTGTTCGCGCTGAACAAAAACATCAACAGCGGCAAACACCTCCACTTGCTGTTCTGTTTACTCAACAACGAACACGGCGGCAATGAACCACAAGAGGTCTGAGACTCTTATCAGTATGTGAAACTACTGTGTGATGTCTTTTGGCAGACTACTAACTTCCTGAACAGAGAAGGTGGATACCAACACCGAGTTCCTCATCTCGAGGATGACCAACATGATTGCCCTCTCAGTAAGTGAACTTCCAACAGCCCTTCACTCAAGAGACATTGTACTAACTGCTCTTAGGCATCGACGAAAATTCAGGAGGTTCAAGCGTCTGAAATGCTCCAGATTGAGTACAACGCATCGATGATTGTGAGACTGGTTGAAGAGCTTCTCAGCGTTACCAGAACACTCAAAGAGAACTGGATCCTGGGACAACTCCCCAAGACTGGTGATGAAGATTCGAATGCCCTCATCCAGGGAATAGAGGATAAGATGAATGAAGTCCTCCAGAGAATCGTCCAAACGAAGGCTTTTGATGAAGAGGGAGAAATCAGCGATGCGGACTTTGAAGAAGAAGAGGAAGAGGAGGCACCAGAAGTGAAGGCCGACACTCTCGTCGAGGACCTTCTAATACCTGGAATTACAGTAACAGATGACACAAAAGTGGACGTGCCAGAAGTGAAGCTTGAGCCAGAAGTGAAGCTTGAAGAGAGTGTCAAGTCTGAACCAGTGGCTGATGCTCCAGGCGCTACATCAACAACAGTACTTGAAGGAGGAAAACCTGCTACTGAGGCCAAACCAGAGGCAGGTATTGATGAGAGTAACCCAGTGGAGATTGATATGAGCGATACAGCCAACATGCTGGGTGATTACGACTTTGATAACTTTGGAACGATGGACGAGAGCAATGACATCATTATGATCGACTGATGTAAATGAACACAATGAACTATTCTTGAACGTAGTCTACTACTGATTAATTGTTATTATTTACATTGTAGTCGTTCTATTCATTAAGTCAGCTGGATATTCTGATGTTTCCAAGTGCATCCAACTCAGGCTCTTCTTCATCTTCATATTCGCCCTCTTCCTCTTCATCCTCCTCTTCTTCATCTTCCTCGTCATCATCTGAGTCACTCATTGGAGGCAGATCACGACGGTTTGTGTTCCCCTGCATCCAGATATCCTCATCATCTCCGTGTTCTTTTCTTTGTCTCACTTCTTCTTGAAGCTTCTCCAACCACTCCTCTTCAGCCTTTTTCACAGATTCAGAGTCTGTACACTGCTGATACACTTCCAGGAGCTCCTTATTGATATCCAAGAATGCATGACCCCAAGAGAAATTACTCAGAAGGTCCTCCGCCCAATCAGTGTGTCCAACAATGGCGAAACAAGCGGCGAGAGCCTCGACACAGTTGAGCTTCCATGGTCGACCGTAGTTCACCTGGTTGGCGGCCACAAGATACGGAAGAAGTCTCTCATTTTTTCCTCCAATCTTGTTAAATGGAATTTCATCAAGTCTGGCCCAGGAGCACTCCACGACGGCAGCACCATTCTGCTCCACAATCTCTCTGTCGTTGGGGCACACGACTCCTTTACCGTTTGGCGACACAACGACACCCTGGAACTTCTGGCCAACTCTGAGACTCTTGATCAAGCCCAAACGCTCCAGTTTCTTTCCTGAACAACGCTTGGGATCACAGTGGTCAAAGTCCCACATTGCGAGCTTGGTGTGGAACTTTCCCTTCTTCTCATGATGCTTGGACTCGACTCTTCTGTGGGCGCCGCCGCCGCTGGTTTTCTGTGGTCTTCTTGGACCATCATCAGATCCTTTGTTCTTTCCTTTGGCCATCTTGAAATGCTGGTCAACAGTCTTTTAAACCCTTTTATCCATACAAAAGTCGGCCTAGATGAGCTTCATCAACGGCCGCGCCAAAATTTTGAGCGATTCCGACCAAATTCCGACTTCAACTGATAGCGCGGCAATGTTGAGCCAGCTCATCACCACTTGACACAAACAACGAGAATCAGGGAATAAGGGCCTAGATACAGGGGAACACACACATTATGGGAGAGATACGATCGTCGTTCCAGCCGTCCAGCCAGCGGCGCAAGAAGAGCGCGTCTATCGCCAGCAGCTCCTCCACAAACACGCCACCCACACACTCCAGGGAGGCGTCTCTGACAGCGTCGCCATACCACCAGGACCACCGCAGCCAGTCGCTCGGAAGCGGTGATGAGCTGCTACGAGAGAGCCCCAGTACACAGAGCTACCGTTCCAACACGGGAAGCAGAGAGCCACGAACTCCACCAGACGATGAGGCTGTCCAGGACCCATCACACATTCTCTTCCAGGACGTGCCCCTGACACGGTCGACGCGTCTCGAGGCACACACGGAGAATCCTCACGAAGAGCTCCTCTACCAGCAGCGACAAGACTCCCCGGCGCGTGGTCTCTGGCCTGAGTCGCAACTCAGCACCTCCGTGTTCCAGCCACAGTCGCAGTACTTCGCCCCTGAGAACTCCACGCACCCCACAACAATGAGAACACCATCCAGAACGAACATTTCCGCATTCAGAGACATCAGAGGCAGTACACAGAATGACCCGATGCAGTACTTGCTCGCCGAGGAGAAGGGATTGAATCTGCGTCTCCAGGAGCTCTTGTCCATGCATGCTGACATCTCCGCCAAGGGCATGAGTACGACGCGTGTACGCAGACTGATTGGTGAGTGCTTCAAGAGCTTGAGCCTCGTATATGAGGCCATGAGAGAGTTGTATGAGGCACAACACAAGAGGAGATTGGAGATGTACAGGGATTTTGAGTCCTGGGAGTCTGAGAAGAAGAGCTTGATGGCTGAAGTCGAGGAGATCACCAGCCGTGATAATGATGAGGGAAGAAGATTGGAACAGCTCCAGGAAGAGGAGAAAGGTGTTGATGAGGAAATAAGAAAGTTGGAACAGAGATTGACACAGCTTCGAGATAAGAAACAAGTTTTGAGTAATGAGATCACGCAGGTTGAGAGCATCATCGAGAGCAGAACGAGCTCTCATTTGGAGCAGCTACGTGAGATTGAGAATGCAGAGAAGCTGGCCATCTCGAAGCTTTCGGAGGAGAAATCAGTCGTCTCACAATTCTCACAGCTGAGCTTCACAGAGCCAACATCGATGCTGGGCTCATTCTTCATGAGGTTTGGACCACAGAGCTATGTTCACCCAGCAGTGAAGCTTGAACCAGACCAGGTGATGGATGTCATGACAAGACAACTGAGCACTTTCCAAGATGGCATTGAGGATTACAAAAACAAGGAACAAGTGTTCCGTGATAGTCTGTTGGTTTGGGAGGATACTTCTGAAGTCTTGGCTACACTGGAGAAGGATTTGGTTGTGACATTGAAGTCTCAAACGTCAGCAGACTCAATGGCTTTCACAAAGACAAAGATTGAGGCATTGCTTGAGAAGACTGTTGTCACATTAAATGAGAGACTCAGCGGGCTGAAAGACATGAATGACATCATGAGAACGTTGTTCAATACTGAGATTTCCACGTTGAGAAAGGGCATTGAGCTCTTGGATCCAAAGAAGACAGTTCCCGAGTTCAGACCATCTCCACAACCAGCACATATCCTGCCTGCGAAACCCACATTTGCTACATCATCACCAGCAGAGCCTACAGTCTCCACCTCACCACCTGACATGCCCCCCTTCAGAAACACCACTCCACGCTCTGGCTCATTCGGCAACCGACTCAAGGATAACTTGACCAACAACATCAGACGCTCCAGCTCCACGGCTGGCAAGGCGGAGAAGAACGACTGACCAAGACGACGCCTACAACGATATTTTAACGTGAATGTAATGACTTTTCGTAATGCAATCAAAGTTCGTAAAGTAATATGTAAAAATAATGCAATGCAAATGTAGTGACACCACACACTTCTTCTCAACGTCTCCGCTTCTTCTGTTGGATGAAGATACTAGTAGGTTTTGGATGTCTCTTCTTCAACGTACCAGTGCTTGATGGGCGGATTTCTCCCGAAGAGTTCGAGCCAGGCGGTGAAGATGATGGTGGAACGACAGGATCCGATGCTGGTATCTGACCAGATCTCGATGGGACGTTTTGTGATGGTTGGTGTGCTGGCTTTGGTGGGAGTGAACCCGATCTGGAAGGTGGATCCTTTGGTGGGAGCGAGCCCGTTCTGTGTGCTGCGGGGCCCTTTGGAAGTGAACCACTCCTGTGTGCTGCTGGTGGGTTCGAAGTAGCAGCTGGGCTGATAGATTCTGTAGACGATGGGACAACTGGGACGTTTGAGTCATCTTTGCGAGGATTGTTCGTGTTGGATGGTCTCTGAGATGATTTTGGTTGCTTTGGCATGTCTCTTGAGCCAGAGCCCGTGTTGCGGTGGTGGTTGTTGTTCTTGGAAACATATCTGTGGGTACTGTCAGTGAAACCCTGTCTTGCCTCCATCAAGCAAGATCTCTCCTTGGCATCCTCAATCAAATCTCTCCACAACCCGTTCTTCACTAACGAGTCATGATTACCGAGAATCCATAGAGAACACTTCGGTCTTGTCAAGGCAACGTTCATACGACGGAAGTCCTTCAAGAAACCAACACCAGAGCTGTTGGCATCAGCACGGACACAAGACATGATAATGATCTCTTTTTCTTGACCCTGGAAACCATCAATAGTGTTGAAACTGATCTCACTCAAAATAGACTTGCCAAACTCTCGGATGAACATGGACTTCAAGAGTTGGTTCTGTTCCTTGTAAGGCGTGATGACACCAATCTTGTTGTTGAAGTTGATGTTTCTGAAGTCCCTGAAAAGCTTGTGTACCAACTCCATGGCAATGTAGACCTCAATTCGGTTTGTGTAAGAGAAAGTCTTCTTGTTCTGGATCTGTTGGCCTTCGACAATGTCAAAGAACTTGTATGGGGACAAAATCGGATCAGTGTGCCACTCTCTCTTTGTCAAAGCATCGTTTTCTGGACCATCCTTCAACTCACCATTGTAGAACTTCTTCGATGGGAACCTGGAGATGGAAGAGTTCATACGGTACTGGACATTCAACAAATGTGGCTTGACGTTCTTGGCCATCCTCACGAACAAACTCTGGTCATACTTCGAGTCAGAAGCGATATTGGAAAGAACAGTAGGTGGCAACTGGTTTGGATCACCAACCATGATACAACGTCTGCATCCATATCTCAATGGGATCACAGCAGAGAGCTCAGTACACTGACATGCTTCATCAATGATGACCGAGTCAAACTTGATACCGATATTGGCAACCATCTCATGGGCAGAACCTGAAAGTGTGGAACAAATGATCTCAGCATCACCAAGGATCTTCGCCTGGCAGTTTCTTCTGTCAATCTCCCTGCTTCTGTGAGCAGAGGTCTGCTTCTCTCTCGACTCGTCCAGCTTCTTCTTGACCTGGTTGATCTGTCCAATCAATGTTCTTCTCTTTGCGATGACATCAGGTCCGGCAGTCCCATCAGCAATCTTCTTCTTGCAGTCATCAACCTGTTGCTTGAGAACATTAAGCTCCTTGAACAATGTATCCGTGTTGTTGGCCACCGGTGCTGACTTTCCCAGCTGTACATCCACCAACTCTTCCAATGTAACATCCTTCACAGCAGTGTTCACCGCCTCAGAACGACCAAGACGAACCAACTTGGGAGTATACTTCTCACCCTTGGAGTTCATGATGCCATCCTTCAATCTCAAGACAAGCTCGTCAACAGCGGCATTGCTGGGAGCGCAAACCAACACCTTCTTGGTCTTTGAGCCCTCCTTCAGAGGCTGTCCTGGGACGGCAATAGCATTGGAGGCACGGAACGTAGACAACATGTAACCAATCACACCAAGAATGGTCTTCGTCTTACCAGTACCTGGTGGGCCTTGAATCAAAGAGAAGCCATCAGTATCAACAGAAGCACGAATAGCAATGGCCTGAGAGTCATTGACTTTGTAGGTTGTGCGGATCTTCTCGATGTCTGGAGTAGCCACCTTTGCTGGTGAGTTTGGACGGGCCCTCAAGATCTGGTCAACAAGGTTATAATACTTCAAACCAAACAGAGAAGAATACTCTCTCTCAATTGTTGTCAATTGCATGATACGCATCATCATGATTGGAGTCTGAGAGTTCAACCATTGCAAAGAAGCAGAACGTGTAACTCTGAGCGTAACGTCCACTCTGTCTCCTCTCAAGTACTTGATCTCGTGGACCTTGGCAAGACAGCTCAATGGCGAGTTTTTGATCTCCTTCACCGTTGGGTTCTCCTTGGGCTTCTCAGCGGCAGCCAACACAACAAGATCTGCATCAGAGACACCCTTCTCGTTCAACTCCTTCTTGGTAAGAGAACAGAACACCTCAAAGAAGTCATCAACAGTGCTTTTTGCACCAACCTGGATCATGAATGGTTTGGAATCCTCTCTTGATCTTGCTGAACAGATGGCTTGCCAACATTCAACCAACAGTAATGGCTCATAGACCTTGGCATACTCGTCAGCATTAGTGAAACTGTCAAGAACGGGCTTCAAGTTCTTCAATGAGTCCTCTGGGAAATCATCGTCTCGAGTGAATGACCATCTCAATATCTTTCTGTGCAATGGCTTCATATCAACGTTCAATCTCAATCTGCTGTACTCTTCTTCTCTCTTCTTCTCATCAATAGCAGGTCTCTTTGGCTTGGAGTAGTCGTCCAAGAGAATGATACCACCCTTCTTCTCCTTCGATGGCTTCTTGATGTTGAACAATGAGTAAGCATCCTGGCTGTCATTGTCACTCTCATCATCATCATCGTCGTTCTTCTCTCTTCTGGACTTTGGCGCTGTGATGGCAAGCTTCTTGGCGTTCAACTTCTCTCTGGCAAGCTCCAACTGTGACTTCGGGAACTTTGGCTTCGAAGACTGAGGAACTGGTGGACCTCTAGCCAAACTTGTGAAGTTGTCAACCTTCATCTGGCCTCTTCGAGGAGGAACAGGTGCAGAAGATGGAGCTGGAAGAGAAGATGAAGGTGATGATCTTGCTGACGAAGACCCAGATCTTGACAAATCGGCCTTTATGCCCAACTTGGCGTTTCTGGCAGCAGTAGCTTCTTGAACAATGGTATCAACCAAATCACTGTCAAAGATTCTGGCTCTTTCCAAGATCTCATCTGACTGAGCCTCGGTAAGCTTGTTGTTGAACTTCTTTGCTCTGGCACCATAACGAGCCAAAAGCTCAACCACCTTAGGACTCAACTCATAGTGCAGCTCTGTCGCCAAGTCAACTGTAGAAGAGATGAGCTTGACACATGAAGCTAACAGACCAGCATCACTCAATCTCAACCAGACAAGCATGTGCTCAAATGTGTTGGTGATCTCATTGAACACTGTGATGGAGTCACCATCCTCAAAGACGTCCTTGATCGTTTTGAAGCATCCAAGTACAGAGTGAGAAAGATCTAATGTATCTCTCGTGAACTCAACCAAGTCCGGGTACTTCTCAGCCCACTTGATAGTGTTTGTGTAGATTAGGTCCAAGAATCTCCAGCATCTGTTCCAAAACTTGACCAAAACCTGTCTGGTCGACTTTGTGAAAGTCTCATTCTCAGAGAATAACCCGTCAACTGGAGAGTTCAATGCCTGGATGACATCAGACAACACCTTCACAGCTCTTGGACAAGGCTCAAAGAACTCAATGAAGATAAGATTGGTCAAGTTGTCGTTAATGGCTTGAATGCATGCTTCAATGTTATTGGATAACAATGACTGAACACCTTCCAATCTGCCAGCAGCATCAAAGGTCTCATACAGAATATCAACAGCTGCCTGGTAGACAGCCTCTTCCGGAGAGAAAACGCATGCCCAATAGCCCTTCAGACTCTTGCTGTTAGCCAAGATTTTCTTCATCTGTGAGCCCTCAATATCAGTCATCTTCATGAGGAATTGTGAGAGAGTCTGCAAGAATTCTTTGACGTCCTTTGTCTGTGATGGTGAACCCAATGGAAGGATAGTTGACACATTTTCCATAGAGCAGAGAAGTTGGTATGCAAGCTCAAGGTGGTATGGGAAGTTCTGTCTCGCAACACTCTTGAACAATGGGCCTGAGAAACTCAATGTTGATGGACTCTGGCCTCTGTGGATGTCATAACTGTTCTGAGCAAATGTCAGGATGTCAAATCTCATAGCTTTGCAAATCACGTCAATGGAAACCTTGACAATATCGGAGTTCTTCTCCTTCTTATCCGGAGGGAAGAAAATGGCACTTGCGGTTCCATAATCAAAGAATCTTGGAAGTTTGCTGTTGACGACAGCTCTCGTATCACTTCGGTTCAACAAGTCCACCGCAAGTGATGATGTGTAGAGCATACTTGGAACACTGAGCCCTTCACAAATGATCTGACAAGCTTTGGTGTAGACAACAGCCTTGATATCCAAGGGAACACTCTCCTCTGCTTCAACAACACCAATCAAATGCATACTGATGTTCTCAATGGACTTCAATCTGGGTGATAGTTTTAAACTCTTGAGGAAAAAATCAATCCAATTCAACATATCCAGTGTTCTCGCAGAAGCATTCAACTCTCCTTTCATTGGAGTGGTGTTTGGAAGAGTAGCAAGACTTTGAGCGAATTGAGGATTTCTGAGAATACATCCCATAATATTTTGGAATGTGTACCCTTCAATCTCTGCCCAGAACCTTTCTTCAACTTTGGCCAATAACAGACTGAGGAATCTGAGCACATATGGAAGAGGATACTTCGGGAATGACATGATATCGTCTCTCAGAAGATGGAAAATTGAGAACCTCAAGGTCAGCTTTGCTTCAGACTCATCATCAAGATCAATGGGTCTCTTATCTGTGAAGTGCGCCATCTTCAGAAGTATGGCATCATTGTCGAGTAACTTGAACAATGGAAGAACACCTCTGTAGAAAGTCTCACGATCCTCCTCATCAACTTCAACTTCCTGGCCTTTCTGAAATTTCCGCAACTGATATTCGTACTCCTCAAGAATATCATGATGTATCTGCTCCTGGGTCAAGAGAGGACGCCCTGGTGCGGCCAACTGGTCGAGCATTCTGAAAGCCCAACGTTTTTGTACTTCATCTCCTTCGAAAGCAAGATAGAGGTAACCTGGTGTGAGCGCAGTAGCAGTCTTTGTGAAGGGGTGATCAATTGTCAAGAGAATATTCAATGACTTGTCGAAGCATTTCGCCAGTTCTGGGGAAAGTCGTAGCATACCAGGACCACAGAGACATTCTGCCAATGACTTCAGAAGTTCCGTGGGAACCTTGGCTCGAGGATCTTCAACCTTGGCCTTCTCGTAGTCATCAATCTGCAGCTTTATCTTGTCAAGAAGCCTTGATGCTTCCCATCGTAAGATGATATCAGAGAACATCTCAACGCTTTCGAACGGAACGCCTCTGTCGCTCATGAAGGTGTCTTTCAATCTCCCTCTTCCTCTGTGGAATAATGAGACACACTTGGGACACGAGTCAAGTGCCCGTGATATCTTGCTTGTTAACCACAGGAGAGCATCGTTGCCCTCTTCAGTGAAGGAGAACAATATGAGTGCATGGACAGCCGCTGGGTACATCAGCTTGTTGCAAAAGAGATGCTCCTCACCATCGTGGTTATGGATGAAATTCACGGACGCCTGGATTGCTTCTTGTTGTAGGGCATCATCATTTGGATTCTTGTGTGACTTCTTGATGAGCTCGACGAGTTTGGTGGTCTCAGGGTCCACGGGGGTTCCTTCTGTGCGTTCCGTCATGACAGGGCGGAACGGAGCAAGGGGTCACCGGCTTAATCCAAGATCTTGAGGTCAAAGAGCGCGTCAAGTGGCCGATCCAGTGTGTCGTGACTTCAGGAGGATCAGTCACACAGATTTCTGCTTGGTTTCCAGATTTTTCTGGAGAATAGGCGTTAGTAGTCCATTGAGATGAGGTTCGCCAAGGATGTGCTTCTAAACTCACTAGATGAGACTGTTTCAAGACTTTGAGATGCGGGAAAAAGCAAGCTAGTATGTACTCCAGGTGACGAGAAGAAATATGAGCCTGGATTCGAGGAAATAAGTCGGCTTTTGAGGCCAACCGCCGTGCTTGAAGAGAGCGTCTCCAAGTGGCGTCTCTTCCTCTGACGCGCTCGCGATAAATTTTGGTGTTTGGCTTCGCGAAAGTGACAGGGCTGCAAACCACGTCACGAAATTCTGGCGTTGATCTTCTGTCGTTTCGGACACCACCCACACTTCTCAACGCGTAACATAAAGGATTTGAAAGCGTTGAGAGGAAGTCCAGCCCACCAGCGAAGACAATCCCCAATTATCCGAAGGAAAAGACCAGATGAGGTGAGTTTTTGACTCTTTTTGCTCGTCACAAGCGCGTGTCCCGTGAAGTGATAACAGACCCGTCAACAAGAACACGTACTAACCCCAGTCTCTCAGTGGAAGATTCGTTCGTGCATCCAAGTACCGTCACGTGTACGGACAGGCCTCCAAGAGAGAACTTTGCTACGATAACATCAGAGTTTCGACCAATGCGTGGGACTCCAACTTGATCAAAGTGAGTTACACCCGTTAACCCCAGTCTTCGTGTCTATGGCCGCAGTACTAACACCCCTTTCTCCAGGCCAACGGCAAGTACAATTCCGTCAACTGGAATGCATCTGGTGGTGGTGCCTTTGCCGTCATCCCAGTCAATGAAGTTGGTAAGGCCCCAGACAAAGTGCCACTCTTCAGAGGCCACACAGCCACAGTCCTCGACACCGACTTCAACCCATTCAACGACGACATCATCATCTCCGGCTCTGATGACTCTAAAATTGGAATCTGGAAGGTCCCAGAGGATTACTCATTCCATAACTACCTCGACTCCAACAACGATGTCAAGGACATTGCTCCAGTTGCCATGTACACTGGTCACAAGAGAAAGGTTGGACACGTTCAGTTCCACCCAACCGCAGAGAACGTTGCCGCATCTTCCTCCTTGGACTACACTGTGAAGCTGTGGGATGTTGAGTCTGGAAAGGATCACCTCACTTTGGCACACAAGGACTTGGTGACCTCTTTTGCATTCAACTACAACGGTAACTTGCTTGCTACAACTTCCCGTGATCGTCAGCTCCGTGTCTGGGACATCAGATCCAACACTGTTGTCAGCGAGGGACCAGGCCACACTGGCGCCAAGGCATCCAGAGTCACTTGGTTGGGAAACTCTGACCGCATCGGTACTACTGGTTTCTCCAAGCTCTCTGACCGTCAGATGGGTGTTTGGGACTCTGGTAACATTGGTGGTGGTCCAATCGGTGGCTTCTACACCATTGACTCATCTGCTGGTATCTTGATTCCATTCTTCGATGATTCAAACAAGATCTTCTACGTTGGTGGCAAGGGTGATGGTAACATCCGCTACTACGAGTTCCAGGACGATGAGTTGTTCCCATTGTCTGAGTTCCAGTCCACCGACCCACAGAGAGGGTTGGCAATTGCACCAAAGAGAACCGTCAACACCACCGACAACGAGGTCTTGAAGATGTACAAGACTACCAAGGACACTATGATTGAGCCAATTTCCTTCATTGTTCCAAGAAAGGCCGAGGTGTTCCAGGATGACATCTATCCGGATGCACCATCTTCCAAGCCTGCCTTGTCTGCCCAGGAGTGGTTTGACGGTAAGAGCGTCGACGGTCCGATCCTGATGTCTATGGAAGACTTGTACAATGGTACTGAACCATCCTTGAAACCATCCTCTAAGGCTGAATCAACGCCAACTCCAAAGGCTGAGCCAAAGAAGGAGGAACCAAAGAAGGAGGAGCCAAAGCCTGAGACAAAGCCTGAGTCAAAGCCTGAGCCAAAGAAGGAAGAGCCAAAGAAGGAGGAGCCGGCTGCATCTGGATCTTCTACCCCAAAGACTAACGTTGACGATCTTTTGCAGAAGGATGAAGTCAACTCACTGCTTAAGAAGGCTGCTACTTTGGACACCGAGAAGGATGTGATCAACGGCGATGATGACGCTGCATGGGATGAGGAACCAACATCAGCTAGAGAGATCAAGGTTGCCTCAAAGAAGGAGGAGCCAAAGCCTGAGCCTAAGAAGGAAGA
Organism: Petasospora xylosilytica; assembly: GCA_003708285.2. NCBI lineage: Eukaryota > Fungi > Ascomycota > Saccharomycetes > Phaffomycetales > Wickerhamomycetaceae > Petasospora > Petasospora xylosilytica. The sequence goes on along the minus strand of PPNT02000012.1, from coordinate 36,069 downwards.
GCCAAAGCCTGAGCCTAAGAAGGAGGAGCCAAAACAAGAGCCAAAGGAGGAGCCAAAGCATGCCGCCGAGACTCCAAAGGAGACACCAAGGGAAACACCAGCCGAGTCAACAGAGACCACGACATCAGCTAAGCCACTGACATTGAAGGGAGCAGTTGAGAAGTTGTCATCCATCGCAGAGCACTTTGAAACAATTGTTGCAAAGCTCGAGGCTGAAAACCTAGAGAAGGACCAGAGACTCAAAGCACTTGAGGAGAAGATCGAGAAGCTCATTCAAAAGAAATAGAGGACACCACCAATGCTACATATCTACGATTAAGTAATGTATTGTGTTAAAGCATCAAAATTCAAAACTTCAAAGTTGGTAGGGCCACGACCGGATCTGAAAAATCGCCAAAAAGAGAACTCCGAGACGGGGAATTGAACCCCGGTCCTCCGCGCGACAAGCGGAGATTCTAGCCACTAAACTATCTCGGATCTTATATTTTCGTAAAGTTCAACTGTTTGCCCGGTCAAGAGTGAAAGGATACTCATGAAATCTTGGTGTTCCTAGCGCTTGCGACGCTGTTTTAGCCCCAGAATGATTGCTGCAGCAGATGTGGGGATGTGAGCTTCTTAAATAATCACTGCAGAGAGCAATTGATCGGCCAGAAGGGTGATCATTGCGGCATTGTTGCTTCTCACGCCGATCATCATATAGCGCTGACAGGATCAGCGCAAGTCTAACTTCTAACTTCCCGAGCTCGACGTGATCAGTAGTTGATGGATCCGTTCAAGGAATAGAAACAATGGCTAGCGAATCTGTAGGCAAGAATAGAGGATAGTACGTCTCGGTCTTAGGAAGAGATGACGTAGTTGTGTGTGTGTGAGCACTTGTGTGTTATATAAAGTACTAGTCACTGGAAGACAAGAGAAGAAGGATCCAAAGCTCAGACTTTAGACTTTAAAGACTAGCAATGTAGCAATGCAACCTGCAACCTGCAGTGAATCAAGAGATATGTTCTCAAGACAGCAGAACTCAATTCAGCTTTGTAAGCATAGCATACACCGCTGAGTCAGCACATAGTATCTTCTATCTTCCTCCGATGCATCCCCCCTGTCAACCTGTCAACTATATGTTATGCAGCAGCAGCTAAATCTTCGAAGAATGGCCGAATTCATACCCTCAGGGCCCCAGGCAATATGAGCCCTGGGCCCCTGGGCCCTGGTCCGAGAGAAGAGAGAAACAGATTTGGTAAGGGCAGCGGGCTAGAGCTACGCATACAGCATCCAAGTCAACGTCGAATACAAAAGCTTTCTAAACAACAATTGGTGGGTCCCAAGTGTAGACATATTTGACACCAGGAGGTGTGACCTTTGGGCGGAAGATGTACCATCTCTTGGACTCGCGATAGTATGATAACTGTGAGGTGAGCTCCTTCTTTTCCGTCGACAAATCTTCTGGCTCCTCCTTGGTCTCACTGACCTCAATTGGCTTGTGAGAGATGTCAATTGGGTGAGCAATGGTGAATGCTTTGTCAAAAGGTCTGACTGCGGCAATCATCTTCTTGACTGCCATCATCTTGCACTCAAGGGCCCAGGACTCTTCTCCAGTCAAGCGCTTAGGCAAAGGCTTCTCTGGAACAAATGGCTCAGGGCCATACTTGCAGTAGATGTACGTGTCAGAGACCAGGTTAATCACCAAGTAAAGCATCAAAGAAGCTGGTATGAGCACTAAGGAGTAGGCGGAGATGCTCATGATCCATTCTCCCACGACTCCAGCCCACTGGACATGGTCATCCACGGTGTTGGCCTTGATCATGTAGTCATTGGACTCGGAGAAGAACTTCTCGACCTTGTCCCATGTCTCCACTGCGTAGTCTTTGATACTTCCACCCATTGGAGGCTCTTATACTTCTTGTTCTGCTCACAGAAGAAAGCTTGACTGTTTTAATGTGGGCTGTCGATGTCCTCCTTCAAAGAGTAGGCTTGGAACACCGCTAGCGATAGCTTCGTTACGTGCGTGCTTGTTGGTTTGATGCTGATGGGGGCTTGTGCATAGGTACCAGTGTTAGTGTAAGGATATACTGCTCTTTGGACCCTCCTGGTCTTAAGTACACGCCCCTATGCGCCTTTACCTGTCCCTGAGTGATATTCTGAGCCTCGTTTCCTGTCTCGGGATAAACTCCGAGCCTTCCCACAACTTGAGAAGATTATGCCGCCACTATGCCCTCATACGCACCTGTATACTCATTCACAGACATTTATTATTATGGTGTGTCGTATCTCATCAACAAATCAGCTGTCTTGTCCAGTCCCTGAGTTCATCGGCAACATCTTCGTTCGTCTTTCGCAGAAGAGCGTAGAACACTGGGGTCCTCACCTTTTTGTCGAGCACCTCACTCTTCTTGATAGTGGTTTCGTAGACATCCAGTAGATTAAACTGCTCATAGCTGACCGACCCCTCTCCCTTACTGGTCTTTGTCTTTTCTGACTCCTGTTTAGCCTCGGTAAGTCTGAGCTTAACAATCTCCACGATGCTCACAAACTTCTGAATGCTGTCTCCGGACGCCATTACGAGCACGGGTTCGCCTTGTTCTGAAACAAGTCGTAGAAGTTGTGTAACACGGCGCTCCATCTTGTCCCCTTTCTTGATGACCACCTTTTGTGGCTGAGTCTGTGAATCCTTCGACGGAGACGATGTCATGAAGCTCTGCGACAGTTTGAATATCGCTTCGTCTGGCTGTGAAGGAGTGGATGTTTTGAGCTTCTGCTTCTTGAGTGGAGGTTGTTCGGCCGATAATTGGCTGCTCATATTTTTAAGAGTGCACAACGGGCGTTAATTGATGATTTTTGGCGATGAGCTGGGAGACGTTGGAGTACGGTTGTTGATAGAAGAAACCTTCAAATTTGGTTCTTCGCGAAAGCTGATCAGATTTACCGGCGGTATGCCGACGGCTCATGCCCGTTCCCCATTCCATCTTTCTTACAACCACTCATAATTCTATTAGAAGCAATGATATCATCCAGTTCATAAATTCATGTCATAAAATATCGTTCCCAACCTTATATACCATCAACAGAGCACCAATACCACCTAGATGAAGACAACATCCATTTTGCGATCCGCAATGATATCAGCCCAATACTTTCCTGAAGCCCATGACTCGATCATAATCTCCAATGCAACACGTGCGGACAGCAGACCATTCTGTTCGAGAGTTCTCACTCTGTCCACGAAGATTTCTCTCGTCTCTTGGTCCAACACTTCACAACCGCACGAGAACAAAGAGAAGATGGTGCAGTAGGCTGCGGACTGATCCTTGTTGATGTTATCGGCAATTGAGATCGTGATGCGTTTGACAATATCCTGCACCAACTGAGACTCACGTGGGAGCATCAAGATTCTTCTGTAGATCTGAAGAACACCAGAGAGGGCAAACACATCGTTCGTAGATCTCAAGACTCTGTAATCATCCAACTTGTCGTGAAGAACGTTGAGCGGATCATCTTGAAGCTTAGCAAGAACTTCATCTCTGCGTTTGTTTGTGTCGTTCAAGTAGTTGAGTAGATTCTCTTTGGTCTCCAATGCTTGTTGAATGATGCTCACGGACAAGTTCTCAGCGGAAGCGTACCTCAACTCTCTCTCCTTCACGAGGTTGATGATTGCAGAGAAATGCTCAAGCAGCTTGAGATCAAAGCCCATGAAAGGATCAATGTCCTTCAGCTTCTCAAAGTCGCCCTGACCAGGAGTCTCTGTCTCCCACATGAACTGACCCGTTCTTCCGTTCTCGTGGAACACCGTTGATGAAGACGACAAGGCGCCAATGGTATCCATGTATGCCAACCATCTCGTGAAAAAGAAGGAGAGATCAGACTCAGATCCCTTCTCCATAACCACCGAACGCGATGATCCATTTCTGTTTCCAAATCTTGAAGTTGCAGATTTGAGGAATCCACGGGATAGCATGATGTTCTGCGCACCAAAGTAGTGAGCTCTCCAGCCGTGTTCTTTTCCACATAGTATTTCAAAACTCATGAGAACGAGGATTAATGCAAGTGTGTAATCTGAGTTGGCTTCAACTGGGTCTGTGAGTCTGCTGTAGAGATCGTTCAATGCACGTCTGATGAGATCCTTGACTGAATCCTTTGGGTATGGGTTGTGCTTGTATGCTGCGCTCTGACAGAGACCAAAACAAATGAGGACCGAGAGGATTCCTTCAGAACCAGCTGAAAGAGACATCTTTGGAAGAATGCAAGTGAATGGGTTATCAGTGTAACCACTTGGAGGAGCAGGACACAGCATCTTTGAGAAGACTTCAATGTATCCATGGTAGTGCTGTTTGTAAAATGGATTCTGGAGTAACAAGTCAGGAAGAGGAGCAAGGACTTCTGGTACTGTTTCGAAACCTGTGAAGAACTTGAGTGGGTTTGAGAACAGATCTTCATTGTTGGAATCATGGTTGAACATGTTGTCGTTGAAGGTGTGGAAGTTCTCCATAAACACCAGGTTCTCTGGAGACGAATCATCTTCGGAACCAAGCCTAATAGATCCATCAATTTGGTTGATTTCTGGAAGAAGAACGTTGTTGACAAACTGTTTGGCCAGGGTGTTGGATGTCTCGAGTTGTCTGAATGCCACCATCATATTGCACTCTGATTCAGCTTCTGAGGGAGCTGGGAACGGAGAAGTTGTATCTGTCATACCGAATCTGTTATTTGATTGTGGAAGAAGGTATGGTTCCAGATTTGGAGTCTCAGGAGACATCGTCGAGAACGCATCATATCCCATGGAGTCCCCCGGGGTAGGAAGCTCTGACATGAAGGCTGCTGTGAGTGGCTCAGGTTTCTGGGGCTGCTGCTGCTCGGCATCATGCTCAGTGACTTCGATTCGGGAACGCTTGGCAGGTCTTTGTTTTGGTGCTGGACGTGTAGTAGGAACAGAAGCTGGTGGTGTTGCCGGTGAAGGTGAGGAGAAGTCAATGATTTGCTGTGTCGGCTGTGCAACCTTCGATGATGTCGATGATGAAGAAGCCTTCGGAGGGTTGTAGACCTGATCAAATGCAATGACGGTACCAAAAGCCAAATTGTTCTCTTTCTGCTTCTTGAACGGTCTTCCGCCCCAAGTCAACTTGATGGAGTAGTCGCACTCATGACCGGCCTTCACACACAGAGTGCAAGAGGGCTTCTGCTCATCGCATTTGACCTTGAGACGCTTGCAGCGGTGACAGCCGAAGCGAGAGCGCGTTCTCTTTTTGGTAGGAGCATCGGACATGGCGAAGTGGTGTGATTTGCGAGGATGCGGTGATGGGGGAGGGGGAGGTGATCCAGGCTCTTCGTAAGTGTGTTGATGTGCAATGAGCTGATCACTTGCAACGTGGGTGCTCGTTCCTATGAATATCAAGGGCCAGTGCTTATTTAACCCAGTGAGTCTTCATGTGAAACCCTTTGGTCAGTGAAAAGTTTGCGTTGTGTCAAGTTGGGTGTGATGAGGCAGCAGCTCCAACTTCCTCCGTATCTCGAGGAGTTTGGACCGTTGGGCGGCTTGCAACTTCCGAAATAGGAAACTCGATCCGCTTAAATTGGTTCCGGGGCACAAACCAAGAGATCGTAGCAAACATCTGAAGGTTCTATAGTGTAGTGGTCATCACCTTCGGTTCTGATCCGAATAACCCCGGTTCGAATCCGGGTAGGACCTTTATTTTTTGCATTGAAAATTGTTATGCTTACGTAAGAATTTGGTGAGTGATTACGTAAGACTCTAACCTCTTTCAATCCTCAATATCTTTGAGAGCCAACGCTAAATTAAAAGATTTGCATGTTGAAACTGCTGAATTGAACGACATAACCGTTGATCTTAGATTATTAATAGTCAGGGAAGGGAATGGGTGGGCCTGAAGATCAAGTGAGCACTTCCAGCTCTTCTGGCATGAGAGGAGACCTTTTCTTTACCAAAGACAGAGAGGAGGGGCTGTTTGGATATTTTATAGTGTAGCATAGCAAGAAATAATCATATATACAGAAGTGTACATCTCTATTAGTCCAATTAGCATTTTCCTGAACACCCCGCACTCTTCTCTCCGTCTTCAGAGATTCTGCGCACCTCATCGCGCTTCAAAAAAATTTTAAGAACAGACATCTTACCGTACTCTCTCTTTGGACTCCACAAATCACATCACAAACACACACAATGGGTAAGGGCAAGCTCAAAGAGAGACTCGCAGTGACTCTTGCGAAGGAGGACATCAAGAAGGCCGAGCAGAAAAAGGCCGAGCAGAAGAAGGAGGCTCTCAAGGAGGAAGGCCCAAAGGTTGTGACAGCCGATGACCTTGCAGCTGAGGAGGCCAAGAAGGATTTGAAGAAGGCCAAGAAGGCTGCTAAGAAGGCTGCTAAGGAGAAGGAAGCTGCTGAGAAAGCTGCCAAGCTTGACGAGCCACAGTATGAGAGCCAGACTCTTTCAAAGAAGGAACAGAGAAAGTTGAAGAAGGCACTCCTCTCACAGATGCAGGCTGAGGAGAGCGAGGATGAGGATGATGAGGAGGAGGGATCAGAGGGCGACGATGAGGATATTGACATCGCAGATGAGACTGATTCTGAGATGGAGGAGTACTTGCTTGATCTTGAGAAGCTCACAAGAAGTGACAGTGAAGATGAGGAAGAGGAAGATGAGGAGGATGAGCAAGATGCTGAAGAGGACGAGGAAGAGACTCAGGAGAACGGAGATGAAGAGGAGGAGGAAGAGGAAGACGAGGAGGAGGAAGAGGACATCCCACTCTCAGATGTTGAACTCGATTCCGACGCAGATGTCGTTCCACACACCAAGCTCACAATCAACAACGTTGCAGCATTGAAGAACGCTCTTGCCCGTATCCAACTTCCATGGGCCAAGCACTCTTTCCAGGAGCACCAGTCTCTCACATCATCCACCACATGTGTGTCTCAGATCAAGGACGTCGATGATGACCAAGAGCGTGAGTTGGCATTCTACAAGCAAGGTCTTGAAGCCACCAAGGAGGGCCGTGCCAAGCTCCTCAAGCTCAAGGTCCCATTCACAAGACCAGCCGACTACTTCGCTGAAATGCTTAAGTCCGACGAGCACATGGACAAGCTGAAACAGAAGCTCATCAAGGAGGCTACAGAGAAGAAGGCTTCCGAGGAGGCCAAGAGACAGAGAGGCTTGAAGAAGTTCGGTAAGCAGGTCCAGAACACCACACTTCAGGAGCGTCAGAAGGAGAAGAGAGAGACACTCGACAAGATCAAGAACCTTAAGAGAAAGAGACAGAATGACGAGATGACACATGACGAGTTCGATATTGCCATCGAGGAGGCCACCGCTGACAAGGCCGAGAGAGCTGACAGAGACACCAGAGGAAGAGGCAACCAGATGAACAAGAGAGCCAAGGTCAACACTAAGAGAATGGCAAAGGATGCCAAGTACGGCCAGGGTGGTATGAAGAGATTCAAGAGAAAGAACGATGCGGCTTCCAGTGCTGACATGTCTGACTTCTCCCAGCGTAAGATGAAGGGCAAGTCAGCTAAGCGTCCTGGCAAGAGCAGACGTAACAGAAAATGATTCATCAGTATGCATTGGAAGTTTTTAGTATTTTATGGGCATTTTAATTTCGGTATCTTAATTCATCTTGTACATTAGCTGATAATTGATTAACATGCAGTAGTTACTTTTATTGTTGGATTCAACTCATCAGACCCAACTCCTTCAGCTGCTCAACGAGCTCCTTGTCAATGTATTTGGCCAAGCTTGGCTCACCAGTGAGACCCTTTCTCTTTCTCGTCTTCATAACAAAGTCTCTTGCCAATGCATTGCCAATTGCTGGTTTCAGCTTTGGTATGAACACATCCTTATCCAACGGATCACCAGGAACAACTGCCCATTTTTCGAAGTATGAAGACACCAATGCCTGGCCTTCTGTAGCGACTCTAATGTCAGTTTCAAGTCCAACAGAGTCAATGACAGGAACAAATCCAGTGATCTTGTAGAGCTGGGTGGCTGGGATCGGGGAGTCCTTGAGAACAGCACCTCTTCTCCTGTCCAAGATGTCTTCAATGAAACGTATCGTCTTGACAGTAGACACGATCTCAAGTGCATACACCGGCTCCATGAGTTTTGGGGAAGATGTCAACATAGCTGAATAGCAAGCCCTTCTCACCATTGGGATGATCTGTCCGTTACCACGTTGTAGTAGATCCTTCGAGAACTTGGCATCGATGATTTTGAACTTGACTTTTCTGATAGGATCATCCGCCAGAGGACCCTCACGCACAGCCCAGTGGAAGCCCTGGATGATGGAATCCTTCATATTGTTCAACATGTCCTTGTCAACTTCATCACTGAGTGTATCATCAAGAAGAGCATTTGGTGCCTGTGAATCTGGGCCAAAGCTCCAAAGGGATCTGGCAGCAAGAGAGTCCCAGCCATAAACCTCACGAAGACTCTTCGTGAGCTTTCTTCCTGTCTGAGTAAGCTTGCCAGACTCAAGATCGTGACAAAGTTTCTCCTCAAGTGGCTCAGCAATGATTGTGATAGAGTTCTGTTCGTTCTGGGACTTGATAGTGACCTTGGTGAAACTGGAGTCGACAATAGTCTCGGAGAATCTTGTGATGGGATCGGAAATCTTGATGTTGATGTCGGTGATATTTCTCAGATCAAACATCAGCGAGTCAAGATACAACTCACCAGAACCAAAGATGACATGTTCACCACTCTCTTCAACCTTGATCTCAACACCACAGTATGATTTGTTGATTTTTCTTAGGCCATCAAGCAGCTTTGGAAGTTCAGTAGGGACATGTGGCTCAATGACAACCTTAAAGACACTTCTGACTAGATAATCCAATGGTTTGAAAGTCGCCAGTGGTTCAGGAACTGTGCTGCCAAAGATGGTACCAGACTTGGACAAGATCTCGACGCCACCGAGTAAGAAGATGTTACCGGCAGCCACTTCATCAGTTGCGATCTTATATCTTCCACCCGGGATGTACAACTCGTCGACAGTGATTATCTCCATATCTTCATCGTCATCATTGTAGTTCTCTCCGAGGATCTTGACTTTATCACCCTTCTTGATTGTTCCTGAGAACACTCTTCCCAAAGCCAAGTTGTTGTCAATCATCTTAGAGACATGAACAACCAGCGGACCTTCACTTCGTGTTTCAGAAATGCACTTCTTGAGATCATCAGACTTCCCTGTGAACAGGTCGGACTTTGAGTGTTGCTCAGGCGAGGAGAAGGTCTCAAGAACATCAACAAAGCCTGCAGCATCACCAAATACGAGCCTGAACACTTCTCTTAACATCACTTGTGGATCAGTCTTGAGCAAGTCTTTCGATAATGTGAGTCCAAATGCATTGTATATGCTCTTCTTCAGTTCCTCTGGTGGTTGTGTCAAAACCTGCGTCACGATCTTGTAGATGGGCTCGAGGATGAAATGGATGAAGCTTCTCTTCTCGCCATTCTTCGTGAACCTGTTGCGTTTCTCGTCGTAGTACACATCTCCCCAGAGTCTCTTGGCAAACGCATCAATGTCAAAGTCAACGCCGAGTCTCTCAGAGTAGAGTTTGGCGAACGATCTGAGGTTGAAGCAGAAGTTGAAATCCGCCGAGGCGAAGAACAGATTGTTGAGGTCGGGCGAGATAATGCAGTGATGCTTATATGCTGGATAATGCTGGTTTTCAGTGAGATATGTGTTAATCTCATCAATATTGTTTCTGATCTTGTGGTATGCGTCTTCTGGCTCAATCTTCAACTCAAGCACGAGACGGTCGATCTTGTTGATGGCGAACGCGAGCTCGATGTTGTTGATGAGAGCGTTGTCGATGGCACGTTTGGCGCTGACAGTGAGGCCTTCGACTGTATCAACCACCACGAGGGATATGTCTGTGAGTCTCTGGGCGATGGCAACCTCATCAGCAAAGTCAACATGGCCGGGTGTATCAATGATGTTGAGTGCGACAGAATGGCCTTTCAAACTCTGCAGGAGAAGCGTAATGGGCGATGACTTGATTGTGAGACCTCTATTGATCTCCAGTTGTGTGTTGTCTGTGTACCGTAGCTTCTTGAAGTTTCTTGCGTTCTTGGATACTTTCAGTTGATGTGTTTGCAGTATGAGCATATCAAGAAATGACGTCTTGCCAGAGTTGAGTGAGCCAACAAGGGAGACATTGCGGATCCTGGACGGTACCTGGAGGGTCTGGAGAAGGTATTCCTTGGAGTATGTGGTCTTGGGTAGCTTTTTGTCCTCGATCTTGAAGAATTTAGTAGTGGCAGGTTTGACAAGAGGTTCTGATATCGATTGATTGTCATGTAGCTGAACCACTGTTTCCACATCAGCGCCAAAGGTCTCAGACATGGTTGGATAGAGGCTCTTTTCCTCCTGGCGGATAATCAGCTGCCCATCTGCATCCTGTACTTCGACATCGCTCTGTTCACCCGCGCTGTCCTCCCTTTCGAACTCGTAGTCGGCGGACTCAGCGTCTGAATCGTGTGGGTCTCCAATGAGATTTCCAAACCTTTGGTTGCTTGTTAGTACTTGTCCGTTGATCACATTATAAATCTGGCATTCACTTACTCGTCATACAAGTCCTCATCCATCTTGGGCCTCTTGAGCGTTCTCTGGCCTCCCAAGCTGCTGTTGTTTACGCGACGCTGCCTTTGCCGCCCGAAGTTTTGTTGATGGAAGAGCTGCCAATTTTCATCGGGCTCTTCCATAAACCCGCACACCATCCTTCCGGACCCTCCGCGGCTTTGACCTTTGGAGTGAATTGAAGGTGTGGAGCTCAGCCCCGGTAACACTGAGAAACATCTTCAAAGACTCACAACACAAGCTGCAATCACATCCAAAATGGCACACGACGCTGTAAGGTCCACGTCCATCGACCTTGGCGACGAGTCCTACGCCAATAGGCTGCTCACCACGGTCCAGGAAGCCATCCACGACGACATCAACGACAACGACGAGGTGGCAGTGGAGAAGTTCAAGTACGAGCAACAGTTGGAACGGAATCTTACGATCACATCTGTCATTGGCCTCGGCTTTGGCCTCATGAGTCCGCCTCTTTCGCTCGGCGCCACGATGGCGGCCGCGCTGGTTGATGGTGGGCCTGCCACAATCATGGGTGGATACGTTATCGTGTTCGTATTCTCCTTCATCTGTGCTCTATCCCTGGCAGAGATTTGCTCGAAGTACCCGATTGAGTTCCACGGTGGTGCTGCTATCATTGCGCACCCGAGATACTCGCTGATATGCTCCTGGTTCACGGGATTCTTCCTCCTGGTGGGTAACTGGCTTGTCAGTGTCAGTATCACATTCGCAGGTGCACAGCTCATCCTCAGTGTCTTTGGTATCTATGACAACGACTACGAACTTGATACAGTCCTCACGGTGGTGATGTTCTACATCGTGGTGACGGTCTGTGGCGTTGTCAACCTCTTCTACAGCAGATACATGGAGCTCATCAACAAGCTGTGTGTCTACTGGATCATCTACGCCATCTTGCTCATCGACATCCTGTTGCTTCTCTTTGCCAGGGAGTATCGCTCATTGAGCTACATATTCACACACTTTGATTACTCCCTCTCGGGATGGCCAGGTCCAATGGCATTCATGATTGGAATGCAGCAGGCGAACTTCATGTTTCAAGGGTTTGCTCTTTTGCCTGCGGTTAGTGATGAAGTCAAGGAGCCGGAGAAATCCGTGTCATGGGGTCTTGTTTACTCGATCTTGCTTGCAGGATTTGCAGGATTCATCTTCTTGATCCCAATTCTTGCAGTCATTCCAGACTCTGCATCACTCATTGGACACGAACATGGAATCATGCCGATCGTCCTCATCTTCAAGCTGGCCACGAATTCCAAGATCGTTTCATTCTTCCTCGTCATCATGATTATTGGCAACTTGGTCTTCTCGGGAATCGGATCCATTGCTACATCCTCCAGAGCTGTGTTTGCCATGTCTCGTGATGGGGCACTCCCATTTGGCCATCTTTGGACGTACGTCGACGAGAACTCTGTCTCCAAGGTTCCAAAGTACTCTGTCCTCCTCTGTATGTTTGTTTCATATTTCCTTGGCCTTCTGGCCTTGGTGTCCAGTGCGGCATTCAACGCCTTCGTTGGTGCTGCAGTCCTTGCCCTCTGCGCGGCTTCATTGATCCCAATCATCTCCTCCCTCTTGGGAGCAAGAAAGAAAGTACGTGGTGCAGCTTTCAAATTGAAGTACGTTGGATTCATTCTCAACATCATCAGCGTTCTTTGGCTCGGATTCACCATCTTTGTACTCTCGATGCCTCCACAAGTCCCAGTCACAGCGACAACTATGAACTACGCCTCGTTGGTGTTCACCATGTTTGTGCTCCTCATCACACTGCTCTGGTTCGTTTGGGGAAGATACAACTTCCATGGACCTCTTGTTGATCATGACAATAATGAGAGAGTCGGTGCGGTGCCTATGGAGACATTGGTTGGTAATGAGAGTGGATACCAGAAGTTGGATGAGCAAAAGTTCCACAAGTTGGATGCTGAGAGCATCGATGAGACCTTGAACAACACCACTATGAACACCAGCACTTCAGGCGACCACGATCTCACAGATCACGCTATATAGACCTGTTGACTTTAATCATGAGACGCTTTAATGACCCTTCATCCACATTGTAGGCTGGGCGATTACGTAATCGCCATACAAATTCCGCGCCAACGCGTTCGTCGTTTACGTCGTTCAACGAAGCAAAAAGAGCCATCCTCAACGCGTCCCAATTGACCAGATAATCCCAATCGCCACCCCAAAACAATGTCTGACAAGGTTGCTAAGAGAGAGAAGTTCCTCAGTGTTTTCCCAGAGCTCGTCGAGGAGCTTACTGCCGTGCTCAAGGGCTACGGTATGACCGAGGAGGCCATCTCTTGGTTCGAGAACAACTTGAACTACAACACCCCAGGAGGAAAGTTGAACAGAGGTATCTCCGTCGTCGACACCTACGTTGTTCTCAAGGGCCTCAAGTCCGTCGATGAATTGGATGCTGAGACATACAAGAAGATTGCCATTCTCGGTTGGTGTATCGAGCTCCTCCAGGCTTACTTCCTCGTTGCCGATGACATGATGGACCAGTCCATCACCAGAAGAGGCCAGCCATGTTGGTACAGACAGGAGAACGTTGGTAATATTGCTATCAACGATTCCTTCATGCTCGAGGCCGTGATCTACATCCTTCTCAAGAAGTACTTCAAACAGGAGTCTTACTACATTGACTTGGTTGAGTTGTTCCACGAGGTCACTTTCCAGACCGAGCTGGGCCAGTTGCTCGACCTCATCACCGCTCCAGAAGACCACGTCGACTTGTCGAAGTTCTCCCTCGAGAAGCACTCCTTCATTGTCATCTTCAAGACCGCTTACTACTCGTTCTACCTCCCAGTCGCCCTCGCCATGTACGCTGCTGGCTGTGCTGATGAGAAGGACTTGAAGCAGGCCCAGGATGTCTTGATCCCATTGGGTGAGTACTTCCAGATCCAGGACGACTACCTCGACTGTTTCGGCAAGCCAGAGGACATTGGAAAGATTGGTACCGACATCCAGGACAACAAGTGCAGTTGGGTCGTCAACACCGCCTTGAAGCTCGCTACACCAGAGCAGAGAAAGACCCTTGATGAGAACTACGGTATCAAGGACGCTGAGAAGGAGAAGGTGTGCAAGGATCTCTTCAACGAGATGGGCATCGACAAGATCTACCACGAGTACGAGGAGAAGGTTGCCGGTGAGTTGAAGGAGAAGATCGCCAAGGTTGACGAGAGCAGAGGCTTCAAGGGTCAGGTCTTGTCTGACTTCTTGGGCAAGATCTACAAGCGCTCCAAGTAATCATGTGGGGTATTTGCATAGAACAGTACTGCTCTTCAAAAAATAATACATTGATAATCGCTACAAGGGTCCATTGTAAGATCTAAAATCCTTTCAATTCCATAAATAACGTGAGTGTCTGGCATGGTCCAAGATATGTATAGGTGGCCCTTGCACAGACGGAGAAATAAGATGTTGGGTGGTTGGTTCGGCAACGTCAATGGCGTGCCAATATATGCTGTGTCGTAACTTCTGTGCAAAGTTGTTTGATGCGATTAAGCTGTGATTGTGGGGATGGTGGTTTGTGGTTGAATGTGTGTTGCTTAGGCGTTGACGATCTCCAACTCCTCTCTACCGGCCTTGGTGTACAAGTACTCGTTGTAGTCCCTGGCCCAAGCCCACCACTCCCAGACGATGATACCTGGAACGACGACGAAGAAGACCTGGTTCTTGACTCTTCTGAACACGTTGAACACAGCATTGTGGGCAACACCCTTGAGTGGTCTCTGTGCGAATGGAGAAACGGCGTAGGTGGTGATACCCTTCTGTGGGGTGGATCCAAGGGATCCCCACCAGCCCATGTATGTCTTTGGATGTGGAGCACCGGCACCCATTTTGTCTGTCTGTTGTGTTGGTAGTTGGCTCTTCTGTTGTTGTGCTGGGAGCTCAGCTTGTGCTTCAGCTTTTTTTTCCAGATGCTCACTCGCTGCCCGCGATACTGCGAAATCACTTTTTCAAGCGCCGCGATTGGCTGGATGAGAGACGGTGGAGACACGTGACATGCACGTGACTTTGCAGCCAAAACCGGGGCTTCTCCCGAAGTGATGATGCTAAACTCGTGGTGTATGGGGAATGTTAAGCAGTTGTCCATGAATTGACACTCTCGAGTAACTAATAATGGTACTAGTGTCTTTGGTTAGTGGTGGAACAAACCAGGAACTTCGACTACTAACCAGATATTGCAAGGTGCTTTATGTGCAGTTCTGGAAGACAGGCCGGGACAGGTCAGCAATGACAGGGCTCCACGTCCCCCAAAGCAGGTACACATGTGTTACTACCTCTACTATATTGTATCCCACTTTTAAAGCACCGCTGTGACATGAGGTAAGTTGCCGCCCACTGGTGTCCGTCACCAGCGACGGTGACGCGCAAGTGGTGACTACGAAGAGAGCGGTGCTGTAGAACGTTCATTCGTAGATCTGTTATACTGATCTGAACCTTGTGATCGCTCCTTGCACAGTAAGCTGTTACCCCGGAGCCCAGCATTATATGTGTTGATGCTTTCTGCCGAAGCCAGAAGCAATGCAACACCAATGAGTGGCCAATTGTCAACTGACATCAAGTGGGCACCCAGCAGGAATTGATGGAAGCGACCTTTTATCAGGCTGGCATGAGCCAGTGGCAGTTGAATTCGAATCCGGCCAAGTCACGAGGGACATCTGGAGACATACAACGGGCAATGAGGCCAAAAGGGAATCATGCCATGGTTTGGACTTGCAATAATGAGACCAGACGCGTTTCGATACCGCGGAGAAAACTTGTATGCCTGGCACACAACACGCAACGCTAATCGTGTACATGGGCGGCTAATTATACAAACCCTTAAAATGTTGTAAAGCAAATCTTTCATGGACACTACTCTCTCTAAACCTGTTTCCAAGTTTGTGACCAGCGCTGTAGTGGATACCGCCCCATGGCGAAGTTTGAGCTGTTCAGTCATGTCCTCCATGAACATCGTCCATTGTCCATCACCCAGGACCCACTGGCTTGCAAATCGGGGCTCAATACACAATAATACCAGCAGTAGACCACTATCTTAAGACTTGAGAATAGTGGTAAGTGCTCCTGCCTCCAACACACCTCCAACGCCCGTCTATAATTGGGCGCGCGCGTATTTCTCAGCACGGGCGCTCATACTTAGCAGCGCGTTTCTGCGTAATTATCAGCACAGCTCCCAAAAGGGGAATCAGCATCGTCGAGAAAACAGAAGGGGAGCGCCACCAACGACGCCCTTCCCCGACTCCAATCAACGCCAAACACAACTACAAAAATGTCACACGAAGGCGAAGAAGAACTTTTGGAGTACTCTGAACCAGAAGACAACATTGTCCCAATTACCGAGGCCAAGGAGGACGACAAGAAGGGCTCCTATGTCGGTATCCACTCCACCGGTTTCAAGGACTTCCTCTTGAAGCCAGAGCTCATGAGAGCCATCGTCGACTGTGGTTTCGAGCATCCATCTGAAGGTTAGTATCCATCCCGGCAGCTCGTGAAATTCATAAAAGTGGACGGAGTGCTGCTTCTCCCAATTGCTGCTGTTCCAACGACCACGTCACGCGCATCCCTTTGAACTCCAAACAAGGGTGTGTTGCGCATTGGCGTTGGCCAAGACCCAGAATCCAAACTGGGAGTTGATGAGGACATCCAAGGTCCCTTCAATACCAGCTCGAGCTTTGTTGAAGCTCAATCCGTGAATGGGTTGAGTTCTTCTCCATTGATTATGCAACTCAGCTTGAGTTTGCTCCAACAGGGTGATCGTCATGCCCTGATTCTCATCGGTGTTCTGGCCTATCCAGCACGAGAAACATCCACCAGAAGCTTTTATGAATTTCACCTGAATATACCACCACCAATCCCTCAAAGGATCACATTATTAACACCAAATCCCCCAGTCCAGCAAGTGTGTATCCCACAGTCTATCCACGGTACAGATGTTCTCTGCCAGGCCAAGTCCGGTCTCGGTAAGACCGCTGTCTTCGTCTTGTCCACCTTGCAGCAGTTGGACCCAGTTCCAGGCGAGATCTCCACCGTTGTCATCTGTCACACCAGAGAGTTGGCCTACCAGATCCGTAACGAGTACCTCAGATTCTCCAAGTACATGCCAGATGTGAAGACCGCTGTCTTCTACGGTGGTACAGACATCAAGAAGGACGCTGAGATGTTGAAGAACAAGGACACCGTCCCACACATTGTCGTTGCCACCCCAGGTCGTTTGAACGGTTTGGTCAGAGACAAGCTCATCCGTCTCAACAACGTGAAGCACTTTGTCATCGACGAGTGTGACAAGGTGTTGGAGCAGGTCAGCATGAGAAGAACCGTCCAGGACATTTTCAGAGCCACCCCACTCGAGAAGCAGGTTATGCTCTTCTCTGCTACTTTGTCCACAGAGATCAGACCAATCTGTAAGAAGTTCTTGCAGAACCCATTGGAGATTTACGTTGATGACGAAACTAAGTTGACCTTGCACGGTTTGCAGCAGTACTTCATCAACCTCCCAGAGAAGGAGAAGAACCGTCGTCTTGCTGACTTGTTGGACACACTCGAGTTCAACCAGGTCATCATCTTTGTCAAGTCTGTTGCTCGTGCTGAGGAGTTGAACAAGATCTTGTGCGCCTCCAACTTCCCTTCCATTGCTGTCCACTCCGGTCTTACCCAGGAGGAGAGAATTGCCAGATACAAGTCTTTCAAGGACTTCAACAAGAGAATCTGTGTCGCTACCGACGTCTTTGGAAGAGGTATCGATATTGAGAGAATCAACTTGGCCATCAACTACGACATGCCACCAGAG
The DNA here is from genome assembly GCA_003708285.2 of Petasospora xylosilytica. Classification (NCBI taxonomy): domain Eukaryota; kingdom Fungi; phylum Ascomycota; class Saccharomycetes; order Phaffomycetales; family Wickerhamomycetaceae; genus Petasospora; species Petasospora xylosilytica. The sequence goes on along the minus strand of PPNT02000012.1, from coordinate 18,681 downwards.
GCTGACCAGTACTTGCACAGAGTCGGAAGAGCTGGTAGATTCGGTACTAAGGGTCTCTCCATCTCTTTCGTCTCCACCGAGGATGACAAGGCTGTCTTGGCTAAGATCCAGGAGAGATTCGATGTTAAGATTGCTGAGTTCCCAGAGGGCGGTGTCGACCCATCCACCTACATGAACACTTAAATGTGCCATGCCCAAAAAAGCTTGCTGTCTATTTCTAACGTCTGATGTCTGACGTACTATTTTTGTACTCAATTTAGCTATGTGATTGTATTTTAAACTTCTACTGTAGTGATTCATCTGTCAGTAGCGTAAATATCGTAGACTCTTTTCGTATAGCATCTCTTTCTATAAAACAACTCATGCGCCAACAGGAGCAGGACGATCAGTATGCTGCTGGCCAGTATGGGCGTGTGCCAACGCAGCCATACTCATCTGTGACTGTGTTCTTCTGAACTCCTGTGACTCTTGGGCAATCTTCAACTCCTTCAACTTTGCCTCCAAGAGAGGAGCATCTCTCAAAGTCTTGTTCAATTCCATGAGCTCGCTCTCCCACTTCAATCTCTTGTCAGCATCCAACTTCTGGAAAGCGTAGGTGCCATCGCCCCTGAACTTGAGGATATAGTTGTGGAAGTGCCACAAGGAGGATCTGTGTGCAACAGAGAGCAAAGAGATACCCAACGACTGAGCATGGGAGTACATCAACTGTTCCATCTGAGGAGACACGGCAGAGGTGCACTCGTCCAAGACCGCAAACTTGGGTCTGTGGTAGTACATTCTTGCCATGGCCAATCTCTGCTGAACACCAATGGACAACTCTTCAGACCAGTTTCTCACAGTGGAGAATGGGTCAATCTGAGCCACTTCCAAGCTCGTGTTCTTGGCCAACTCGATGGCGATGTTCTCATGAAGCAAGAATGTCAAGTCGAGCACTTCCAAGATCTCAACGAGCTCCTTGTTCGTCTTGTGTTTGTACGTCGTGGATGGATACATGATCACCTCCTTCAATGTGGACTTGGACAAGTATGCTCTCTGGGGCAAGTAGAACACGTTCTCAAAGTGTGGGATGGTCAACTCACCAGACATGACTGGCCACAAGCCACCAAGGATACGGAACAACGAGGACTTGCCGCATCCATTCGGACCGGCAATGAGCAAGTGGTCTCCGTGCTTGATCTTGAACGAGAGCGACTTGGCCAAAACAATGTTTGCAGGAGTGATAAGTGGGATCTCGTTGAACTCAATCACATTGTCGTCGTACTTGATCACACCGCGAGAGATGGAGTCCTGTGTCGTGGACGAGTCAACCTCAAGCAAGGCCGTCTTGAACTCGGCAATTCTCTTCATGTAACCCATCACTTGCTGGACCTTCTTTCTGGACGTGATCAACATTCCCAAGGATGACGAGGCAGAGAGCAACAAGCGGCGGTTGGTGATGAATGTGGCTGAGGAGCTGTGGTCCACAACATTGTTGAACTTGTTGACAAAGATTGGGATGGAACAGAGCACCAAACCGGCAGCACCCCAAGTGTACTTCACGATGAAGTCAGTGGCTGTGTCGTAGACTGCTCTTGCTCTGAGTTCGTAATTCGTGAACTTCTCCAACTCGTAGTATGATCTGTCAACAATGTCGAGCTCTCTTGGATGACCTCGCAGGAATCCAATCTCTTCACTCCAAAGCACAACTCTGGCATGCAAGGTTCTGACAAGACCTTCCAAACGGGATCTCTCAATGGCAATCTTGGTGAAGTTTGGCGACATGAAACGGAGGAAGAGAGAAGTAGAGTGAGCAAGAAGTCCAAGAAGCAACGTTCCCTCTGCAGAGCCAGTCTTTGCCAATTCAAATGAACACAATATCAAGTCCAATGATGGCTTGAGGATATGATTTGGCAAACTGGCAATGGATGAAGCCAAGTTTGTGACGTCTGTTGTGATTCTCTGATTTGGATCCAGCACCTTGTTCTCTACTGGCATATGCACCAACGAGTAATAGTTTGGATTCTTCTTGTTGACCTCATCAGCTTCTTTCGACGGCAAGTAAAGCTCCATGAGGTTCTTTGTCAAGTTCTTGTTGATGTTGAGCGAGAGCTGGTTCGTGACAAAGTCAAGCAACGCGTTCGTGAGTGTGGCGGGGATGCCGATGGCCATCCACTGGAGCAAGAGTCTCATAAATGTACCAGTCTTCTTTCGGATCATGGCACTGACGAGCCAACCATCCAAGGCGGCAACTCTGAGGGTGAGAAGAGCTCTGGCAACGAGAAGACACACTTGTAGAACAAAGTAGAGTGGGACGGACGACTTCCAGGTCGGCAGGATGGACTTGAGGAGTCTGACAAATGAGCTTCTGTCAATCTTGACCTTGGACGCCTTCCTCTGTTCAACCTCCTTCTCTTTATCACTCTCCCTTTCCTTGTCGGCAGGGGGCTCTTCGTTGGTCTTCCGGCGCTTCGAGGGCGACGTGTTGAAGGACATTATGAGCAAGATGAGGTAGGACGTCTTGAGGATGATGCCCTTGTGGCGGGCGTACCACTGAATAGCAGGAGTCCAGCGGGTAACCACTGCCCTACTGGAGGTCATGCTGATGATGATGATGTTGTTGTTGTTGTTGATGACGATGGAGTTGCGGGGATGAGCTGGTGTGGGGCGGTATGTGAGAGCAGTTCGTAGCGGGTCGTGGAGAGAAGCCGCCCTGTGGCAAATGTGTGTGGTTGTTGTTATTGAAGTTGAAGCTGGTGAACAAGTTGAAGTTGACCAAGTGGCGATCCCGGCGCTTAAGTATGCCTGTCACTCATGGCGGGGCAGTTTGCTGTGGAGCCGAGGCCCGAGTGCCCCGCCCGCGAACTTGGGAAGTCAGCTCTTCATGACTTCAACTTCGTCTGCGCGAGCTCCTCCGAGAAGGCGGCCTGAGTGGCGGCGATCTGCTCCTTCAGCTCGGCCACACGACGGGCGTAGAGAGTCTCACACATCTGAATCACAGTCATGCCCGGGAACTGCTCGGGAAGCTCGTCCACAATCAACTGCAATTGGCGCGGCGTGATGTGGAGCTCGTCGCCGTTGAGCTCGTTGTGTGAGAGCTTGAAGACCGCGTGGTTGGTGAACTCGTTGTGAACCGTGTCCATTGCCTTGAACCCGTGCTGCTCGAGAAGCTGGCAGAGCAATAGCATATCACGTGTGTTCAGTCTGTCTATTGACACTTCTTTCTTGACCATCTTAGCGTAGTTTAAAGGCTCCAACGAGTATGAAAGACCAAGAGCCTGGACCTCGAAGATGCAAAACAACGATTCGAGTTTCGCGCAACAAACGAGTTCGCGGAAATTCGCGGAAATTCGCGACAGCTGGCAAACGATCCCCACACGGGCCCACCAGTGAAAACGGGATCGAAAGGTCTCCTCCGCAACGGTCTTCATCAACGGCGAATACAGCGCACAGCTTTCCAAACATGCTCAGAAGTTCCGGCCTGAAGCTTCTTACTCAGAAGCGTCTCATCCACGTCTCCCGCCCGGCATTCGCATTCCGCGCACGCAGAGAGGAGGACATGCGCTTCTTGCTCGACTCGCTTCCACCTCCTCACAAGCTCTACAAGTACATCGATGGTTCTCCACGCCAGCCAACCGACATTGAGTTGCACAAGCTCGCACAGATGTCTCTGCTTGCTGAGAGACGCGATCTCAAGTTCTGGGAACAACTCTTCATGAGTGAGGCAGAGGCAAAGCTGTACTATGAGAACACTCAGAAGTTGGAGGAGCTTCTTCCAAATGCAACAAACGGTGCTGCCGGTGATATCATCGACAAGATCCCTTATGAGGACAAGGATGGAAGTCTCAAGTGGAAGATTGTCAGGGAGAACGAGACGGAAGGTTGGGAGTCTTTGGCATACTACGGACTCATCCCAGGTTTGATCTTACTCCTTGCCGTTCATGTCTTCAAACAGGAGACTGGTGTTGACGAGTGGGCCCTCAATGAGTTGAAACTGAGAGCATTGGAGGATGATGGCCCTGTTGAAGACATTGAGAAGGCACTGGCTTCCAAGGATAAAGACAACTTGATTGTTGAGAGAATCCTCTCGGGTGAGTATGACAAATTGGCTGGTTTGAAGAAGGCCACTGCATCTCCTTCACCTGAGGCTGCTTGAACACCCATATTTATTGTTGGTCAATTGACCGTTATTTATTCCTATTTATTGATATTTATTACAGCGACGTGTTGGTATAACAAGAATACACACAGACATATGAACAAGGTTTCATCTAGACTTGGAAACGACTCACTGCGGCTTTACGTCAGAGCTACGAATTAACAGGAGGTATCAATCAAAACACAGAATCATAAAGTAGAATCATATTATACATGTCATCATCTTGGGAAACTCTTGGTTTTCGTTGCCGAATTATCCTGTTGTTGATCCTCTCCCAACACCTGAGTGGCAAGCAGCCCCAACGTATCCAACATCCCATTCGTAGGGCTGTTTGATTTCCGTCTCTTCTTCGAGCTCGTAGCATGGGCGTTGATCTTGTTCTTCAACCTGATAATCTCCTTGTTCTTATTGATAATCTCGTTGCGGTACTTCTTGATGAGTTGCTTCTGGTTCATGACTTTCCCCATCAAGTAATCCACCTGTTCATTCTGCGTCTTCAATCTCTCAACTTCTCTCTTCACCAGCTCATTCTCCACCTCATACCTCATATCCGAGTCCTTCGAAGAGATCGATAATAGCTGCGCTTGCATTTTGTACTGGTTGCACTCACCCTTAGACTTGCGCAGCGCTTCAAGGAGTCCACTCACCAACGTTCTCGACTCAGCGTCCCCTGCGAGCTCATCCTCCATATACGCTGCTGCTTCCTTCAGAATATCCGTCTGTGTGTCGATCAGATGCTCGTGGTGGGCTTGTGAGTTCGCTGGAGCTGTAGCGGACGAGGCAGATGATTGGGATGAACTTGCCGAGCCATTCATCGCTGGGATCGTTTGTGCAACCTTTGGACTGTCCTGGGTGGTGACGATCTCGGGAATCTCCTTAAGAGATGGCGGGGAGGATGGAATCATGGGTGTCTTCAGCTCGTCTTCTTGGAGTTCGGTGGATACGAGCATAGTGGTACCCTGGGTATCCGGACGCGTGGGTGCCAGAGAGGAAGGAGGATACTCGACAGAATGGCGAGTGCTTTGGCGTTTGAGGTCCCCTTTACGCGTTTGGAAAGGTGAAGATCGGTTTCAGGTGTACACAGAAGCGTATCAATGCCCTGTCTGAGAGCTCAGCACAAGTTTGCGGTGGCTCAGAAGCGCGTGAACTCGTCTAAGTGACGCGTTCGGGGCGCGCCGACAAGTCACCGTGTGTTTACATCCAGGGCTCAAAACCATTCTGCACGTGACTTGCACGTGAGCAGCCCTTCAGCCCATACGTTTTCTCCACAATCCAGAGTCCAGACCGTTTAAAGAGCTCTACAGAAGGTTAACCAACCTTTTTCGTTTTAATTAATGAAAACAGTGTACAGATAAGAGATGAGGGACATGAAAGCAGAATGAGAAGGGACCTTAACGGTAAGACTTCTGGAATCTGGCTCTGGCACCACGACCACCGAACTTCTTTGGCTCTGGCTGTCTGGCGTCAGCAATCAACAAGGTTCTGTCGTAAGCAGCGAAGATCTTCTTCAACTCGTTCTTGGACTGCTCGTCGACGAACTTCTGGTGGTAAGCGATCAAACCCTTAGCAATGGCCTGTCTGATGGCGTAAACCTGGGAAACGTGACCACCACCGGTGACACGGACTCTGATGTCAATGTTGGCGAACTTGTCCAAACCAACCAAGACCAATGGCTCGTAGACCTTGAATCTGAGGATCTCTGGCTCGACAAGGGTGATTGGGGCACCGTTGACCTTGATCAAACCCTTACCCTCCTTGACGTGGGCAACAGCGGTAGCAGACTTCTTCTTACCGAAGGTCTAGATGAAATGTTAGTAAACTGGTCGATTATGGGAGTTCCAGACTTCCGATAGAAAGAGGAGAGATCGTCTTGTGCTCATGTGTGTCTTGAATAACGGAGGTTGTGTGAACTTGGTGGAACAGGCTGTCGTGTGTCGGCTGGGGATCAGCTTCAAGATATCTAAAAACAACTCTGTGGAGCGAGTTCTTGTGCCATAATCTCCGTAGTAAATCCATATAGTTGTGATTGGATGGTACGTGTTGAATCTGTGAAGTAACATTGCGGTGTGTGGGCCTCGAGCCATAGTTCAATACGAATTGAAGGTAGTTGAAGATGTGCCTTTCTCGATGACGGCTCGTGCTGCCGATGACGTTCTCTCTCTTTCTTGCGGTAGCTGTGTTCGCTCGTTGTGACGTACTTGAACACTCTTGATCTTTCTCTCGGTGGACATGTTTGCGGATGTGTGGTGGAGATGTAGGGGTAGGTCGTGCTCTGAGTCGGTCTGAACAATTTGTTTTTTGCGTTGAAAAAAAAGAGCGGCGTGGGAGGGCTGCCTCGATGCGGAAATAATCGCGAGCTCGAGCCCAGAGCCGGCCGGGGCAAAGAACGATTTCGCGGGTTTTGGCTTCGCGAATTTTGTGACTGCTCCGTAATTTCCACCCGCACACCAGCTTTCGCGACGCCTAATCGGGAATGGTTACGCAGCGATGCCCTGATTTTTCACGCTTCGCGACATCCAGCGACGCCCAAACAAAATTTCGTCAAAAGTTCCTTCAACACGGACTGCCGAGGCGTGAGGAAGAGTTCAGCAAACAACAGACAAAATGGGTATGTCGCTATACCACACGAAAGAGGAGATCCCTGAGTTATTTTCAAATGAGGTTCTGTCGCTTTCAAAGCATGGCTTCCCACGCCTGTGCCGTCACTTGGCTTCGAAGTACACATCATCATCAACACAAGCACTAAATGTTGGCCCTCAGGTCACATACACATCTCAAAGAGCTCTATCAACGGAGCCAATCAACTTTCACGATTATGAACCCAAGAATTCGAAATTTTGGCCCTCAAGAAGCCATTATATCCAACTTCAAAGACTCGATTTCGTATCACCAACAAAACTCAAGGGAGACCCAACTTCGATTCATCGTTATGAGCCGTATACTAACATTCTACCCCAGCTATCTCTAAGAACTTGCCGCTCTTGAAGAACCACTTCAGAAAGCACTGGCAGGAGCGTGTCCGTGTCCACTTCGACCAGGCCGGTAAGAAGGCTTCCAGAAGACAGGCCAGAGCCACCAAGGCTGCTGCCATTGCTCCAAGACCATTGGACTTGTTGAGACCAGTTGTCAGAGCTCCAACCATCAAGTACAACAGAAAGGTTAGAGCTGGTAGAGGTTTCACTCTCCGTGAGATCAAGGCTGCCGGTTTGACCCCAGCTTACGCCAGAACCGTTGGTATTGCCGTTGACCACAGAAGACAGAACAGATCCACTGAGATCTTCGAGTTGAACGTCCAGAGACTCAAGGAGTACCAGTCTAAGTTGATTGTCTTCCCAAGAAAGGGTAAGGCTCCAGAGGCTGAGCAGGTTCTTTCTGCTGCTGCTTCCTTCCCAATTGTCCAGCCAGCTGCTGAGTCTGAGCCAAGAGCCGTTGAGGTTCCAGAGCAGACTGCCTTCAGAACTTTGAGATTGGCCAGATCCGACAAGAAGTACAAGGGTATCAGAGAGAAGAGAGCCAGAGACCTTGCTGAGGCTGAGGCTGAGAAGAAGAAGTAAGCGGTGTTTCGTTCCTGACTAATTTATGTACAAAAGAATGAAAAAATTGGGTTAAAAAGTTAAAACAATGGACTGTAGTAGAACATGTATGGAACTAAAGGTGTGTTGTATTTGATAGCGGTTGGGAATTGAAAAGAAAGATGTTGCAGGTGCCAAATGTACTGCTGAGCGTGAGGCGATGAGCTGTGGGATCATGAACATGACATGGACACAAAGCTATCTCAACCTCGGAAACAATTACAGAGTTGAATGTGAACATCCTACAGCAAAGAACCATCTACAAGCATTATAATTATCATGAATTCGTGAGCCTCAGTCACGGCAGCATAGTATTCAGTTGTCATGAAACCACCGTCTAAAATACACCAAATCAGCAAAACGAACACACCATTAACGTTTTAGCATAACCCTCAAAATAACCCAAGAACATAACTTTTTCAGAAGAGATGGATGATGATGGAGATACGCTTAGTCGAACAAACCGAAGCCCATGTCGTCGTCGGACTCCTCCTTGGCCTCCTCCTCCTTCTCCTCGGCAGCAGCCTCGGTGGAGTCAGCGGCAGCACCACCAGCAACAGCGGCACCGGCAGATGGAGCAGCACCAGCAGAGAAGTTGGTGAGGAGAGCCTTGATGTCCTGGCCCTCGAGAGCCTTGGCGAACAAGTCGGCGTAGATACCCTCAACCTCGACGTTGGCGGCCTTGGTCAAAGCCAACAAGTTGTCAGCAGAGATCTCAACCTCGGCGTCAGCGAGGATCAAAGCGGCGTAAGAGAGAGCAGACTCGAAAGACATTGTGATAGTGCAAGAATAATCAGTTTAAGCCGTGGAGAGCAGACTATTTCTTTGGAGAGCTTCCTAAAACCGCCTTCGCCTACGAGTGGAAAATCCCAAGGCTCGAAAAAAGTTTGAGTGGCCGGCGCCGCGAACCCGCGAAGAAGTGGTGGTGTTCGGGTTTTCTGCAGCATGCCCACCGACTTCAGTCACGTGAAACTCATTAGGGCAGTCATTTTGAGGGTCTCCCCCAAAAATCAAGCTTATCGGGGCCCCCCAGTTACAGATAAGCGCAGGAGAGAATGACGCATAAAGCACTAGAGGTGGTTCCAGAGATCACAACAAAAAGAAGTAAACATAAGCATTTGAAAATGACCAGCCGTGTGTATCGTATATAGGGACAACTCCTCTTCCATAGTACATGCAAACCGACTCGCTTCCAACCAGTGTTCAGCGGCGGGAGCTCGATTCTCTTCTCCGTCTCGTCTCCTCATCCAGCAAACTGAGGCGCATCGCCTCCTCAATCATACGTCTCTCCAGCGCGTCCTCGCCAGTATCAATGAGCATGTTGCTAGCGTGGATAGCAGAGGCTGTGGCTGCTCTCTTGGCCAGTTTGGCACGCGCAGCATCCAACTTGGTCTGCCAGTCAGGTCTGATGTGGTCCGTGGTGACGACTGTTGGGTGGGAAGCTGGGAGAGATCCACGTCTGGTGGCCGTGCTGTTCTTGCGGAAGTAGTCCTCCTGCAGCTCAAACGTAGTCACCTCTTCGTCCTCTGCAATAGCATTATCTGGGCTCATGTATGCTGGGTTCTTGTATGAGCTTGGTGCAATGCCTCCGAGACCAGTGTGTATCTGTGGAGGCGTGTACGTGACTCCAAAGTGTGGCAGGGCGCAGTATGGGCAGTTTGCTGGTTCTGAAATCAAAAGGTTTGGGTCGTTCTTCGTGGATTCGTCGTTATTGTTGTTGTTGTTGTTGTCGTCGTCATGGTCGTGTGGAAAGTGTGGGTCGTGTCTCTTGATCTGGACAAAGCACTCAGTGCAGATCGCCTGGTTGCAACATCTGGAGTAGTTCATCCACTTCGGATAGTAAAGGAAGCAAATCGGACACTCGGTAACGTTCCTGTAGAGCAGCAACTTCAAGTCCTTGGATGCAGCCTGTTTGGAGGTGGCCCTTTCGCGTCTGTAGCGATCTTCTTCGAACTCTTGCCATTCAAGGCGCTTCAGCTTCAACTGCTTGTTAAACTTCTTGGACAAGTGTCTTCTGAGCTCCTTCTTAGACAACAGCGACTCATCAACTGCATCTGCATCGTAGCTCAAGTCCTCATCCTCGTCTTCGGCATCTTCTGGAAGGGCGCGCAACCGTAGTGAGTCAAGCAGGTCCAAGAGCTCCTCATCACTCCAGCTGGGGTCGTACTCCTGGAGCGGTGTGTAGAAAGGTGCAATCTTGCGCTCGATGATGAGTTCCTTGACAACGCTGATCTTGTAGTCCAGGTTGAGGTTATATGTTCCGTAGGGAGCCAAGTAGCCGCCGTCGACATTCTCGTCGAACTTGACCACGAGACCCTGCGCGTGCATCCCCTTAAACTTCTCTCTCTCAAGGCGCTTGGATGAGGACGACGGCGAGGATGTCTTCAGTCTGGAAGCTGTGGGAACGAGGCCGTGGGCAGATTGGGCCAAAGAGCTGGCCCTTCTGCGGTAGGTGGCAGCGGTGGCGGAGCGCTCCTCCCTGCCCACTGTGTTTCCCATGGTTGCCGGGTGTGTTGCTGGGCGGGTGTTTGTGTGGTTCTGGGCGGCGAGTATCCAGCGAGGACTGTCAGAGCCGAGCCGCCGTGGTGAGGATGGAGTTGTTGGTGTTGATGGTGGTGATGTTTAGGAGAAAGTGGGAATCTACCCCAAGTTTGCCGCCTGATCCCGCGCTTTCGCCTTCATCCGCAACGTCGCTCGTGACGGGTCGGCAGGACAAGGCGGCGTGATGAAACAGAGTCGAGGAGGCCCCGGCTTGTTCCGCTATTGTGTTGATCAAAGCCCATTAAAGTATGCTATTCTATGGCTGGATGACCTCCACCAGCCTCGCCTAGCGTGTACTGCCAGCTTTGCACCAGCTGGCCGGCCCTTCACGGATTTGTCAACCGCGGCACAGCCGGAGCTCGGCCCGTGCTCGGTGAAGCCTTCGATCATCAACTCTTCCTACAACAGACGTGTTCTATGGCGGAGAAATATGGTGCTGAGATGATGAGCGTGATACATGGCCTCATAGGCTCTTCAACAAGTTCCTCCCGGTCCCAGGAGGCGCCCTGTTGTTCCGTCAGAAACAGTCTATGCATTACTCTGGGGAAGCCGATGTCTACTTGCAACTAAGGTGCAACACGCTGTGAGTCAGGAAGAACAAAGTCTCTAGCTTGGACTCACCATCAAACCTTTTAACTGGCACCATTAATTTGTGGGTTTTATAGCCCTGAGGGTTGAGGACGTCTGTGAATGCCGCCCAATTTGCTATCTCAATGTCGAAACCCCTTTATCGGCGTGGGTGGCAAGACACAGGGCATGACAATACACGGATAGATGAAGCTGGACCAGTCTGATAATTGTCTTCTATCGCTCTTTCATAAGCAATTTGAGCCATGTTCAGTTTTCCAACCGCTGTGTGGCCGGATCAAGATGAGTAGGGCGTAGGGCCGTGTATAAATAATAAATCAATCGGCCAAATCTTCAACGTTCCCCCATCACCACCAGGCTCACCGCCGAAGCCATACCTCTTTGTCGTCGACGGAAGCTGACCGGCTGTGCCTTGATCAATCAACCAGGATATCTTGTGAGCCTGTGAGTCTTTTGCCCTCAAATCGATAAACATCTGGGTGGTCTGAAATGACAGAAATCACCGACTGTTTCATATACTTTCTGGGGTAAGTAACCAAGTTACACGGCGTACACGGCCAGTGGCCAGTGAGCAGGTTACGCGTTACGCCATGAGAACAGCGAGAGAGCATCTACAATCCTGATGATTTGATCACATTGAATCAAGAATGCTTGCTCTTCATCCGCTGCTATCTTGCTGTAGCTCTGAGCAAATTACAACTCATGTTCTTGTCAGCGTTGATGAGGAACAGGTCCAACTTCACCACCGGCGGTATCCACCAAAACACTTCTGAGGGCTTGGAAGAAGCTCGATAGAGAAGAGCTTACACTTTAGAATTGAGATCTGATATCTGATATATTTCAAGACTCTTTAGCAGTCTTCATTTTCATTAGCCGCCCATGTGTGTGGTGCCGCTGAGCACCGGGTATAGGCGCTATCAGCTCAAATTTCTACGTCTTTGCAGACCTTCGACGCTCTCCAGCTGCAGGTCGATCAGGGGAGGTTATGGTGAAGTACTGTATTGAGTATTTCACTTGGATATTTGGCGCTGTTAATTGCTTTGGCTCCTGCTTCCAGGAGGGAGAGCAACGTCTTCGGTCTTCAGTACTCCAAGGCGCTGCGTTTTGATCTTTATCAAAGAGCATCCACCCGTGTGTTACTCCAGGGTGTTATATTTACTGTAAAAGGAGCAGTCATAAGGTTCAGGATCAGTAATCAGTACATTTCATATACGAATGAATGCTCTACAGCTTCACTCCTCTCGTAGTCCCGCCAGTGAACATGACGTTGGCCGGTTGTACGAGGGGACGACTCGTTCTGGCTTGAGTCATCTCATGGGACGTCAGTCGTTGGTGAAAAGTCTGTGGAGGTGTTGACTCGATACTACTGTTAGATATCTCATAGCATTAACCATTAACTCATTCACATCTACCAACGGGGCTGTTAGACTCCCAAGAAGGCGGTCTCCGGCCCACCCTGCTCCATCGTCTACCCTTGTTGTCAGCTACAATAGAGCCAACGGGAACAGAGGAGCCCGGGATCGGATCCGTCGGAACAACAGGTGCTCTGGAGTTAAACAATAAAGCTCCTTCGCTTCTTGCTTCCCAAAGCTGTTACGAAAGCGTGGCTTCCTTTGTCCTGCCAGATCCCAGCCGCATCCTGGCTCCAGCGATAGCCTACGAGCAGATCGTGCGACTGTACCCCGGACACAGCGAACCCTGCCTCAATGAAAGGACTACTCCTCTGCTCTCAATCAATTGAATCAAAATGGTGACATCCTTTTGTATCAGCTGCGAGATAGACTGGCCTTCTCCACTTCTCCGCAAAGGAATGCTCCCCTCAGCAGTCGCACTTGAGCGGGCTTAAGATCACGACCCATCGGACAAAACGAGGCATTCACCCCACAAGTGTGACTCCGGGCGCATGATGATTTAGAGACAAATAGGCTCCGTAGCACGCGTCGAGCGAGGAGAATTTGAGTTTAGGTTGGCCTTGTTCTCCTGCTCGCAGCTCGTCCGTGGTGAGATCTGGCTCTGGCTTTGGAACTTAGAACTTAGTGCTCTTCTTCGTCAAAGCTCTGGAGATCAGGCCCACTTGCGATGACGGAGGGAAAGATTCAAGAACGCTGTGACAGGCACGATGAATTCGAGATTGCTCCGTAGTTCTGGCTGTTTCCTCGTGTCTGGATTTGGCCGAGTCTGTTTTAGGTGAGGGGACATGCTCGAAACGTCACGGCGCTTTCGCCAACGCGACCCCTAGAGTTCGACACAACAGCGTTGAAGGAGTACAACTAGTGCTCGTAGAGAGATAAGAGTTGGACCAGCAGAATTGTATGTGTTTGAATATTACCATAGCATGTTTTTAGTTAGCTCCCAATCTCCCTAGAGCTCGTAGTGCCAGTGTTTCTGTGCCCGGTGCCCCGTGTTCTGACCACGCCCCCGGCTGCAGATCTCAGCGCACCGGAACAATTTGTCCAGACATTTGGGCATTTGGGCTCCTGGGGGGAAGCGGCTGGCTGGCTCCTCTCCGGACTGGTGCTTTTTTTTTTGTTGAGAGCCGTGTAATGAATGACTCGCTGGTTTTGTAGAGGCTCTTTCTCTCTCTAAACTCTCTATCTTAAGCTTCTCCAGAGTGGCACATCCAGAGTTAAGTGTAGCCATAACGCCATGCCAGGGGCTCCTCCCACATTAAAAAAGCATGACTGTCACAGTTTCTCCGAAAACGGGGGTGCTGGGCGAAGTTGTTCCGGCACGCATGCCCCAACTTTTCTCGACGTGACGTTTGTCCCAGAAGAACTTGCTGCTCAAGCGTCTTCCCCGGGCCGGAGACGCTGTTGCTGGGGCATTTCCTCTGGTAGTCACAGAGTCTCAGCTCGCTCAGCCAATCAGAGGCCGCAGAGGACTCCAGACAGGGACAGCTGCCGACGTGCGGGGGCGCGTGTCCCTTCTTCTCCATCTCCCAAACTCCTGAGTCCTGCCCGACGCGTAACTTTCCCCAAAAGATCACCCCCAGAATCTCAGATATAAAAGCCCCCGGCCTGCCCCCACATTCCCCAGGGCCCATGAGCTCTTCTCTTCTCCCACATCGCCACCCACAATGTCAGCACTGCTCGAAAAGGCCTCGGACGAGCAGGCCTCCTCCACAGGCTCCTACACAGGCGAGAAAGAAGTCCAGATCGATCACACCCACGACAAGATCACAAAGATCCAGGATGACCCGAACTTCAACTTCGAGAAGGAGCTCGAGGAGCTCGAGATCGCCGCCGCAGAGTACAAGGCCAACAGAACCTGGTTCCAGCGCATGGTTGCCCTCGAGGTGGAGCTCAACTTCAAGAACAAGAACCACATGGTGATTCTGCTCGGATTCTTTGCTGCTGCTGCCGGTCTGCTCTCGGGTCTTGACCAGTCCATCATCTCCGGTGCCTCCATTGGCATGAAGCCAGCTCTCTCGCTCACCGACGAGGAGTCCTCCCTCATCTCCGCCCTCATGCCCCTCGGTGCCATGGCGGGCTCCATCCTCATGACCCCGCTCAACGAGTTCTTTGGAAGAAGAATGTCCATCATCATCTCCTGTGTCTGGTACACCATCGGTGCTGGTATCTGTGCCGGCTCCGTCTCCCACAACATGATGTACGCTGGTAGATTCATCCTCGGTGTCGGTGTTGGTATCGAAGGTGGCTGTGTTGGTATCTACATCTCCGAGTCTGTCCCAGCCAACGTCAGAGGAAACATCGTGTCGATGTACCAGTTCAACATTGCACTTGGAGAGGTGCTCGGATACGCCGTTGCCGCCATCTTCTACGAAGTCCACGGAGGCTGGAGATTCATGGTTGGCTCCTCGCTCGTGTTCTCCACTGCCCTCTTCGTCGGCATGTTCTTCCTCCCAGAGTCCCCACGTTACCTCGTGCACAAGAACAGAGTCGGCGAGGCCTTCTCCGTGTGGAAGAGACTCAGAGACATCAACGACACCAAGAACCAGCTCGAGTTCTTCGAGATGAGACAGGCAGCCTTCCAGGAGCACGAGCGTGCTGCTGGCGAGTCCAAGTGGCAGTCTGCTATGGAGCTCTTCCTCATTCCAAGAAACAGACGTGCCCTCATCTACGGCTCCATGATGATTTTCTTCGGCCAGATGTCCGGTATCAACGGTGTCCTCTACTACTTGTCCACGCTCATGGAGAAGATTGGCTTCTCAACAAAGCACTCCGTCTTCATGTCCCTTGTTGGAGGTGGCTCTCTCTTGCTCGGAACAATCCCAGCAATCCTGTGGATGGACCGCTTCGGAAGACGTACCTGGGGTATGAACATCATTGGCTGCATCATTGGTCTCGTGTTTGTCGGTGCCGGATACCAGATCGACACCACAAAGAACCTCGCCGGCGCAGAGGGTGTCTACTTGACAGGAATCATCCTCTACATGTGCTTCTTTGGCTCGTACGCCTGCTTGACGTGGGTCGTTCCTGCCGAGTCGTTCGACTTGAAGACAAGACCTCTCGGAATGACCATCTGCTCCACGTTCTTGTACCTCTGGTCCTTCATCGTCACATACAACTTCACAAGAATGCAGAATGCCTTCACATACACTGGACTCACGTTGGGCTTCTACGGTGGTATCGCCGTGCTCGGCCTCATTTACCAGGTGCTCTTCATGCCTGAGACCAAGGACAAGACGCTCGAGGAGATTGATGACATCTTCTCCAGATCGTCCTTCTCCATCGCCAGGGAGAACTTGGCTAACATGAAGAGATTCTTCGGTAAGAAGTGAGTGTTTAGATAGTTCAAATGTTGATGTTGTTTTGTTTTGACTAGGTGTAGGTTTGGGGCAGTATGATCTACAGTTCAATTAAGCACTCGGGTAGTCATTCCGTTCATTACTGTCATCACTAGACCAATGTCTTCGGAAAGCCACTGAGTGTGAATGTGGCACGAGTCCTTGAGTTAAAGTTTGCACTGCACGTAAAACTAGAAGCTCTTGAAGCAACGTGCCGCGTAGAACATCACGAAGTACGATCTGTACGGAGCTTACAAATCACTGATCGGGGAAACAACAGCGGCAAGATAATCATCTATGGGCTATGTGCTTGAGCTGGATTAAAGATATCATCTGGCCGGCCAGTGATGCTCCCAAGAGTGTGCCACAAAAACGAGCTTCCGGCTAAATTTGTTGGCGGATAATTCTGAGTTCTCCGGTTTCAGTGATTCAAATGAAAGATATCATCGTGCTGATGAAAATTATCTGGTTTCAAGAGCTCTAGCCCTCTTGGTTGTGCCTTGCCGCTGTATTTTGTAGAGCCTACATTGTTACATCAGCCCAGGAGCTGGATCAACCTCACAACCACAGCCTACAACTCTTAGAGCTCTTGATAATCTCGTAAACTGCATTAAATCGTAAACACTGATATCTCATAATACATAAAATCATTCGTTGAATATTGAAAGCATAGATCCTGATCCAGTCAGGTCTCTCTGACTCCAAGATCGACAACCTCAACCAGCGTGGTCATCGTCTCTCTGGAGCACAAGCTCTCGTTAAAGCTGCTGCCGTTCTCCACCTCAGTCTCCTCACCAGCACATTTCTCAATGTCAACATCAATCATGGTGAGCCCTGTCATGGCCCTCGTTAGCGTCTCGTTGGTGTATTTGTCGTGCATCACAACGATGAATCCAACAACCTTGTCCTCCATCAACGGCAGGATGAGAACCATGCACTGCGACGCAATAGAGCACCACAAGAGGACATAGATGATTCTGTTCCCGACACTCCCAACAATGCCAAACACCGCGTTGTCCTCAGCCAGAGACTCCATCGTGGCACCGTACGACTCGGCAACGGAGGCACTCACGAGGATGGCGACACCGGAGAGCAGCGAGGCAAAGATGCCCATTCCAAAAAGTGGATATATCGCAAAGAGGATTCCGGACCAGATGAGGACAAAGGAGACACAGGCAAGACAGACGCCAACGGTCAAGGAGTAGTAGATCGTCATTGGTCTCACTGCAGGGCCATGGTCGGTGTTCTCGAGGCCCTGTGGGACGTTGACTCCATGGCTTCTTGCGAGGTCCTTGTGGAGTTGGGAGGAAGAGGATGAGTGTGTGATCTCGCTCTTGATCACTGATTGGAGTGTGATGGAGAATCCTGCGGCAGGATGACACACTGTGGATGAGGAGTTGGTGCCACAGTAGCCGTTGACGCCAATGGTGTAAGTGTCCATGAGTCCTGAAGTGGAGAACGTCAGTGAGGAGTTCACTGGGGTTCCATACACCTGTGAGAAGTCGATCTGGGTCATGTTGAAGGCATACAAGTAGACGTTCTTGAGACTCGTGGAGGACTGGCCCGAGTAGCCAATGGCGGAGAAGAGTAGGGCGGAGGTGGAGAAGATGGCCACTAGGACCTGGATCGAGAGCGTGGCGGCATTGTGAGTCTTGGAGGCGCTAGCCATGTGTGTGTATACTGGGACTGTGAGTAGTCTTGGAGAGGCAGATCTTGCTATAGAATGTTGAGGGAAGGGCAGAGAGGGAGCCTTATTATAGCTTGCTCAGGGAACAAACTCCAGTGATCAGTGACCACGGCCATGAGGAGAGAGGCCCATGTGCGATAAGGACCAGGGAACGTGCCTCTTTACGTCATAGATCAGATGCCCACGGCTATCACCGGTAAGTGAAGGAGGAAGCGAGTGAAAGAGCTTTGAAGCCTTCCAAAACTTCCAAGAACTGGCGTGTGACCTTTTTCGAGGCTGTGCCAGTGTGTCACGTGTGCCGGTTCTCTCGGTTCGGTGCTCGGGATTACTTCCCAATGCGGAAGTTGCTCCGGGCACGTGTGGAGGCCCCATCGGCAACGTTGTGTATTATTTACCGTCTCGCCGACGGTGTTAAGCTGGTTTGGCCATATAATTCTCTGGGCCAAATACATCATTGAGCTTGTCATATGAGTCACTGTATTCTGGGGCCGTGGTGAGGTGTTCCGATGTAGTTCCTGGGTTCCTGGACCGCCGGCTCATTGTCCTGTGCCGCGGGACCCTGTCAATCAGCCTCTTTGTTTGGGTTTCACTCACGTTGGTGCCTACAAACGAGTGCAATCATCAAATATCGATAACAGCATTGCTTGCACAGTTAACTGAGCACTGAAGGAGGCTCAAATAGCTCTAATTATCACACAATGCCTACTCATTGCCAGCCGAGCCATGTGAGTTCCGACTTTGTGGCATCAGTATAGATATCATGGGTTCGCAGCGATGATTATGATTGCGCCTCCTAAATGTCACATGCCTAGTCGACAAATTCTGAACCTTGACAGGACCTTCTTGAGTGCAAAGCTAGTGGCACCTCATCTTTTTAATTCATGTAAGTGATTCATCAGCTTGTTAATGTTCGAGTCGGGTGACATATACTGACCTTATCTTACAGGACGCATGCCTTGAGCTTGAAAGTATTATGACTGGATGGTCATTTCCTCTGATGCTTGTAAGCTGAACGTTCTTTGGAGGGACATGAATGTGACGCGAGTTGAACCAGTTCGTGCTCTCATGTGACGTTGTGCTCTTCCGGGATATGTCAGAATTAGGGCACGCTATCTAACTTGAGAGTTGCGTGGGCCTTGTCTGTTGTTGAGCGGCATGTCTCTATTGACAAGTACATACACAGCAGCTTCAGGCCACAGATATCTAGTAGTATCGTAGTATTAGAGAGTCACACAGCAGAAGTCAACTGGAGACATGAAGGACGTAGTACAGGAATGAAAACTTTTCGAGTAGAGCTCACAGAGCCCAGAGTTCAGATGAAGAGAGTGTACTCGAGCTGGATGTCCAAGACAGACTTACCAACGTAGATGTTGTAGTCGCCACTCTGCAACTCCCAGGCCTGAGCCTCAAC